>CM055081.1:2500389-2910389 GCA_029204045.2 Tillandsia leiboldiana
TCATCATTAAATTTTAAGGGAGTTTTCGTAATCCCAGGAGCTTGTCAAAAATGAGGTAAAGCAAAACGCCACCTCGAGCAGCTCAAAACTACAACTCAGGTAGTCTCCTGTTGTCCACAGTCCCCTAGAACTGCTGTCTGCCGAAAACGGTGCCCTACAACAACACACTATGCACAGGGTGTAACTATAGTATTCATAAAAATACAGCTTTTGCTATTTTTCAAATGGCACGAAAAGAGAGGAGTTTTTCACCTCTGTATAGTGCTCAGAAAAATCCAGAAAAATTACGGTTGCGTTCCTCGCGAAGAGTAGATCAAAATCGACTCCTAAAACACCTCGATCTGATGCTCCTACGCCAGATAAAAATCGGAGAAGTTGACACTGTCCAGAATTTCCATAGCAAAAAGGGGGGTCAAAGAGACCTCGGGAAACGTACCAAAAGTACGAAATGAGCAAATGATAAACACGGAAATCGAAGCCCTACCTCTTACGGTCGCGCTGCCCGCAAAAATCATCCAAAAATTCCTCCTTGGTTAGCACTCAGGGAATTTCCGACGGAACTGCGACGGGAATGGGCCGAAAAAGAAAACCGTCGCAGTGCGCCGCGTCGCAGATAACTCATAACTGTAACTCCAAAAATTCAGAGATTTGGAGGAGAGAGAGAAGAGAGAGAGAGAGGAAAGAATTTCGTAAAGGGCACTTTCTCTGGTTCTCTCTCTAAAGGCTTGAAAACCGAGGTGCAAAGAGAGGGGGGTGGGGGACCTCTTATATAGTGGGCCAAATGGAATATTCCCACACGGGATCCGGATCCGAACAGGAAACACCGAAATGGGCCAACCAGAAAGCGCCACGTGTCCACAAAACAGCAAACAGCCTGTGCAGACCAATGAAAAATCGCCACGTGGCCCACGTGGTGCACGTGGCCGGTCCGCGCTCGGGTCTTCCGGAAGATGTCGGCCAATAGGGGAGCGCCACGTGTCACCTTCCCACGTGCTTCTAGAAGCCGGCCAGCCAATGGGAAGCTGCCACGTGGCAGAAGGATAGTCTTCGGTGCACCCGGTGCACGCCAGGCCCCATGGACCACGCACCCGAGCCCCCGCCCGCGCCTGCGCCGCGCCCTCTGCCGCTGTGCCGCCGCTGCGCCGCCGCCCGCCGCCGTGCGCCGCCGCCCGCCGCCGCTTGCCGGTCGCCGGAACAGTAATTCCGGCGGCCGGAGTTACTGTTCCGGCTGTGAACAGTAATTTTGTGCCGAAAAAAATAAAGTAACTATACCGTTTCGATCGTTTTCGCGCGCTGAGTCCAAATACGACGTCCATTTCGCCAAATTCTCATCCGAAATTTGCCGAAAGCTCCCGGAAAATTCCATTTGCTCCGATTTTCGCGCAGAGTCTATATTAAATATCCGATTTCGATTCTACAAGCTCTGCTTCACCGGATAAGCTCCCTACAGTCACTGTTTAATGTTGCACAGTTCCTGCGGGAGTCCGGATCATCATATCCTCCCCCACTAAAAAGAGTTTCGTCCTCGAAACGAGACTAAACAATAATCCTCAGTCCGATGTCTCGAATAAGTAGGGGTGAGCATCCCTCATCTCCGACTCGAGCTCCCATGTAGCCTCGCGCTCGTCATGATTGCTCCATTGGATCTTCACATAGGGAATGGCCCGACTGCGTAATTCTTTCACCTCTCGATCCAGAACTCGCTAGGGGCGCTCTTCATACCTCAATCCTCGCTGATCTCAAGTGGTGTGAAGTCGATGACGTGTGATGGGTCGAAGATATACTTTCTTAAAGTAGAAACATGAAATACATCATGGACATCAGCAAGCCTTGGAGGAAGTGCGAGTCGGTAGGCAACTGGCCCGATACGCCCCAATACCTCAAAGGGTCCAATGTATCGGGGGCTAAGCTTCCCACGAATGCCGAACCTCCTTGATTCCTTTGGATGGCGAGACTTTCAGGAATACATAATCTCCAACCTGAAATTCTAAGTCTCGTCGCCGAACATCGGCATAACTCCTTTGTCGGCTTTGGGCGGTTTGAAGATGCTTCCGAATCACTCGGACCTTCTCCTCTGCCTCTATCAAGGACATCTGGTCCCAAGGTCCGCCTCTCGCCTACGTCACTCAATAAAGTGGTGATCGACACTTGCGTCCATACAATGCTTCAAACGGAGCCATCTGAATGCTCGCTTGAAAGCTATTGTTGTACGCGAATTCAGCCAAAGATAAATGCCGAATCCACCCTCCGCCGAAATCCAGGACGCAAGCCCTCAACATGTCCTCCAGGATTTGTATCGTCCGCTCCGATTGCCCATCAGTCTGCGGATGAAAAGCTTTACTGAACCTGAGTTCAGTCCCCAAGGCTGTTTGCAAACTCTTCCAGAAATGCGAAACAAACCTCGGGTCTCTATCTGATACTATGGCGGCTGGTACTCCATGTAATCTTACTATCTCATCTAGATATAACTGGGCTAGTCGCTCAAGTGGCCACGTAGTCTGCATGGGCAGAAAGTGCGCCGACTTGGTAAGTCGATCTACAACTACCCAGATAGCATCAGCTCCTCCCTGTGCCCTAGGTAGTCCGACCACGAAATCCATCGTAATGTGGGTCCCCATTTCCACTCGGGAATTGGGAGACTTTGTAACTTGCCAGCTGGCACTCGATGCTCAGCTTTCACCTGCTGACAAGTTAAACACTGAGCCACAAATCTCCCAATATCCCTCTTCATGCCTTTCCACCAGAAGTGTGCCTTGAGGTCTTTATACATCTTAGTCCCACCAGGATTGTAGGGTATAAGGTGTATAATGGGCCTCTCGCAATATCTGTTCTCTAATCTCCACATCTATTGGCACACATGCTCGGTTTCTGTACCTCAGTATTCCCGAGGCATCTACCGAAAAGTCCCCAGACTGATCACTCGGAATATGATCTCTAATCCTGGCCAAGTGGGGGTCCTCACTCTGTTTCTCTTTGATCCTGTCCAGCAGAGTGGGCTGCACGACTAAAGATGTCAGTCTAGCAGAGACCCCAGGGGACACAACCTCTATGTCGAGCCGTCTCATCTCCTCTAATAGCGGCGCCTGGTCTGTGATCAACATAGACAAACTTTGCACCGCTCTCCTACTCAAGGCGTCAGCGACCACATTAGCCTTACCTGGGTGGTAGAGAATATCTACATCATAATCCTTTAATAGCTCTAACCACCTACGTTGCCTCAAATTCAGCTCCTTTTGCGTTGTGAACAGGTACTTTAGGCTCTTGTGGTCGGTGTAGATTTCACAATGCTCCCCATATAGGTAATGGCGCCAAAGCTTTAGTGCAAATACCACAGCCGCAAGCTCCAAGTCATGGGTAGGGTAATTCTTCTCATAATCCTTGAGTTGCCTTGATGCATAAGCAATTACCCTCCCTTCCTGCATCAACACACAACCAAGTCCGCTGTGTGATGCATCACTGTAGATCACATATCCTTTTCCCATAACAGGGAGGGAAAGGATAGGGGCGGTCATTAGTCTATTCTTCAGCTCCTCAAAGCTCTTTTGACAGTCCTCACTCCAGATAAACTTCACTCCTTTACGCGTCAAGCGAGTGAGGGGTGTGGAGAGCTTCGCAAAGCCTTCCACAAACCGACGGTAATACCCAGCTAAACCCATAAAGCTACGTACCTCAGAAACCGTCGTCGGTCGGGGCCAATCACGGACTGCCTCAATCTTCGCTGGGTCCACCGCCACACCTGCAGCGGAAATCACATGGCCTAAGAAGACTACCTCCGAAGCCAAAACTCGCACTTTGCTAGCTTGGCAAACAACTTCTTCTCTCGCAGAAGTTGCAGCACAATCCTTAAGTGCTCCTCATGCTCAGCATCACTTCGGGAGTAGACCAAGATATCATCAATGAACACCACCACGAACCGGTCCAAATAAGGTCGGAAGATCCGGTTCATCAAATCCATGAACGCGGCAGGGGCATTAGTTAGCCCAAAAGGCATAACTGTAAATCATAATGCCCATACCGTGATCTAAATGCCGTCTTCGGAATATCCTCGGCCTTCACCTTTAACTGGTGGTAACCGGACTGCAAATCTATCTTAGAGAAGACACAAGACCCTTGCAGCTGATCAAAAAGATCATCGATGCGCGGCAAAGGGTACTTGTTTTTGATGGTCACTTTATTTAATTCCCTATAGTCCACACATAATCGAAGTGACCCATCCTTCTTTTTCACGAATAGCACCGGCGCTCCCCAAGGCGACACACTCGGCCTAATAAAGCCCTTGTCCATCAAATCCTGGAGTTGCGCCTTAAGCTCTCGCAGCTCAGCCGGTGCCATCCGGTACGGAGCCTTTGAGATTGGCGCAGTTCCCGGAACTACGTCAATCACAAACTCAATCTCCCTATCTAGCGGCATGCTTGTCAGCTCAGATGGAAAAACATCCGGAACTCGCGGGCAATAGGATATCCCCGAGTCCCGGCGCCGCCGTAGGCCCTTCAACAACACTAGCCAAAAAGGCTACACATCCTCGATGGATCATCTGCCTCGCTCGGGAAGTCGAAACCATAGAGGCAAAGAAAGCACTCTGACATCCCCGGTATACCAACATTTCCTGGTCTGGCTCTCTAAAAGTGACGGTCCTTGCGGCACAATCAATGGTCGCAAAATACCGAGCCAGCCAGTCCATCCCGAGGACCACATCGAAGTCCTTCAATTGTCTCAGGACCAACAGGTCTGCTGGCATAATCCAGGACTCGATTTGCATCGGGCAGGACCAACAACACTCCTCCACGTGCAAAGTGTGATCGGGAATCTGAACCTCTCGTGCACGTGGTAGAAGTCCTACCTTTAACCCATGTAATGATGCAAATGATCTACTGATAAAAGAATGCGATGCTCCAGTATCAAATAATGTACGAGTCCTAATGCCAGAAAGTAGGGTGATACCTGCCACCATGTGATCTGCGGCTGAAGAGTCCTCTACCTGCGCCGCATACACCCGCCCACTTTGAGCTGGAGGGCGGTACTCCGTGGGATGGGAAGAAGATGGCCTGCTTGCTGGAGCATATGGCCGCTGAGCCGTCGACCGCTGTTGAGATGAAGATGGAGCAGATGCTGAAGAAGGAGCCGTCGATGGCGCAAAAGGGCAAGTAGCTCGGACGTGGCCAGACTGTCCACATCTATAGCAGCGACCCCACCGCTGGTCGCAGGTGTTGGAAAAGTGCTGACCTCCACAGAAAATACAATTGCTGGGGGCCCGTGGTTGTCGTGACTGCTGTTGTTGCTGAGGCTGTCGCTGCGACCCACGCTGCGACGGCTGGGATCTCTGCTGCTGCTGCTGCCGCTGCTGGGGGCCTCTGGGGTCCACCAGGCCCTCGCCGCTCCGACCGTCCTTGGCCGGAAAACTGAGGCGGTGGCGGTCGGGGCGGCCTCCAGGAACTGGCCTGTCTCCCGTCGTCCTGCGCTGGTCGCTTTCTGTCTGCGCCTTGAGCGACCAGGCCCCCACGTCTGGCGACGACGTGGTCTCCTCTCTCAACCCACTGGGCATGCTCTGCTGCCTCCTCCAAGGTTTGTAGTCTCTGGGCATGCACCAGAGTATAGATCTATGGGCGCAGGCCCGACTCAAAGAGCTCCACCTGGTGCGGTCCGTCCCTGGCGACGTAAGGTACGCAGTTGAGTAACGCGTGAACTCCTGAAAGTAGTCCAATGCTGTCCGTTCGCCTTGCTGAAGATTCTTCAGATCATCTTCCAGCTTTTTCTTCATACTCGTGGAAAAGTACGTATCCAGAATCATCCTCTTGAACTCTGACCAGGGTAGCTGTCGAGTGATCTGGAACTCCAGAGGCTCCACCCGACGCCACCATGCATCAGCGTCCCCGTCTAAGCAGTGTACAGCCATATGTACCCTGTACTTCTGGTCAATGAAGAAGTCCCGAAATAACTTCTCCATTAACGAAAGCCAAGTCCCAATCTCCCACAGCTGGGTATTCCGCCCTGAAAACCTGGGCGGTCCCCGCTTACAGAATTGAGTAAGTTTGTCAGCAATCTCCTGCTCCTCCGCAGGAGTCAATGGCCGGATTGCTCCCTGAGCAACAGGGGATGCCGTGGTCACCGGTCCAACTGGGGAAGCCACAGCAGGGGAGGGTGGTACGGGAGAACTCTCAGGGGGTGCAACAACAGGCTGCGTCCTCTGTTCTAACATCTGCGTCAGCCGACCCATGGCCTCCTCCTGACGCTGCACGGCCTCTGCCATCTGGGCCATCTGAGCCTGAAGCTCCTGCACCTCACTCTGCTGGCCCTGCTCGGACTCCTCCGGCTCGGGCTCAGGGGATTCAGGCTGAGAACGCGTCAACATTCTACGTCGCGGAGGCATCCTATCACAAGAAACCACACTCAGTATCATATCCCCACACGACCCAATCTAGCGAAAGTCAAAGACATCCCCATATTTCTGTGACTTTATGTTGTCTGCAGCCAACATAACGGTTCACCAGAAATTAGGCATGTCGATCTCTCTTCTCTCACTGGAAGAGTCAAACAATAAATCAACGACTTTCGCAAATATCATGTCTCTCGTACCCTATTATCCTAGGGTCTACCAAAAGCCTAGGGTTTCCTAAGTCCCAACTGACCTATCCCTAAGCTCTGATACCAACTTAATCTGTCACGCCCCGGAACCCGGGCTCGCCAACAGATCCGCCGTGCACACGGGATTCCCCGAGTACACGAAGCGCTGGTAACCTGCTCCGATATAATATGAACAATAAAAGAGCATAATGCAGAGCTGAAGTAGAAGAACCACATAGTATCTCATACTGGAACTAAAAATAAACTGTAATATGTATAATAATCTCCCAGCTCACCAAAATAATACAACCAGCCGGCGAAAGCCAGACTCAAAATAAAAGGAGAATATCACAGTCTGAGTGAAGGGTATAACGTCTATCTACAGCTCTCAGTCTCCCAGGAGATCTATCTACTCAGCGATCCCCTTACCTTTATCAGCCGCTGATAGCCTAGCAGCTCCCGCAGACGACTCTGCAAAATAAAGAAGAAGAAAGAAACAGAAAAGAATAATGGGGGTGAGAACTACCAGATAAAACCAGTAGCCTCCCCTAGTGGGCAAAACCTCAACTCTGATGCACCCACTAGGATTACTAGAGGCCAGAAAGGAAAAAGTGGTAAAGCTGTAAGCAGAACTGCTGAATAAAGGGGAAACCACCACTAGCATGCCTCTAAATGCAGTGCCAAAAGGAATGACTGTATGTATGCATCAGTATCTAACATGCCTGCCTGAATAAACCCAATCTTATGCCACCAGTAAAACTGGTACTGCCTGCTGCGCCTTGCCTGCCCAAATCGGGTATGCTGGCCAATGCATAACACCGATAGGGAATGAGAGTCTCAAGGACTCAAGCCTGCCTGTAACACACTCCGGAGTGGCACTCGAGGGGAGCGACCCACACGAGTAAAAGTACCTCAGTAATAAGTATCATAAGTGTCGTAAACAGCAGGACTGGATCATGACTATGATCAAAGTGGGAAAAGCCATCCACTAAGAAACCCTGATATGATGCCATAGTACTCAATAAGTGGGAAAAACCATCCACTAAAGAAAAGCCCGATCCCCTGCTGATGCCAAAAATAAACCAGACTCAACCCCATAAGGATAAACATCCGGCCGACCGCCTACAGTCTGCGGTCACCGCAACACCCCACAAGTTTATAATCTAACATAACCTTGGCTATACTATCCCAAACCCCTGCTCATACTCGAGCGACAAGCAACTGAAAGCAAAAGAGAGCAATAAAACATGTCAAGTCTTAATATGATAGTGTAGCAATAAATAGTGGCCCTACCTGATGTCCGGGCATGCATGCAACTGTCTTTATTTTAAAAGTTGTAAAATAGTGTCAAAGATTTAAAAAGATTGATTTACTGAATAAAAGTCATTTGCATGCGAGATTATAGCCTTTGTCTCAATCACAATGTCCCAATATAAGTCATCATATCATCTGTGGGGTTATATTAATTTTTAGGAGAGTTTGTCCCAGCGGTTCTCATCAATTGTCCTGTTAGTAGTCCTGTTAGTAGTCCTGTTAGTTGTCCCAATAGTTCTCATCAATTGTCATATTAGTTTGTCCCAATTGTTCTCATCAATTGTCATATTAGTTTGTCCCAATTGTTCTCATCAATTAAATTTTAAGGGAGTTCCAGTAATCCCAGTGAGCTTGTCAAAAATGAGGTAAGCAACAACCGCCCACCTCGAGCAGCTCAAACTACACCTCAGGTAGTCTCCTGGTTGCCCACAGTCCCCTAGAACTGCTGTCTGCCGAAAACGGTGCCCTACAACAACACACATTGCACAGGGTGTAACTATAGTATTCATAAAAATACAGCTTTTGCTGTTTTTCAAATGGCACGAAAAGAGAGGAGTTTTTCACCTCTGTATAGTGCTCAGAAAAATCCAGAAAAATTACGGTTGCGTTCCTCGCGAAGAGTAGATCAAAATTGACTTCTAAAACACCTCGATCTGATGCTCCTACGCCAAGATAAAAATCGGAGAAGTTGACACTGTCCAGAAATTTCCACAACAAAAAAGGGGGGTCAAAGAGACCTCGGGAAACGTACCAAAAGTACGAAATGGAGCAAAATGATAAACACGGAAATCGAAGCCCTACCTCTTACGGTCGCGCTGCCGCAAAAATCATCCAAAAATTCCTCCTGGTTAGCACTCAGGGAATTTCCGACGGAACTGCGACGGGAAATGGGCCGAAAAAGAAAACCGTCGCAGTGCGCCGCGTCGCAGATAACTCACTAACTGTAACTCCAAAAATTCAGAGATTTGGAGGAGAGAGAGAAGAGAGAGAGAGGAAGAAATTTCGTAAAGGGCACTTTCTCTGGTTCTCTCTCTAAAGGCTTGAAAACCGAGGTGCAAAGAGAGGGGGGTGGGGGACCTCTTATATAGTGGGCCAAAGGGAATATTCCCACACGGGATCCGGATCCGAACAGGAAACACCGAAATGGGCCAACCAGAAAGCGCCACGTGTCCACAAAACAGCAAACAGCCTGTGCAGGACCAATGAAAAATCGCCACGTGGCCACGTGGTGCACGTGGCCGGTCCGCGCTCCGGGTCTTCCGGAAGATGTCGGCCAATAGGGGAGCGCCACGTGTCACCTTCCCACGTGCTTCTAGAAGCCGGCCAACCAATGGGAAGCTGCCACGTGGCAGAAGGAGTCTTCGGTGCACCCGGTGCACGCCAGGCCCATGGACCGCGCACCCGAGCCCCCCGCCCGCGCCTGCGCCGCCGTCCTCTGCCGCTGTGCCGCCGCTGCGCCGCCGCCCGCCGCCGTGCGCCGCCGCCCGCCGCCGTGCGCCGCCGCCCGCCGCCGCTTGCCGGTCGCCGGAACAGTAATTCCGGCGGCCGGAGTTACTGTTCCGGCGTGAACAGTAATTTTGCGCCGAAAAAATAAAGTAAATATACCGTTTCGATCGTTTTCGCGCGCTGAGTCCAAATACGACGTCCATTTCGCCAAATTCTCATCCGAAATTTTGCCGAAAGCTCCCGGAAAATTCCATTTGCTCCGATTTTCGCGCAGAGTCTATATTAAATATCCAATTTCGATTCTGCAAGCTCTGCTTCACCGGATAAGCTCCCTACAGTCACTGTTTAATGTTGCACAGTTCCTGCGGGAGTCCGGATCATCACAGTAGTTGTTGCAAGAAGCGCTTGATTTGATCGCTTGGCTCCATTCTTACAATTTCGTCAAATGTGCCCTGAAAAACTACAACGAAAACATACCTTTGTGAAAATTGAACACGAAGTAGATGAGGTAGGCTTGTTAATGTTGGACGCAGTGATTTTCGTCGGAGGAGGAGAAACCGACTGGGGCACAAAAACCGTTCCACTCGAACTTGGATCCTCATCGGTTCGAACGTATCCAAGACCCAACCGATTCGTTTGACCGAGACCAAGCAACTTGTCCAACTTGCTCATTCCTGAAGAGAATCGCTTCAAATCTTCCTTAAGTTGGAGTATGGTCTTCGTCACCTCCAATTTTTCTTATTGAGCCTCGGAGTAGAGCTTCAAGAAGTAATTAGCTTTACCCACCAATTTGATGTGCTCCTTCTCGAAATGCTCGTTCTTCTCTCGAAGGGAAACATTTATTTTGACCAAGTTATCATTTTCCTCTTCAAGAGCGTTTGAGAGAGAAATTGCCTTTTTAGATTGTTCTTCAAGATCCCGCAATCTTCTTCTCAAACTTTTATTTTGCTTTGCCAATTTCTTTGAATCCTTTAATAATTTATGGTAGGCAAAAACAAAGTCTTCACCTTCGGAATCGCTCGGTTCATCATCCGTTGCATTCTTTTCATTTAAAGAGGAGTTGTATAATGAACCAGAAGAAGTCGCTGAAAAGCACATGTAAGGTGAAGTTGTGGACGCGTGGAATGCTGTGGCGTTGTTATCCTCATCACTGGAAGATTACTCATTGGAAGTGTAAATGTCATCCCATGTGACGGCTTGCATAGCTTTCTTCTTTGACAGATTCTTGTTGGGACACTCCGTTGAGATATGGCCATAACCTCGGCATTTGAAGCACTGGATTTGTCCCTCAGAGTTCTTCTTGCCCTTTGAAGAACCCTCTTGCTTTCTTGACTTAAAGTTTGAAGATCCTTTGCCTTTCTTGGACTTAACGAAGGATGAGGATTTACTTGAATTTCCTCTTCGAAAGCTTCGGCAAAATTTCCTCGTCAAGAGTGCAAGTTGTTTCTCAAAATCCTCCATGGATAGATTATCATCAGCGTCTGAGGAGGATGAATCTGCGTCTTCTTCTTTTGTTGATTTCAATGCAAAACCTGAAGACTTAGAAGAAGAGTAAGGCTTTCTAGAAGAATAGTTAGTAGGAAAAGTCATTTCATAAGTTTAAAGTGCACCAACTAATTCTTCTACCTTGATTTCGTCCGGGTGTTTTACTGTTTCAATGGCTGCGACCTTAGGGCGAAATCTTTCAGGAAGAGTTTTTAAAATCTTTCTTACAACTTTAGATTCTGGAATTTTCTCTCCCAAGTTAGCACATGTATTAACGATATCTTGCAATCGTGTGTAATAATCTGTGAACGATTCATTTTTTGCCATAAAAATAGAGTCAAATTTGCTCGTAAGCATTTGCAGTTTTTGAATCTTCACTAAACTTGTTCCCTCATGTGTAACTTGTAGAGTATCTCAGATTTCTTTCGCAGTCTCACATGCCGAGACGCGAGAGAATTCGGTTTGTGACAAGGCATTAAATAAGGCGTTAATTCCTTTGCCGTTGTAAGAAGATGCATCAACTTCTTTCTTAGTCCATTTCGACCTAGGTTTGATGGTGACAACATCGACAATAATCTTAGTAGGATTTATCCATCCAAACTCAATTGATTGCCAAACTCGTTCATCGATGGAAATCAAGAATGCTCTCATGCTTATTTTCCAATATGCATAATTTGTTCCATCGAAGAACGGTGGTCTATTGATGTTTCCACCTTCAACCATTATTTACAACCTTATTCCCGCTCTGATACCACTTGTGGGTTATGAATAATATGGATCTGAATAGGGGAAAAACTACCTAGAGGGGGGGCGAATAGGTGAAAACAATAAACACACCAAATCGTTGCGTAAAAAATAACCCAATGCGGAAAATAAATAAAGTACGCAAGATTTACGTGGAAAACTCCGTCACAGGAGTAAAAAATCACGGGACCGATAACACGGCGAAATCCACTAAGATTAAACACGTACAAGGTGATTTACCGTAACCCTACAACTCAACCTTTTCCATACGCTCCTAGTTGATCTTCTCCGCTCGCTCCGAACGCTCCTCGAATCCACGATTTGCGTTCCAACGCCGAATCCACGACGTTCAACGTCGAATCCACGACGTCCAACCGAATCCACGGTCTTCACCACTGCGGCACGTCTCGATCACACGAACGCGCCTCGCTCCGAATCCACGAGAGCGGTAGCACCTTGAATCCACAAAGCCACGCGAATCCTCGCGCCGATTTTTGGTAAAATCATTATTTTTGTTGGTGATGATAATCCACCGAATACTTAGATCAAAGATAGACGAATAAACATATGATTGATCATATGATTATACAAGAAATAGGAGTTTAGAAACCCTAGAATCAAATTGATCAATATAGACGAATAAACATATGATTGATCATGTTTTCCTTTATTCTCTATATTTGTGGATTTTTCTATTATTTTTCGGTTATCTCCCTTTTTCCCATTTTTTAAAAGATGAAATTAGGGTTTATTTATAGGTTAGAAACCTTTGGAAAGAGATAAGCATCAAAAACTGACTTAACAGAATTTTTTCCGCACGGCGGTCCGGACTGGATTTGGCTGATCCGGACTGTCGTCTTTTTCCAGCAATTTTTTTGAAAAAATAGTTTGGGGTCTGGACTGAAACAGGGGAGGTCCGGACTGTTCATGCAATTCGGATCACCAAAATTATTTAGTTAAACATACCTGATCATTCCGAATCCATTCTTCTTGAGATTGACGTAGTTGATCCACAATTCTTCATCTTCAATTTTCAAGACTTTTACCACTTCACGAAATACGCCAAAATAAAATCCTTAACAATATATTTCTTATGCTAAAAGAAAAGGTGAAATATTATGATTTGAAACTTTTGATTTCTTAATCAACTTCTTCTTTAGGTTGTTTTTTTTAATTACTGCTTAAAATTATGACAAAAATTATGATCCAGGTTATAGTATAAGGGAAAAAAAATAGATCCAAATTATAGTAGAAATAAGGAGAATACTAAAAATAAGAAAACAAAAAGAATTATTTTTCGTTCAAAACTTTGCTCGAGATTATAATATAAGGAGAAGAAGCAGTTTTTTAATTATTTATTCTTTTTCTTTATAGTATTTTGATCCAAATTATAATTCGTCAATAATAATTATTTTTTTTCCTTATAGTATCTCTGAGTTTAATTAAGCAATCAATTAATAGAATGTCTCCAAGAAAAATTTTAGTTATTTATTAATATATTACATGCTTTTTAAATCATATGTGTGAGGTTCATATTATATGAACTATTATATCATTCGATTTTGTAGATAAACTATATTTATTTTTGATGTATAAGAAGTTACTTTCAACTTCAATTTTGACGAATTGTCGAAGTATGGTCTAATTGACATTGTTTGGCATTTAGATTTACATTTGTTGAATATTGTTAACTTAAGTCCGAATCAATATATTTATTTAGATTCTAGGATCCGGCTACTATACTCTTATAAGTAAAATCTTTTTGTACTCATAAGTTTTCATCCCTTGGATGAAGGAATGTGCGGTTAGGATTATAGTAGTCCCTAGAATTTATACTATTTTCCCAACAACCTAGTAAACCCTAGGGGGACCACTATTATCCTAACCGCACATTCCTTTATCCAAAGGTAAAAAGTTATGAGTATAAAGAGGTTTATACTCATAAGAGTATAGTAGACCTACGCTTAGATTCTAATCTAAAAATACTGATGAAGACTGTAATGCCAATTGGTAAAGAACTATATATAATATGCCAATAATGCATATTCGTCGTAGATTTTTTTAAATATTTGGTATATGGTATAATTTCAAATTATTTCGAAAGATAATTTTATAAACTTCTAATATATATATATATATATATATATATATATATATATATATATATATATATATATATATATATATATATATATATATATATATATATATATATATATATATATATATATATATATATATATATATATATATTCGCAGCTTAGCCCGGGTTCATCAGCAGTTTCTTTAATATGGGAGATTGATGTTGTATTTGGATCATATTTGTATAGTTTAATCTGATAGTTATCTTTATATTTTAGATTTATTTTATTATGTTGTATGGCTGTGTATACTTAACCAGGTTACTGGTATTTGGTGTGTGCGGAGCTTTCCGTATATACGGCGGATCTGTTGGTGGATTCGAATTTTGATATACAGCGTGACATATACGGACCGTTTAATTCGAATTTTTAATAATTTGTGAATAATTCGCGAATTTACTAGCTATAGTTTAAAATGGATGATTTAATATTTTTCAAAACACAACAAATAAATTATCGTATTCATTGATATTATCCTATCAAGTGTGGAATTCGCATGGAGAAGCAAAGAATTATTTATATATTTATTTTTTTGGAATTTACTAGTCACATCAATATAACTAGTGAAGAAGTTTTTATTTTTGGATGGATGAAATGTATATTATATATTCTATTTGAAATGTATGGATAATATAATTCTTTATAAATTATTATTATTATTATGTTTTGGAAATTCAAGGCGAAAAAAAAAAAAAAAAATTCTCAAACTAGTAAGTCTGTAGAAGAAAATTATAAGAATTTATGAATTGGCAACCCGGGTGTAGCAACACTGTTTTCGGGTGTAGCAACACTGTTTCTTTTAATATTCCCTAAATATCGACTTTTGGTTTTAAGCTAGATTTAGGTGGGAATTTCTTATCGTTAGTTCAAATGGGATTTCAGGTTGCGGTTATCGTATTATAGTAGAGCTCGTTAAACGAAGAACGACGATGCGATCGGATCGGAAATCCGACTTAGGGATCTTCCGGAATGATGGTTTCAATGTTAGCGGGTCCAAATTGCTAAGTTCGAAATTTCTCGGGACCCGTTGAGTATTGTTGGTGCATCGGGATCCGCGCTAGCGGTTACGAGATATTTCGGAGGATTGGCACGTTTATCAAGGAAGTCGGTGGAAAAATCTCTTTTTTATTTTAAATATCGGATATTGGGATTTTCGTACGTACAAAAGAATTAAATAAAATATTAATAAAAGATATTAGTATTCCAATTACCGGATAACCCTAATTTTGAAAAAAGATCGCTTTTTCTTTCTTTTTCCTCGCCGTGCATGCCGACGACTGAGACCGTAAACGTAGCCAATACCGGGGAGCGGATCCAGAAGCACCACCGTCTGCGGAAATCTGGATCGCGTTGTCTTCTCCGTCAGAGCTAGGTCAGTTAGCACCCTTTTTGTCTTCGTTTTGTGAATCTTGACTTTTTGTTATCGTTACATTGGTTTCTTTGCGATTTGGATCTCGTTCTTGAATGTCGTTTGATGGTTCCGTTCGTCGGTTTTGATCGTCAGTATTTCATTATTCGTTTTGTGGATCCCGTCTTAGTTATCGGTAATTTAGTTTTGCTCTTGGACGATTGTTCGTCGTGGTTTTGTTCGATGGGGTTTTGTTGGGTTTTGGGGTTTTCGGCGGGGTTACTTTTGGATCGTCAATGGTGGCTCCATCGCCGCTCGATGCCCTAGTCGAGCCGCCGCCGCTGCCGCTCGATGCCCTAACCGAGCCACGGCCGCCGCCGCACGCTGCCACCGCAGGCCGCGCGCCGACCGAGGCGCTACGCCGCGCGCAGCCAGGTGCGCTGCCGCCCGCGCGCACGCACGCAGCCAGGCGCGCCGCCGCCCGCGCGCAGCCAGGCGCCACCGCCCGGGCACCACTCGCGCCGCTCTTGTGCTGTTAAGGCACGCCGCACAGGGGCCGCGCCCTGCCAGGCCGCCGCCGCGTGGTGCTGCTGCACACACGCGTCGCGCCCTGCCAGGCCGCCGCGTGGTGCTGCCGCACACGCGCGCCACGCCCTGCCAGGCCGCCACTGCTGGATGCCCAAAGCCGCCGCCGTGCTGGATGCTCTGGCCGCCGCCGCCGCCGTGCACTGCTTGCACGCCGCACAGGGTCGCACCCTGCCAGGCCACCGCCGCGTGGTGCTGCCGCACACGCGCGCCGCGCCCTGCCAAGCCGCCGCCGCTGGATGCCCTAGCCGCCGCTGCTGCTTACGTGCGCCCGCGCTGGTTGTGCCCGCGTGCGTTACTTCTTGCGCCGCGCGCCGCGCCGCTGTCAGCCTTGCGCCGCGCCGCTGCCATGCCTGCACCCTGATGCTGCCCGGGGCTGCACCGCGCGCTGCTGTCAGGCCGCCGCTCGCGCATCCTCGTGGCCTGCGCTTCCCCGCAACCTACACCGCCGCATAGCCTGCGCAGCCGCGCAGCCTGCGCAACCAGTGTCCGCGCGGCAGACCGCACGGGTCAAGCTGCGGCCATCAACAGCTTTGCTTGACGGTTTTATTTGGCATATTCGTTGACAGTTTTTGCTTGACGGTTTTTGGCTCGACGATTTTGCTTGACGGTTTTTTGGCTCGACGGTTTTGCTTGACGGTTTTTAGTTCGACGGTTCCGCTTGATGGTGCAGTCCGCTTTACGGTGCAATCCGCTTGACGGTGCAGTCCGCTTGACGCAGCGATTTCGTTTTCCGTTAGATAACCCTCTGCTTGGTCGTCTTCCGACGCGGGCTTCGTCAAGGCAACGGTAGGAGCCCGCTTTTCCGTCCGTTGCCCTGTCGACAGTTGGATCACGTCGGAGGCACGGTTTTGCGACCGGAAAGATTTTTGGACGCGAAGTTTGTCATCGGCTTGTTGTTTTGGGATAACGGGGTACCGTTTTTAAGTCCGATTTTTTGTTTCGCCACCGAGATTTTTATCTGTTATTTTCGGTACACCTGTAGAATTCCCTTTTCGGTAATTTGGGATTTTTGCACGGTTTTTCCTATCTTTTGATGTTAGGGGTATTGCTAGTATATTTTACCTTCCGGGTGACCGGTTGTCGCGGTATGAGGTCCGGTGGGCGATTCGTCCATATCCGAACAATGGTAGAATTGTTCGGAACCACTAATTTTGCCGGTTTGGGATAAAATGGTGATTTGTTTATTTGGATTTTTTTAGGCCCGCGTAAGATTTTGAATGCTTAGGAGGGACGTGGGCGCGATCGTTTGTCTCCGTTTCAGGTGGGTACCCTTATCTGAAAAAGGGGATGTTGTCGGTTGAATCATACCGATCTTTCCCTTTCTTCTTCATTGACGTTTCGTTTACAGTTACGTTACTTATGAGTATGGTCGTTTCGGTCTGCACAATGTTATGAGTTGGTGACTAACCCCATGTTATGCATATGTATCGGTACTTCAACTATTTGGAGCGACTGAGTGTCGTAGGAGTCTATGATGTTACGGATTTTGTTTTGGCGCATTTCGTGAAAGTGTTAAGTCTTGAAGATTGAAGATGAATGAAGTTTGGATCATATACCTCAATCTCAAGAAAGAAGAATTCAAAAGGATCAGGTAAGTTTAACTAAATATTTTTGGTGATCCGAATACTTCTTGTAGTGTAGAAACACTTGGAAGAATTTTTTACTACATAAAAATCAAGAACTGAACATGGGACATGTTCAGGATCCGGATCAGACAGTCCAATCCGGATCCCGAAGGGTGCTTGTTCATTGGCAAATCCGATCCGGATCAAAGTCCATTTCGATCCGGATCCCGAACATGGGAATTTGCTGGAATACATGAACGATCCGGATCGAGCATTACAATCCGGATCCCGAACCCTGTTTTACTGTAATTGCCTGACTCGTTACGACGATCCGGATCACAGTTAATCCGATCCGGATCGCCGTCGTGAAAATTTCCAGAAACGGATAGTTTTTGATCCTTATCTCCTTCCAATTGTTTCTAACCTATAAATAGACCCTTTGATTCTTTTTCTAGGGTTAATCCACATACAAGCCGTCAAGCCGCATAAGCCTTTATAATAAAATATCTTTTATACGGCCTAAGATCCACATATAGAGAAGAAAGGAAATCATTAAATATTACCCTATGTTTCTTCATCTATATTGATTAGTTTGATTCTAGGTTTTCATACTCACATCTTGAGTTGAATCAAACTAATGAATACTTAGATGGTATTTCCTATCTATCTTTGATCTAAGTATTCGGCGGATCATCACCACCCAAAAAACAACGATTTACCCCAAAATCGGCGCGTGGACTCGCGTGGCCTTGTGGATTCAAGGTGCAACCGCTCTCGTGGATTCGGAGCGAGGTACGTTCGTGGATTCGAAGCGTGCTACTGGGTGAAGACCGTGGATTCGGTCAGACGTCGTGGACTCGACATTGGACGCCGTGGATTCGGCGTTGGACGCAGATCGTGGATTCGTGAAGCGTTGTGGAGCGAGCGGAGAAGATCAACTAGGAGCGTATGGAAAAGGTTGAGTCGTCTGTGAGTACGGTATATCACCTTGTACGTGTTTAATTCTAGTGGATTTCACCGTGTTATCGGTCCCGTGGTTTTTTACTCCGGTTTGGAGTTTTCCACGTAAAAATCTTGCGTGTTCTTTTATATTTCCGCATTGGGTTTTTAATTGCGCAATGATTTTTTGAGTGTTTATTGTTTACACCTATTCACCCCTCTTTAGGTGTTTTTTCCCCTATTTAGATCCATTATTACATATAACCCAACATATGACACACGTTTTATTATTGTTATTATGCTCATGGCGCTTGCACGCACACCAGCGGTTTGGCCACCGTGTCGGTGTACTTTTCCGGAGAGGTGATCTGATTATCCGTGAACCCCACGAGGTGACGTTAGTGGGGGCCCCTTGTGGCTATTTGCGATGCTGCACTTGTGCAGTGGGGGGTTAAAATGCACCAAGGTGAGAGCGGGACGGTTTTCTTTTGCCTGAGGTCCCCGGACTGTCACCGCAGGTGCTCAGTTCAATTTCTTAGGGGAGGTACGGTTGATTGCAGGATGGGGTTGTGGATGCTCTGGTTTTACGGTTTGATTTATTATCTGCACCTTTTAGCATCGTACTTGTAGTTGCGTTTTATCTTTACTCTTCGTGTCACTGACTCCCACTGTGTGACAGGTTTGGTCGGGTCTGGGAATCAGGATGATGGTGAGGGCGCTACTTGGTGAGGTGTGAGATTACCTCGGTCAGGTTCCTTTTCTTCTTTCGTTTATAGTTGGTTATTTCCTTTATGGTCGATTTCTGTGCATGTGGACGTGTATAATATAGCTGGTGTGGATGTTGAGATAGGCCTTATGTTTTGACAAATGAACTCATTTTATAGAACTATGCTTTCAATATAGGGTTTATGGACGCGTCGTGTGGACGCGGGTTTTCATACTTAAAACGGGATTGCGAAAATAGCTTTAGAAAATTAAGTGTTGTGTGGGCACTGTTTTTAAAACCTGTGGATTTATCCTTTCAAACCAATTGATGCGCCGGGCATGCGCCGTTTATTGGAATAAGATGTTGTCTTTTCAAATTCATACTCTGGTAATTGTAACTTTTAAGGCATGGTGGTTGATGTTATTATTCTGGCTATGTGTTGTACATAGGGATGCCGTGCATATACAAGAGAGATCTTGTATATGTGGCGGGTCTGTGCATGTGCCACGCGGGAGCCTGTTTCAAAAAAAATAATAATTTAGGGCTGCTTTTCGCTTTTAAATTACTCCCGGGGCGTGACACCGAGGGAGCTCTCCCCGGATTTGGCGGGTACGGCGGGGGCCTGATATTAGTATAAAAAATAGTAATATACATATATATGGGCCGGTGCATTTAATGCATTGTTACTGTTACGGGTCTCTTCATCCGAAGAAGTCCAACATCACCTGTCTCCACGTCGGTACTGTTTGGCCTTCCTGTCTCCACGTCGGTTTTCCCTCTTCTCTTCCTCTCGTGATAAGGGCAACCAAATGTAGCTCTCCGCGCATTTGGGGGCTTTTAAGAGTGTATGAAAAAAATCGGCGCGCCGGGTGCACATTCCGTTCTACGAGCCGCATTTTAAATCGTCATTTAAATTATATTAAAAAATAATTTTGGCACATTTTTTTTTTTATAATTCATCATTTTCAATTTCCTTTCATTACAATCAAAATTTAATTTCTAAATCTAAATTTAAATTGCTATTTATGTTATGGTTCGCAAATTAAAACATACACTCGGTGCACTGAACTTTGCCGCATCACCACGCGGCCCTCTTAATAAAATAAAATTTTCCAAGCCTTCTTCACATCTCCTGAGAAAGATCAATTTATCACCATCCCTTCTCACTCACTCACCCACTCCATCTTATTTTTTCCATAACCTCTCTCACCTACTCCTTCTCCCTCTATCACCCATTTTCACCCACTCCTCTCTCAATTCCTACTTGCTCCCTCTCCTCTTTCATCACCACCGTCGCATCCCTTCGACACATCGCCATCACGTCGCATCCGCAAACTCTCTTCCCTTATATGTCAACAGCATTTTTTTTCAAAACCATTCCTTTTTTTCATCCCTTTTTTCTTTATAAGCATTAATGGAGGATACTTAGAGCGATGACCTCCTCGCCATGAAGAATAAGAAGAAGCAGCTCTACGCTCCCATCTCTGCTTCTGCTTCTGCTTCCGCTGGGAACGAAGAAGCACTGTGTTTTGATTCCAAGGTACACCTGCCGACATTCTCTCTTGCTGTTGCCGTTGCCGTTGCCCCATCATCATTCCAAGCACTACTTCAGATGGTTTCAGTATATCACCACTATTCATCGATACATCTCTTAATAATACAAATTTCTACGCGTCCTTAATTTGATATGACTATTCTTTAATTTAATTTAATCTGCGTCTCTCTTTTGCTTTGATTTCGGCAACAACCGAGATCGATCTCGCTTCGATATAGTTGATCAGTCGTGCAAAGGCGATGGAGGCATACTACAAGTGGTTAAGTGGCAATCTCCCTATGCTCGTGCCGCCGCAAGCGGCAACGTCGTCGAGCAGCAGCGCAGCAGCACCGCGGCAACAGGGCGTGGCGAGGATAAGTTTCCGACCCTCACAGCATCGCTGGACAAGTAAGCTCTTCTTTTTTTATTTTAATTGTCAAAATAAATTTAATAATTTGATTTCATTTAGTTAGTAAATGATAGCATATTCGGTTATCTTATCCAGCAATATTAAAATTAATTTTATAAAATAAATAAATTTAAAATAAAATTGCGCCACTTGGAGTGCAAACTAAGCATATTATGCATGGCAAGTAGATGGTAATATTTTATTTGTTTTAGTAGATCTGAATGTTTGTAGGAGTGGGAATGTGCACCGGGAACTAGATCTGTACATATTTTAGCTAATTTGCGTTATTAGCTTCAGAATTTGATAGATTTCAAGGCGTTTTCTATGGATTTGTGGGATATATTTTGCTAAAGTTGCATAGCATGAATTTTGACACTGATAACCAAAACGAATCAAAAGGAATAGAAATAACCATATACTTTAGATAAACTCCTGATTTTTTTATCAATTTTGTAACAACCAAAACCTACTGTTCTAATTATAAAGCTAATTACACTTTCTTAACTTAATATAAGGTCCAAAATTTGTAACTTTCTCTAACTTTTTATTAATGGTCTGCATAAACCATTATTCTGGACCACATATCAGAATGCTTTATGACATCATTTAAACATTCATGGGTACCGTCTCTTTCAGGAAAAGCAAGAAGTTGTGATTGAGAAGATTGTCCGAAACAAGCGCAAATGTGTTACTGTTGTAAAAGGCCTTGAATTATTTGGTGAGTAGTAAATAGAGAAATCTTAGTCCCTCTTTCCTCTTCAAGATTCTGTATAAAACTAAATAATTGAAAAGTTAAATGTTCTAATTATTTGAGTATATTTGCATGATGTTACAAGCATAAACCTCAATGATGCTTCTAAGATGCTTGGAAAGAAGTTTGCTACTGGGGCTTCTTTTGTTAAGGTATGCTATCATTTCTAATATATTTTTGGACTTCTTAGGTGTTTATGCATGCACTAATTAATTCCACCTGCTTGATAACTGGTTTTAGGGCTTAATTGACAAAGAGCAAATTGATGTTCAAGGAGACATAGCATATGATATTGTGGAGTTCATACCTGAGATATGGCCGGTTTACATTTTGACTATGTCAAATACTTATATTTACTTATATTTGATCTTAAGAAGTATTGCTATAAACCACCGATGAGAAATGAAAAAGACCTGAACTTCTATTGCTGCTAGAAATCTTTATATTGATTATAATGCCTTATGGGATATGATAATGAGTACTAATTAGTAACTAATTAGCCGAATTTTTCGTTAGAACTGCTCAGAAATAGACGACCCGATTTTCCGTGTTCTTTGATTAAGATAGGTAAAAGATGACTCTTTTATATGTTTATTATTTCTTATGATCAAATTGGCAATATTTTTTTTTTGATGTATAATATGCCTTAACTGATTGGATTAGATGGTATTTATGTCCAATTAGATAAATGCATTTGCTAGAAAGTGGAATGGTGTGTAAAAAACTGCATTTTAGAAAGATATACCATGCAAGCATCAATTCGCAAACATGATGCGGACCACTTTAGAACTCTAATTGCTGAAGGATTTGTATACAGTATAAAAAATTTTAATCTTAGTCCGACAAAGAACAATTACGTTGTTGTTTGTCAAAAGCACGTGATTCAACTTAGTAAATGGACCCGTATTGTGAAGATTACAGATGATATCGATGAATTCTCATTATATAGTTTTTCTTTCGTTGAATATGAGTATATTATGACAAAAAAAATAAGCAATTCCCTATCTTATAGGTATTGTATGTATACTTTTTTCCCTGTGTTTAATTTTTATGTCGTAAATTCTATTAAGCTTCATTAAAAAACTCAGCTGAATAAATTTTACATTTTCTTTATTTTTGCAGATGTTCCTGGAACCGTTGTATCTGCTGCTACGATATCTCATACATATGTAGCGCAGTAACAAACTCCAATAAAAAAGTTGTAGCTTCAAGATCTAGAGTAAATTATGAAAACATTCTAATCAAATTTCAATCAAAACGCTTATTTTAATACCTAAATTATATATGCATGTGTTTTCTCTTCTTTCCAGAAACAATACTTTATCTAGGATAATTTCGCAGTCGATTTTGAAAATCAACTGCAAATGTATAAAGAAAATTCTGATCCAGTTGTTGTTGTTTTTGCAAGCATAACAATTCGAACCTACAGAGGTGAACTTTTTTGTTTTATATTTTTTTTTCCGAGCTGGTTGTGTATTAGAATTCCTGCAAACTATAACACAAACTAATTAGTTTTCTACAATACAGATGAAGTCTACCTATCTACATGTTCGGCATCGAGAATCTATATAAATTTGGAAATACCGAAAGTAACGAAATTTTGTAATGCGCTTTATGCGTAAGTACCAAAATGTTTATATTGTTTACTAAAAATTCTTCCGAAATCTTACTGTAATTTTTTTCTATCGCAGCAAACAACTACCAATAGAACCGATTAAACATATAAAATTTTCAAGCAACCCTGTTCTTAGTCCGCATGAATTAATGTCCAAAAATCGTATAAGTGTTGCTGATTTGCTTGCTCTAGATGCATCTTGCTTGCAGGTACACTTTGCATTACTACGTTCCACAACATTCTATTTTTCCCGTTCGGTAATTCTCTAAGTAATTTTTTTCTTTCTTAAAAAATTAGGAAACCAAATATACTTGCAAAGCCAAATTAGTAACCGTTGATACAACTTATGGATAGTGGTACAAAGCCTGTTGCATATGCAAGTCAGCAATGAAGAATTATGCCGACATTTCTTTGTGTGGCCGATGTGGGCAAACCGATCTAAGCTCTGTCCCATGATATGAGTTTGGTATATATGTTCGATTATTAATCTAATAAAACACTACAGATTAGATGCTAATTTATATATTTTTTTAATAGGTATAAATTAGATGCAGTTGTTGAAGACGAAACTGCTTTCATAAACTTTATCATTTTCGGCAAATTAGCACAATACCTTATACATATCCCTGCTCAGCAACTCGCAGCTGCTGCAAATGCAGATAGATTTGTTCTGCCTGCTATTTTTAAAAAAATTACTGGTCAAAGTTATATATTTCAAATTTCTGTTGATTCTCGAAGAACGAACATCAGCGAACAATCATTTAAAGTTACAAAAAAATTTTCAATCGACCAAGCTGCAGAAGAAAAGAATCAGACATCCAAAAAAAGAAGTCATGATGACGGAGAAGTAACTGATGAGAATCCGGTTGCTCATAAATCTCAAAATGTTGCAATCGAAGAAATAGCTGAAGAGCTAATGATACAATCAGCGTAAGCAATATTACTGGCTATTTACGACTATTCTTGATTCTTTTTATCGATACATAACTACTCATAGCTGGTACATTTTTTATAATTGTGTTTTATATTTTATGAATGATTTTACAGAAGTTCCTAGTCAACTCTGAAGAATGAGCAAAGTCGAAAAGAAAAAAGACCTTTTAGGTAATGAAATATCTTTTTCCTTTTTTTATCTCCGTGGTTAAAAAAAAAATATATCATAACTTCTTTTTTATTTGTAGTTTAATCGAGGAGAGCACATCTGACGACGAAGAATCATAAACTTTATTATTATGTAGCTATTATAAGTTTACTTTTGGGGCTCAGACTTTATAATGATTGTATATATTTGTGTTATATGTTGTTTTGTTTTTGCAAACCATAACAACTTTCTTTTCCTATATTTGAACTCTGCTATTTACTATTAGACATCTACTGGCTTACTGCTTGCTTATGTTTTGTGCTCTCCTTTCATTTACATCAATAAGCTTTCAAAATTCAATAAGTAGGTGTCCCTATAATGCTGCTTCGCAATTTAAGCCAACATTCGGGTCTTTGTAATGAAACACGGTTGATCGTTACTAAATTAGCAACAAAGTGGTCATTTGTTTTGAAAAGAATACAGTTTCCTATTTGTATCTGGATGCTACTTTTAAAGTCAATATTTGGATGTTGGAAGTGTTAATTAAGATATTGGAATGGGTTTAATGCTTTAGCTAGCTTATTACTTGCTTTGGGTTGTTTTTGTGCACTTATATCTGTTTGCAATTTGATGATACGCGTAATTTTTATGAGTCTTTATAAATTATGTTCTATTTGTCTATTATTTATCTGCTGTGACAATTTTTTTGGGTGTTGTGCATTCAAATCTCCTTTTTTTAGAAATTTATTGAAAAGGAGAGAGTGACTACTATACCATCAATGATATCAACTGCTTTGTGCTGTTAAGTTTTCTGCTTTTAGATTTACACATTTGATCATATCCTACCCTTAGATTATACTATTTGTCCAAACACTACAAAACCAATGAACCTACTATCATTCTACAGTTGTTGGAAAAATTACAATGGCATATTCCTCTTTAGACAACCATTTTTTTAAGGTGGTTTTTTTTTTTTTTTTTTTATATATTAGAACTGATTTTATACTTTGTGTGGTATGTAACTTGCTTCTCATTATTTTTGTGCACTTATATTTGCTTGCAGTTTGGTGAGTTGCATAATTTGTACATTAGATATTTTGCTATTTTTCGGCTGGAGTTTTAAGTCTTTGACGAGATGATTATTATTATAGTAACTAGGATGCTACTTTTAAACTTAAGATTTGCATATTGGAAGTGTTCAATTAGAATAATAAGAATTTAAGTTTTTATGACTTGCAATTTAGAGAGATACATGATTTCTAATTTTTAGAAGATTATCAACGAATTTGTTGAAGAATATATATATACTAGTATAGAACCCGCGCTTCGCTGCGGATAAATTAATCACGATGCAGATATATTTAGTAGATGTATTTAGTAGATATATTTAGCAAACATTCATGCACTGGTTAAGAAAGTTAGAATTATAATATTACTATATTTAATCTAATGAAATTTGTAGGAATACAGAAAGTAATTACACATATATTAGTCTTTTCGGAATAATGTACACTAAATATATATTAAATATACAGACAGATTGCAAAATAAAAAGTACTTCATAAGTAGACCACAAATTAGATAGTAGTTATTCATCAATCGATTTTATTTGAATAGCCAGTTTCATCAAATCTGTAAAATAAATAATATAATTAGTATAACAAATTATAATAATTCCTTCGTCTAATTGTGTTTCATAATATTATGAGCAAGTCAGTACAGCAAAATAATTTATATGTTAGTATAATATTTGTTCAGCTCCTATAATATATGTTTAGTATAATATATGTTAGTATAATATATATTTAATATAATATTTGATTATACTAACGCTTAATATTTGATTAAATATTTAGTATAATATTTGATTAATGTTGCGGAGTAACATTATAGGAGCTGAACAAATTTATATGTTAGTATAATATATGTTAGTATAATATATATTTAGTATAATATTTGATTCATGATGGAGTTCCCACGTAGAAAGCACGCAGCAACCGGCGATAGGAACGAAGAAGCAATGGGGGCATAACGTGGATGCTTGCAAAGACCCCCCAACATCTGGGGGGAAAGCCCAGCATCTAACCAGAGTGAGCAGACATAGCGTCGGACGGAGCAGAGCCGGCAGAAGAGTAAGCCGGCTGAAGATGATTTATCAAGACATGACACTCCTCAATAGCGTTACGAATCTTAAGACGTTCAGCTAGAAACTCGTTCTTCTCGGTAATAGTAGCAACATAACAATCCTTCAAGAAACTATACTCTCTCAACAAATTGCTGTATTCAGCAGATAGTAGACTGTAATCTGTAGAGAGATGGTCATATAAATTCTTGTAGAATAATCTGTCATCGTAGTTAACGTCCTTAACCTGTAAACCGAACTCCTCAACCAGTTTCTTAATAGCAGAGCGAGCAGCCTCTTGTGTAGCACCACCAGATGTCGGAGATCGCGTCCCCCAACATCGAACGACGTCAATAATAGACTCTTGCCGAGGAATAGGAACATCCATATATGCCAGGAATAAGCCCTCAGTATCTGTGGACAGAACAGATTGCGGCATGGCAAGCGGAAGTTGGTCGCAGATTTCCCGCAGCAGCCGGGTGTAGGAAAGGCAAATAGTCGGCATAATAGGAGCTGCAAGAAAGTAGAGAGGTGCAGAGGGAAAAGGAAAGTGCACAATAGGGGTGGGAGAGGAAATAGTTAATAACAAAGGGTAAAAAGTTATAGTTGCTGGAAGAAACATGTAAACATACCAAGGGAAAAGCAAGAAGGGGGGAAGGGAAAAAAAAGCAAGAAGAAATTTTAAACAAAATCATTGCGAAGAAGAAGGAAAACAAAGACCAAAGGGAAAAAATAAGCCAAAAAATAAAAATAAAAAAATAAAAAATGGTGGCTCAAACAGAGTAACTAAAAAAAAAAAAACGGAGAACGCCGCCAAAGTTCCAAACCAGAACATTAGTACCATGAAGATACAGGAAGAACCATCGAACGTTGCAAGCAACATTACAGGAGGGAAAGAAATACCGTCGAACAAAACCAGAGGGAACAAAGATACACAGAAAGGCCATTCGTGTGGTTGCCTGTGGACGGGTCATCCAAACACCAGACCAAACTGTAAAGACTATTAAAAAAACTGTCAGAAACAGAAAAGAATAGAAAAACCATACAGAACAAAGCTGGAGGAAAACAAAGATGCACAGAAAGACCAGACATGTGGTTGCCCGTGGACGGGCCATCCAAACAGCAGGCGAAAATGTAGAAACAGAAAGGAAAAAATCCGAAGCCGCAAGAAATAGAGAAACCATGTGGGACAGCCGAGGCACAGTAAAACGACATACACATCCACTAATCAAAGAGGAAATCACATAAAATTTAAAAAAACAGCACAAACCAAAAGAGCGCCAAATGACGGGCCGGTAAAGCATCGAACCGCCCCCCAAGAAGATCGCGACCCGCCATGCACGTCATCACTGCCACCGACACACAGAAAAGAAGAAAGGAAAGAAAGAGGACACCGAGAAAAAAGGCAAAAAAAAAAAAGAAACAAAAAAAGAAAAAAAATGCACATGAGGCGATAAACTGAAGGAAATACAAATAAAATGAGTAAAACAGTGAGGGAAAATAGGAGCAACTGGAAAGTCGGTAATAGTAAACACAAAATAAAGAAAAAAAGGGGAAAGCAGGTTCATAGCTGAAACAACGAAAACAGTAAGAGGGAGAACCGCAGGACAGTGAGCCTCCCACCAAACAGCGATGCATAAAACACAAAAAAGCAAACTCTATCAACCAAGCTAATATTCACGGGAGGGAAAAAAAAGAAGGAAAAAAAAAGAGAAAAAAAAACAGGAAAGGGCAGAAGACAGAAAGGTAACGGAGTAGTAGTTACAACGTTCGAGATACACGACGACAGGTGGTTGTCCATGTTCGGACCGTCCAGACCACAGTATGGCAAGAAATTCACCTTCCTTCTATACGGCTACCCAACCCGAAGCTAACGCCGACAACATCGGGAAGCGAAACAGTGAAGGAACAAACCGAACGGATTACTTAACAAAACAAAGAAGCAATTAGTACAAAAACCCCAAAAGTAAAGCAACATGCTAAGGGAAAAAACAAACAGGAAATAAAACGAAGAAAGCAGGAAAAACAGCATGGAGAAAAGGCTACAGAAAACAACAAAACCGATGCAAACACAAAAGTGAACCAATCAAACACTGTGTACCGAGAAGGCAACCAACTGAACCCATATAAAAGAGAAATGCAGTAGAGTATCGTACCTTGGAAGCAAGTAAGAAAAACAGTAATTTAGAGAGACCTATCAAATTATGGCATATGCAACAGTAAAAAGATAAGTAAATTTGTAAAAATAAGAAAACAATTAATGGGTGGAGAAACTGAAAATGAGAATATAGCTTAGTATGCAACAGTAAAGAGTATAAGGATGATGATGATGGTGTTCATGGGTAAACAGTAAGCTACTGTTACTTATATATATATATAGACATTTACATTCTTAAACAAATGAAGAAGATTGCGGGTGTACTAATCATTGTGAACAATCTAGGAAATCATTGTTGAGAATCTAAAAATCTAGGAAAGATATATGTAGGGTAAAAATATAAGAGAGGAAATATTATGTAAAGAAAACTTTATTTAAAAAAATACTATGAGAGTACTTAATCTGTAGTAGAAAAAAAAAACTAAAAAAAATTTATTTTAAATAAATTTCTATAATATCCCAATAAAATCTATAGACAATCTGCAATGGATCATTGTGAACAATCTAGGAAATCATTGTTGAGAATCTAAAAATAGATATATGTAGGGTAAAAATATAAGAGAGCAAATATTATGTAAAACAAACTTTATTTTAAAAAATACTATGAGAGTACTTAATCTGTAGTAGAAAAAAAAAAACTGAAAAAATTTTATTTTAAATAAATTTCTATAATATCCCAATAAAATCTATAGACAATCTGCAATGGATATTGCCGTTACTAAAATCCATAGGTAATAATTTGCAGAAATCTGTATAGAGTTAGGGTTATAGCCCCATATTATTAATAGCATGCCATCATTACCAACAACCAAGCAGCCTTAACAAACAGGAAAGGACACGAACCTGCAAGAAGGGGAGGCAAAAGAAGAACAACCATTCGATCGACTTGGAACCGACAGATCAAGGGGAGATACAGAGCGACCCTTAGAGAAAGGGAACAGCCACACACAGGAACTGGCAAAGGGGAGGCAAAAGAAGAACAACCATTCGATCGACTTGGAACCGACAGATCAAGGGGAGATACAGAGCGACCCTTAGAGAAAGGGAACAGCCACACACAGGAACTGGCAAGGCATGGAGTAGGGAGAAGCAGATCCCACCACCGGATGAAATCCAAACCCATGGATCCGTGTCGGATTGTCAAGAATGACGGCGGCACAGAGAGGCTGGGAGGCGGTAAGAGAGGAAAAGAGAGAAAGAGAACAAACCCTACCAACACGCAGGGATCCCAAAAGCGAACGGCCCGCAGAGGAGCGCAAGGGGCACAGCACAGACGGCGATCCAAACCGCCAAGTCGTTTAGGAACACACGGATCACCACCGGATCCTCCTAGGGCAGCCGTACGATGGAGAGGATGAGAAACAGAAAGAGGAGCGCGACCCCTAGAGAACCGCAAAGGGCACATGCTAAGCAAGAGGAGGGCGACCCTTAGGATCGCACCGTCGAACCTCTTGGAACGCACGGATCATCGTCCGAATTTGAGAAATGGGAAACAGTCGAGAAGCGGAAGAGGGAGGGCACGCCACGTGGCCATTCCTGTACTCTCAATTAATGAGTTTACAGATGTGTACTTGATGGTCACTTTAATGATATTGTATCTCTTGCCTTTTTTTTTTTTTTTTTTTTTTCTCTTTGACGGCAACGATCGTCGTGTATTACTATTCTGCCAAGCAAAAATAAAAAGATGCAAATAAATTTATTTTATTCTCAAAATTTATCAAATTATTTTAATAAGTATAAACGATTCATTAAGGCTATGTTTGGTTCGGGGATTGTAAGCTTGGGGATAAATTTTTTTATATCTGGGATAGCTTGCTATTCCGGGATAGTCAGGGATAAAAGAAAAATAGTGTTTGGTTTGTAAAGCTGTTATTCTTAGGAAAAGTTGAAATTGTGTTTGGTTCATTTTTTAGAATAAGCAAGAATAGTGAAAATATATGGTAGTTAAAAATTTATATTACCAATTTTGCCCTTAGCATTTTTCATGAGGGAACTCATGAATAAAATGTTGGGTTGGTTTAAATTTTGTGTTAATTTAATACTCATTAATAACAATTTAATTTTTGTTATAATTTTTATTTTAATTTAATAATAGTGTTTTGTTTTTCTGAATTTTTTTGTTTTACTGAAATTTTGGGGTTTTTACTTGTTTTACTGAAATTTAATAGTGAATTTTTTTTTTTTAATAAAAGCAAGTGCAATTTTTTTAATAACAGCAATTTTTAATAACAACAATTTATTTAATAACAGCAAGTGCAATTTTTTTAATAACAGCGATTTTTTTTTGGTTTTAATAACAGCAAGTGAAATTTTTATTTTTTTTAACTGAAATTTTAAGTGATAATCTGATGATCATGATTTATATTAATAATTTTGTACCAACAAAATTGAAAGTATAAAAAATTAATACCATAATTAATTATATTGAAAATATGCAACCATCTAACTCAACATTAAAAAACTGCAACAATCTAACTCAACATTGAAATGAAACAAGTTTAATTCAACTGCACAAATACTCCAATTGCCAATAGCAAACAACAGCACAAATTAAATTCAACATTTTTAGAATAGAAACAAGTTGATAGAAAGAGTGCGAAGATAAGAGAAATTACTTGATACAACATATGCGAGGAAATGATAAATTAGTTCAACATGTAGAGAAATAAGTTAAAATATAAAATTTTGCATTATTTACATATTTTCTCCTATCTATTGTTCCACAATTGGTCTGTGATCATTGTGCAAAGGGCATCGCCTCGCTGAGACTCATCTGGGCCAAAAGAAGGTGTTGATTCATTTTCGTTGTCTTCCGTGGGCAATGGGTCCATTTGCATGTTGAAGTACCTATCGGTCCCTTGATGCCTCTTGATGAAATTGTGTATCACACAACATGCAAGTGCAATGCGACACTGCATTTTATATGGATACGGTGTTGCTTGTCGAAGTACCTTGAATCGCCTTTTGAGAATTCCAAAAGCTTTCTCAACTACATTTCTCAGTTGAGCGTGACGATGATTATATAAATCTCGAGGTCCCCGATGCCTTCGTGCATGTGCATTTACATCGAATTGGCTCAAGTGATATCGCTCCCCTCGATAGGGGGCGAGGAAGCGAACAGTGTTTGCATATCCCGAATCAACTAGATAAAATTTTCCTACGAAAAAATTAGAAAGCTTTATCAAGATTTCAACAATGAAAGCTATATCTTACTGTTGCATAATATTAGTTACCTTCCGGTACCGTAAAGCCGCCACTCTCAGTACACCATCGTAGTACCCTCATATCAGCTGCAGAACCCTCCCATCCGGCGCACACAAATAGAAATTGGTGGTCGAATGAACATGCCGCCATCATGTTCTGAGATGTAAACCCCTTTCGACATCGATATCTTGGCTGCTTAGCCTTCCGTACAACCGCCGGTATGTGTGTCCCATCTACTGCACCAATTGCATTCTGCAAATCAATAGTTACATAAATAGTTAACATCACATATAGGTTAACTTACAAAGAGTGAAAAAATTATTTCATACTATACTCACTTTGAATGGATGGAACAACGGATTTTCTGAAATTCTTGTATGTACTCCCACATTAGAAGGCGGCAGTTGGATATAATCATGTCTAAGTTCCACGACACCTCGCAACACATTATTGAAATGCCTACTAATCATTTCGCCGGAATGTTGAAATGTTTCAGCTAAAACTCTATTCGCCACACCATGACCTACCCCAAACAGAAAAATTCCTAGTTGCTCGTCAGCAGTTAAATGCTTAGTGCCTTTTATAAAACCATTTCCAACTAGTTCATCTCGAAGCCTTATAAACATAGTTGTGGTCATCCTAAAATATTGGTATCCCCTACAGGATGGCCACTTAAAATGTCATAAATTAGCTGACCAGTGAAAGGTCGGGTTCTACAAGGCCGATTAACTATGGTGCTGTGGAATGACAAATCTTCATTTTCAATAAGCAATGCATGCACTTCTTCCCAATAGTCTTCTTCCTCGTCTAAGAATGTCATGAGATCGGCAACGAGTTCTTCAGGAAAAAGTCAGCGATTGATTGCTCCAGCCATGACTGCACATAGAAGAAACTGCATAAGAAAACTGCACTGCATAAGAAAGCTGCACTGCATAAGAAAACTGCACTGCATTAGAAAACTACACTGCATTAGAAAACTGCACTGCATAAGAAAACTGCATAAGAAATTTTAAGAATAAAATATTTTGGAAAGACTTAAAACATATGTTGGCTCAGGTAAAAAAGGCCCCAGGTATAAATGGTGGCTGCAATATATTCCGTACTGCCTCCCAAACCACTCATCCCAGAATCTCCATTCATCATCACTGCCTCCCCCAAATTCGACAATTTCAACAACCCGATATAGGATTCCAGCACAATTCAGTCACAATTCAAGCACTGATTTACCATAACAGCACTGCATAATAGAAGCAGAATACAAGGCATGAACCGAGCAGGCTAAGAAGAAGAAAAGTGCATAAGAAAACTGCATAAGAAAACTGCACTGCATAAGAAAACTGCTATGCAAGTCCAACTGAGAAGGCATGAAGTTGGTCTTAAGAACAAAATATTTTGGCAAGACTTAAAACATATGTTGGCTCAGGTAATAAAGGCCCCAAGTATAAATGGTGGCTGCAATATATTCCGTACTGCCTCCCAAACCATTCATCCCTGAATCTCTATTCATCATCACTGCCTCCCACAAATTCGACAGTTTCAAATACTCGATATAGGATTCCAGCACAATTCAGTCACAATTCAAGCACTGAATTAACATAACAGCACTGCATAATAGAAGCAGAATACAAGGCATGAACTGCGAAGAAAACTGGAAAAGAAAACTGCATAATTGTAAATGACAGCATAACAACACTGCATAATAGAAGCAGAATACAAGGCATGAACCATGAAGAAAACTGGAAAAGAAAACTGCATAATTGTAAATGACAGCATAACAGCACTGCATAATTGAAACAGAATACAAGGCATGAACCGAGAAGAAAACTGGAAAAGAAAACTGCATAATTGTAAATGACAGCATAACAGCACTGCATAATAGAAGCAGAAAACAGCACTGCATAAGAAAACTGCTTAATTGTAAATGAAAACTGCAAAAGAAAACTGCATGAGAAATATGCTATTCAAGTCCAACTGAGAAGGCATAAGAAAACTGCATAATTGTATAACTAAACTGCAAAATAAAAGTGCATAAGAAAACTGCATTGGTGGACTTATCAAGTACAGGTTGAAGCAATTCAAGCACAATTGAAAACTGCATAAGAAAACTGCATAATTGTATATCAAAACTGCATAAGAAAACTGCATAGGAAGTCCAACTTGGAAGGCTTGAACAATTCCAGCATAGTAAACTGCATAAGTAAAATAAGGCATGAACTGAGAAGGCAAAGAAGAAGAAACTGCATAATAGAAGCATGAAATTGGTCTTAATAAAACTGCATAGTAAAGAAAACCAAAACTGCATAAGAAAACTGCATAGCAAGTCCAACTTAGAAAGAATGAACAATTCCAGCATTTGAAAACTGCATAACAAAACTGCTTGATAACAGCTTATCAAGTATAGGTTTGATACTTGTTTTGGTTCAAGTAATAAAGGCCCCAGAAAAATAAATGGTGGATGCAATATTTCTTTCCTACTGCCTCCCAAATCATTCACCCCTGATTATCTTTTGCTCATCATTGCCTCCCAACTGCATAATTGTAAACCCAAACTTCATAAGAAAACTGCATAGCAAGTCCAACTTAGAAGGCATGAACAATTCCAGCATAAGAAAACTGCATAACAAAACTGCTTGATAACAACTTATCAAGTATAGGTTTGAATACTTGTTTTGGCTCAGGTAATAAAGGCCCCAGATAAATAAATGGTGGATGCAATATTTCTTTCATACTTCCTCCCTTACCATTCACCCCTGATTCTTTTTTGCTCATCATTGCCTCCCAACTGCCTCCCAAAGCATTTTCAGCACAATTCCAGCATAATAAAGCATTTCGATCACATGGACCCAATTTCCAGACCATTCCAGCACAATAAACCAATTCTAGCACAATTCAAGCTTTTTACACCACAAGTACAACACAATATAGCAATTCGAGCACAGAAGGCTGTCAACTATTCATAAAAAAAACTATTCATAAATAAACTGCATAGTACAAATTGAAACCAAAGTGTCATAGTAAAAATTGAAACCTCCCAACTAGTGTCATAGTAAAGATTAAAAGACTGCATAGTAATAAAAACTGAAATGAAGATAGGGCATAATAGAAGCACAATTCAAGCCATGATATGAGAAGGCTAAGAAGATTGCATAATTGTAAAGCCAAACTGCATAATAAAACTGCATAATTGTTAACCCAAACTGCATAAGAAAACTTAGAAGGCATGAACAATTCCAGCATAGTAAAAACTGAAATGAAGGCATAACAAAACTGCATAATTGTTAACCAAAAGTTTATAAGTAAACTTAGAAGGCACTGTTAATTCCAGCATAGTAAAAAGTGAAATGAAAGCATAACAAAACTGCAAAATTGTTAACCAAAACTGCATAAGTAAACTTAGAAGGCATGAACAATTCCAGCATAGTAAAAACTGAAATGAAGGCATAAGAAAACTGCATAATTGTTAGACAGAGGTTCAAAACTTGCATATAAAAAACTAAAAAGAAGCAAGCTAAGAAGAAGAAAACTTAGACAGAGCATTTAAAAAGTCTACCAACTTAGGCAGAGGTTTAAAACCTGCACTACTAGTACGAGCAAAAATCCCAAAAAAGTGCAATAGTTCTTCAAACATCTATTAATATTCAGTTTGGAGGGGAAGATGGCATTTCCGGAGCAAATGAGGGTATATTAGTTGGGGCAGAAGTCACTGCTGGACCAAAGGTGGGCGTGCCCTGAGGGAAGGCTGCAGTAGCATGTGGAAATGGGGATGGTCCAGGAGGAAAGGTCAGCATGCGAGAAGGGGAGGCTGGACTTGAATGTGGAAATGATGATGGTCCAGGAGCAAAGGATGAAGCTGCAGCTGGAAAAAAGAGTCCGCTAGGTTGGAAAGATGGTGCAACAGGCCTTTGTCCACCATATATTTGGTGCATGGCAATTTGACGATCAATCCACATGTATAAAAGATCGCCGCTTAATGTCATAAAAATATGCCTATTGCGCTCATCTTTCAAAGCCTCGCAAACTCCTAGCACAGCCTCCGGAGATAAGTGAGCAACATTACTAAGCCTTTCCATACACTCCTCTATAGAGTGGATTTTTGGACGTGCTTGTAACTCACGTTGCATTATAGCTTGTGCTATTTCCGTTCTTTTCTTCCCCAATTCAACGAGCTCATAAATAGCTTCCATTCGACCATCATCTTTTCGTCTACGGTTTGAAGTTGGTGTAGGATTTGGTGGTGACACTCGAACCTTTTTCATGGATGAAGTGTGACCAGAGGCACTACCCCCATTGTGGCTACTTATTTTAATTGGAGTTGAAGCTGGAGAAATCGAATTTGCGTCATTAACCTCCTCTAAATTATTTCCTAAGTTCTCCATGTCAAGTGGGTGCATAGCAGGAGTAGATGAAGAGGTGCTACGAACATCCTCAACATCCATTTGAGTAGTAAATCCATGCCTTCCGGTTGCAGTGGCCTTTCCCGACAAGAACTCAATAGCTTGATATGCAGGAAATGGTTTGTCCCGGCACTTAGCATAAGATGGATTTTCCTATGAAATAAAAAAAATATATATAAGTTGCAATTGTGTATAGCCTCAAATATTATGCATAATTTAATTATTAAGAAATAATTGATGGTAGTCGAAAAAATAACATACCGTTATAATGGCATCCCAATCACTAGGGTCACCGGCAGTTGGAATGTTTTGTGTGTAATCCCACCCCCATCCACTTTTGTTCGCTAAAGTTTGATACATCACATATTGACGCTTCAAGACTTTATAACGATTTTGCAAATGGACTTTGGTAAAGCCTAATTTAGTCATCTCATTAGAGTCTCGAACCATTCTAATCCATGCCAATGGAGTAAAACTCCCATTAACAAAATTTCCAAGAGTATGCTCCTCTGTCATTAAGTTCAACATTGCCGAGTCCATTTTTTGGTTCCAGTTAGAGGATCTTACCCTACTTTTTACTGATTCTTGCAGAGGGCAATCTAAACTTTGGCTATCAGCAGAGGGAACATCAATAATTGAGCGATTGTTTTTCAAAGTAGGTTGCAACTTTTTTAGAGGGGCCATCTGAGATTAATAGACAAACAAATCAGATTCTTTCATACTGCAAACATATAACATTAGTATAAAACAGGCTCAAAATGGTTGAATATTTTTATTAAGAGGCTCAGGGGATAAGACAGTATATGACTCCATGACGGTTGCATTAGTTAAAAAAACCATGCCACCCTCTCATGGATATGTTTATAGCTTTTCCCTACATCATCGCCTTAATTTTCCCAACTCTTTCCCTCAATGTTTGATATACAATTATGTAGTTTTCTTATGCATGGCAGTATCATATTATGGCCTGAATTTTTCCCAAATTTAACCAACTCTTTTCAGCTTTGGATTCATCATAGGTCCCCTCCACATTCGTTAATAAAAATAACAACATGACATATGAGAATATGTGAAAGCTTAAACTACAAAAGCACAATTAATGGGGAGTATAATCAAAGAAAACATCACCTCAATAAGATAAGAAGAATGCTGAAAAACCAACAGTGAACACTTCTACAGCAACACAGGTAATGTTCAAATAACCACCAGTGAATACTTCAACAACAACACAGCATAATAAGACAATGGACTACTCAGTAAAGCTTTACCTTTGATTCCTCAGATCTGGACTACTCACTTTTATAGAGGAAAGGAAGAGAAATGAACCAAAGCATTCATTCGTTCGTATGAGTGATCCAACCTGTTTACCTAAGGCATACTGAGGTTGGTGGTCGCACTTAATTGGCGAATGGACTACTCAGTAAAGGCGCCGAGAATGATGGAGAACCAATCTTGCCTCAGATTGCAAGAGTCAGAGTGCAGGAGAGTAAAGAGAAAGAAAGAACCATGAGAAAGGGGTTACTATGAAGGTGGATCTCAAATGAGATCTTTATAATTATTATGTTCACTGCAAGATGAGTTGAGAGAAGTAGAGAGGATGGAGATGGCGCCTGACACGAGGAAGCACGAGATCGGGTCTTAACGAAGATGCCTATTTTCCCAACCTTTTGCCACTGGGATCAGCTCGGAACAAGAGGGCGTCCGACACGAGGAAGCTAGGGCATTAACGAAGGGCGAGGCGAGAGGAGGAAGGTAGGTGTGTGATATTAACGAAGATCTCCATTTTTACCAACCTTTTGCCACAGGATCAGCTCGGAAGAAGATGGCGGCCGACACGAGGAAGCTAGGGCATTAACGACGGACGATTCGACACAAAATCGCGTCCGACACGAGGGGATTTGGAAGAAGCTAGGGCATTAACGAGGGGATTGGGAAGAAGCTAGGGCATTAACGAAGAGGTATTTGGAAGAAGGGAGGTTGATGGGGGGCATTAACTACGATGGTTTCGAGCGAAGCATTATAACACTACACTTCGTATTTTCCGCCCCTTGCCCCTGGGATAAACAACGGAATTAACCAATTCCGCTGTTTCCAGGGGTTAGCTCTTAATGTGTTATCATTGGATAACCCGTTAAGAGGAGAATAATTTATACAACCCATTTTAATTAGTGTTTGGATGATTTTGCAGAATAAAATAGATTATTCTTATTTTATCATGCAATCAAACACGGCCTAAAAATAAAATTTTCAAAATTTTATCCCCAAAAAAAAACTCCCTTTCCTAGTAAGACAAGAAGGCGGAAATAGAGGTAGATGTGCCGGTCCGCTATATCCGGATGATACCAGCGCTGTTCTCCGCCAACCAACCCTCACTCCCGCAGCCGCGAGCCGAAACGCCATCATCATCAGCAAGAACAAGAGGGAGGGCAAACCCTTCTCCTTTTTATGATAAAAAGATGGCAGTGCTCCGGATAGGGATGACGGCCGTTGTTTCCGCCACGCCACCCTCCTCCGCCCTCTCCCACCGCCGTTTCCTCCTCCACCGCCGCCGTTTCCTCCTCCACCGCCGCCGTTCCTCCGCCTTCCCCTTCCTCCCACGTCTTCCCTCCTCCGCCGGCCGCCGTGCGGCACCTCCCGTCTTAGCTTCGGCTCCCGCCGTCTCCGCCGAGGAGGCTGAGGCCCCCGCTCCTGCCTCTGCCGCCGCAGGTTCCATTCCTCTGCTTCTTCTCCTACTTCTTGATTTAGCTTATTATTGGCCATTTGCTTCACTATGCTGGTGGGACTCCGTCTATGATGGTGGTGATGCGGTATCTTGGTTTGGGTTAGAATGCTTTGTGTACAAGGGTGTAACTGAATATTTAGTATCTTCTTGATTAGCCAAATTTGTCTAAATTGAGTTTGATATTCAAAGAGTTTGATCATTGATACTAGTTCTATTGATTTAATCAAGGCGGCTGGGATATAGCAGGAAAATAAATTGAAGAGGTGAAGCTTACTTGTCTGTGTTCTCCTTTTTTGGTCATTAGGGTAGTGTCCTCGTGTAATCTTGAAATGACTCACTCAATTATTATCTTTTCACATGTGAAATAGTTTTTCTTTGCTAGTGAATGGTGGTGAATGTGCAGCTGCTTGATGTTGATTAGAAATGCTTTGTTCGCAAGTGACACGTAACTGAATATTTTGTGTCTTCTTGCTTAGCTAAATGTGTTTAAATTAAGTTTCAAATTTAAAGATTTCGGTCTTTGATGCTAGGGCTTGTTTGGTTCACCAGTTTTAGACTTTGGATTTGGAATGAGATTCAGTTATTCCGGTAGTTGTTGTTTGTTTTACAAAAAGTAGATTCCGATTCGGAATGGGAATGACCCAATCTATTTATGGTCCTATCTGGCTTTGAATTCTGGATTGGTCCATTCTAGAGTAAACCATTCAAAGCCCTCTCTAACAATCACCTCTCCCATCTCTCCCTCCATCACTCTTCTCTCCATTAACGAAAGCCTTCTTTCAAAATCCTAGGTGTCCCAATTGTCCTTTCCGATTTCCATTCCAATAATGGACCAAACATTTTTGGATGATTCGTCATTTTATTTTTCATTCCAATGCAATTCATTTTCATTTCTCATTCCCATTCCAATCATGAACTAAACATGCCCCTAGTGTATTGTTCAAAGCGTTTGAGGCATTGCATAAGGACAGATGGAAGAGGGGAAGCTTACTTTTTTCTTCTTCTTTTTTTCTTCCCCTGAAGGGTAGCGTGCTAGTGCAATCTTGAAATTAGTCACTGTATTATTCTTATTTATTCATTATTCATGTGTGAGGTAGATTTACTCTATGCCCAGAATTTTCATGCCACTGGAATGGGGTGTGACATAGGTGTGGCATGGTACAACGACACCTCTCGCTTTAATGCCGGCACGATCCTCCATGCTAGTGGCACACAACTAACACACTAGCACGGATTGGCACGGTTATTTATATTAGTTTTATATGAAAAAATAGTTTCTTAGAGCAGTTTAATGCCTCTAATATCTTTAACAATGGTCCAAGTGTTAATATTTCACAAAATTTATTAAGAATAGAATTGTAGATTTCTTAGTAACTCAATAATACCATTTTAACATATCGTAAAAATACATTAATGAAGGCGAAATTAAAGTCATAAATAAAAGAAAATTATAGGAAGACACTACCATCACTCGATCAAAAATGATAAAAGATTGGTAGCAATCTTCATTTTAAGTGTTTTTTTTTTTTTCACTAAATCTTGGTCTAATTATGCAACGGGACCCATTGTTTGCTCCAAAAATTCGTAGATTTATAAGATCTGCATGTTTTTAGTCAAAAAGACCATTATATATCCTTTTCATCTCAAAAAAGAAAACTCAAAAAAGAACCCCAAAAAATGCAAAAAAAGACATGTTTTCTCTGTACGTTTAGCAAGACCCTATGCCACGTGTAGGCAGTAGGCACAACCTCGACACGATATGACACGGTTGGCATGAGGTGGCATGGACGAGATGGGCAATCCTTGCTTTGTGTAGTCACTAGTCAATATTGGTTAATTCAGGTAATGCCTTAAATATTACACTTTAAGCCTACTGCATAAGCATTATGGCCATGTTTGGATGCATGAATATCCTGTTTGTTATATCTTTTTGATTTACTCAAGAAATTTGTACATTTGTGTCACGCCCCGAGTTTCCAAAAAAGCAGTCCATTTTTTTTTTTTTTTTAATCAGAGTTCAAAGATTGAAATCCAGGACGTGAACAAACCGCCACATGTATAGGAAATCCTCTGTCCTCACGGACAGAGTCTTCCCTACACATGCTCGGCTAGGCAAGTACAACAGTGATACAATCAGAGATCAATCATTGCTTAACCATCATAAACATAACTTCTACAACAAAATACATCCACAACTACTCTCATCATAATCCAAACTACACAAAACCATAACAACTCTATAAATCCACATCTCAATTGAAGATCGAAATCATCATAAAGCTATAATATAAAGCACTGGGCCGCTGTGGCCAATAGTAGGGGACAACTCTATCGCGACAGCTCACTGGATCGTCCCGACAACCCAACACCTGACTGACCTGGAAAAATGGTCACCCAAGGGTGTGAGATACAACATAAATGTATTCCAGTGGGCACGACGGGCCGAGAAATAATAAATCGTATTTACTGGATACTGTAATAAGTAGATAACAAAACAGACTGTAATCTGGAAGCCAATAGATAATAATCATACGGAAATGAAAACAGGTAGTCATGAAGGAAGCTGAACATGCTATAACTAATCATCAGATAAATCAGGACAATGTCAAGGTATCATGCTGTACATCAGGCAGGTATGAAAATGCATAACTGTCAAGGTTGTAATCTAGAGTACCATTAATCATGTGCTAATCAATAGAGCAGAGTAATCACATATGAAGCTGAACAAGCTATAACTGGCAATCAGGTAAACCTGATCAATCTCAATGCATAACTATCAAAGCTATAAGGTAGAATATCTACAATAATATGCTAATCATGCTAGAGTGTCAATATCAGTAAATCATGCATCAATGCTATAACTGAAATACCTAATCAAAGCCGTCATAGGTCACGAGGACTTAGACCAATGCCCTATAGATGCACCAATATGGTAACAAAACCCAGCGCACTCAAAGTGAATCCTGGGCTCACGGGTCGATGTGACGACCTCTCTACCGGTAAAGAACACCATGACGATGGCCAAACCGTCGGTGTACGTGACTGAAAGCTGGCTCTAGGGCGATCATAATGCTGATGCTCAAGCTTGCGGTCTAAAGACCGAACAATCGACAAAAAGCCAGAAAATCCCTATTGGGATGCTGAAAACTGTAATCTCAACTGATGTTGTATAACTGAAACTGTATCACTGAACTGTATAACTGAACAGTATAACCGAACTGTATAACTTAAGCTATATAACTGAACTGTATAATTGAAGCTGAACTCCTATTCTAACATGCAGTAGAAGAATAGGAAATGCTGATACAACTATGCTAGTGACCAAGCAAGCATGGCATATGTCCAAGTGTATATCACTATATATGCTAAGTACTGAGAATGAAAGCATAAAGAAAAGCTCAACTATAAGATCGAGGCTATATAGCTATAAAGACTTAATGCTGGAATGCAAGCAAGTAGAAAAACTCAACCATAGGATCAAGGCTACACCAAAAACAGGGGTCCGACCTACCACGGTACCCCATAGGGTCGAAATGATAAAGCCCGGATCGAAGATAAACCCACTTGCGCTTAGGCGGACCGACGACTCCACCAGAAGGCTCGTGGGCCGGAGTCAAACTGCAGAGACCTGAATCATGAACATAGATCGGGGACAGACTCACACATACCCAAACTACAGACTCACACCACTCCGAAAGCTTAAACCTGGATCTTTTCTAGATTCCCGCAAATCGCCGGAAATCCGCCGATCGGTCAACTTGACCCGATCTGCGCCTATGGATTTTCGAATTCAGCGAAACTTGACGTGGAGTCCCAGAATGCTTCACCGAAGACGTTCGGGCAATAACATGCTGTTGGGTGCATCACTAAACCCAATTGTTGCCAAAATTACTAAAATGCCCCCGGAAAGCCATTTGTGGTTTTCGGGAGTTGCTAGCCATAAGCCGAGGCTGCCGGATCGTCCAAAACTATACTGGGAACATCAGAAGTACAACTTAATCGCCGCAATTCCTCGAATTGCGCGATTAAGACCGAGTCGCCGATAAACCGACGATTTTGCCGATTTACGGTCCGATAACCGATTCCCGCTCAACGAAAGCTATTGGATCTCCAATGAAGGGTTTAGAGATCATGGACACACAGCGCAGGACAGCCCACGATGTCACAATTGGAATTAGACCCCTAGGGTTTACTAAAATCGCATTATTTCATGATTTTAAGGCCTTTTAAGCTTGTACTTTCTTTCTGATTACTTTTGAACTGAACCGAGGCCACCAGTAGGTGGGCCTCGACGTACTGAACGCCGTGCTCACCATTTGGGAGCAGCACGGAACCCAAGAATAACTTCGGGTCTTTCTTTCCTTAGGCTAATAGGCTCAACTTGCAATTTTAACCTAACCACTTGATCAATTGCCCAACTAAGGTGAGCATCATTCTCAGGAGGTCCAACAAACTCAGAGGCTCACCCCCGCGAAGCTACTGGAACAGCTTAAGGGCGAACAATGGCCATTCTAGGGTTTGGCACTCAAGAACTCACAATCCCTTCAGTCTTTCTTTGGACAGAGGTGAGCATCAAGCTCAGGAGATCGAGTAGAGGCTAGGGCTCACTGTCGCGAAGTTAATGTGCTGCTGGACCACTTTAAGGATCAACCTAGACCAACCTAGGGCTTAGCATGATACAATCTCCAATCCACTCAGTTATTTTTCAAAAGAAGGTGAGCATCAAGCTCCTGGGACTGAGGGAAGACAAGGGCTCACTAACCGAGGGTTGCGGAGTGGCCGCCGGAGCAAGCTCGGCCATGGGCAAGAACTCATGCACGAGCAACTTCACAAAACAAGAGTTCTGGAGCAGAGCTAAGGCAAGCATGGCCTTTTCCCAACTGCGGGCACTGTCGAGAGCACAACTGAGTCGAGCTCACAGAACAAGAGAAAGAGGAGAAAAAGATGACGACTAGGGTTTTTTTTTTTTTTTTTTTTTTTTTTTCTCTTAAAGAAAAACTCATACGTATAATGAGGGATATAATCCCTTTTATAATTATTAAGATAAACATTAGGATAAACTTAAAATTAGATTTAAGTTTATCTTATTCGTAGTCAGTTCAATCGATTAAATCGTAATTTAATTTGACTTGAACTCAATCCTAATTTGATCAAATTAAATCATTAATGCAACATTTGCACTTAAGTCCTCTCACAACTTACTAACTATTAGTAAGTCCTCTCTCTTGCAACATTTGCGCTTTAATATCCGTAATTTGTAACAATTACAAATTAGTCCAATTATCAGCATATTGATAATTAAGTCCTCAGGTGATTCAAAAATCGCGATCCAACTATCCGATCAGTCATAACCTCTTATGTGTGTGACCCCATAGGTTCTATTCTAACTGGTAGTGAGATATATTGTGATCATCATCAACAATATCACTGAAACTCTTTTCAGTGGGTTAGAACAATTCAAACTCAGCTCAATAAGAATTATCGATCATCCGGATAATTCTCGTGAGTCCCACAATCCACCAGTGACGCCTAACAGCATGTAGTGGCATTCCAGTAGAATGGAATACTGAACCTCTAGGTGCAGTTAACGTGTGATACAATCCTTCTATCCGGAGTCCCGACTAGACGGAGGTCATGGAATTGCTCGTCAAATCCCACCATCTGTCATATGTCAAATTTATTCGACTCGAGTTTCTTAATATCGGAAACCCTTTCCATTATTTACTCTGCCTTGGCCAAGGTCTTCTAAACTCGATCTCATAAATCATATAGGACTAACTCCCTTATCTACTAAGGGCGATAGATTCCATATAGGTGTACACCCTATTCCTACAACGAGCCTATTGCAGCCAACATGCACTGCAAGGACCCGAATGGCTAGGGACCAAGTGTATGTACAGTCAAACTACGGTAACCCCATTGTGAATAGCCGAGACACCGCAGGTCAAAGGACCAGTCACACTACTGCAACATCAAGTAAGTCACTGACGAGTGAGTAGACATCCAAGTGACTTCTCGTGATGGTCACGCTCGGTACCTTTGTTCTCCAACAACCACCTGCACATTTGCTCTAGTGTCCTCACACTGTTGACTCAAGACTCGTCTACCCTAAAAAGGGAAGCGACCTGTGCACCAATCTCACCGGATCGATCACTATCCCCATGATGATCCATTGATCGGGAGCATTTAGGAATTAATCACTAATGATACATGTCTCAAATTCTCAACTCTTGAGAATACGTATCATCAACTTAATTATTCCTTGGACAATTCATGGACACATACACAACATGAATGGAAATAAAAACCCAATAACATTCATAATGTAAAATGGCAAATACAAATTTATATCCTAGAAAGAATACATGTGTCGGCCAAGTTGGCTTCTAGGGTATACATCTAACAATTTTGCCTTCGAGTTATTTTTTCTGAATAAGATAAATCACCTCGTAAGTGAAATATGCTATCCTACCAAATCATGAATACCAAGACCATTTAAGGAATAAAAAACAAACTCCTTTCGTACAATCACACTAGAAAATCTTCATACCTAATAAGTTATTCGTGGATAAGTTATTTCGATATCCAAATAGGGCCTAAAACTCCAAGCTGTTAGAGAAATGTGAATTAAATAAAACCTCTATTGTTTGTGCTTGAAACATTTAGTGGGCTAAAGATATTTATATTGACAGCAAATGAGTGGAAGTTTTAATATTGAGAGGCAAATACTTGTGGTAGTACTGTGACTTAACTATGTAGAGCTTAAATTTTAACTATTATCAGTTACTTAACACTACTTCCAAATTGTTATATGGTTTTATTGTGATGTCCTAGAATGTCGACAATTAGTCGGATTTTTATTAAGATTCAAGCCACACCATACTGAACATAAACATCCCTAATTCCAAGTCTGCTGTAGTTTGCATGCTATTTTTAGATGTTAAATTGTTCATGTACTGTTCATTGAGATATCTTTTACTTTTGCAGTTCCTTATAAAGGAGTTGAGAATTTGGTGATCATAGGTTCTGGTCCAGCTGGATATACTGCAGCAATTTATGCAGCACGTGCAAATTTGAAGCCACTTGTATTTGAAGGGTATCAAATGGGTGGTGTTCCAGGAGGGCAATTAATGACCACTACTGAAGTTGAAAATTTTCCTGGATTTCCAGATGGAATAAGTGGTCCTGATTTAATGGATAGGTATCTTAGTTACTCTTGCAATTTGTAAATGCATTTGATATTCTGCCACTTGCTACTGTGGTCCTGATTTAATGGTTAGGTATCTTCGTTATTCTTGCAATCTGTAAATGCATTTGATCTTCTGCTCCTTGCTACTAACTTGGTATATCTTTTGTGTGTGTGTGTGTGTGTTGTTGTACGGACTAGAATGCGACGACAAGCTGAGCGTTGGGGTGCTGAGCTTTTTCAAGAAGATGTTGAATTTGTTGATGTGAGAAGTAGTCCATTTACCATCCGCAGCAGTGAACGCCAGGTTAAAGTTTTTGCATAATACAATGTTAATATCTTGTAAATGTAGCATTCGGGACATGAGAATTACAGGATTTTTAGTATATGGTAATTGTGTTGCTATTGATTCTTTTTTCCTGTTTTCAAGCAGAGGTCGTCAAAAATATGGGATTAGAAAGAAAGAGATAAAAGGAATAGTGGTCAGCCCTATATCATCTTTGTCTATTTAACTAGTTGTAGACATCATTTATTAATCTATTAGCTTTCTTCTACCTAATTGTTATTTCAATTCCATGAAATCTTCTTTTTCATGTTTGATAGTTGAATGTTGAAGCCCCATCATCATTATACCAAAAATTAAAAGGTAAAAGAAAAATCTAATAATGACATAGGCAGATTGAGATTCAAGATCTACTATAAAATTATATCACTTGTTATGTAAATCTTGTACGCGGAACTCTTATAATTGATGTGAATAGATAAATCAAGCAGAGATCTTGTAGATCCTCTTGCTTTGCATGCTTAGGCCTGGAAAAATATCATAATTAATTAAATTCACTGATTAAGAAGTTCACCTTCAAAAATTAAGTCTCAGTGCAAAAAACTTTACCAAATAGTAAGAAATTAGTCAATATGAGAGAAGTGATTTCCAATTTCAAAGCAGTATGAATGGGATGTAAAATTGTTAGAAGAACTAAGGGATGGAAATAAAGAGGAGATGGATCACTCTTTTCTGAACTTCCAAATTATTTGTCCTCGGTCTGAAAGATTCAGAACTGCCCACTTCCCCTTTTCAATGTTAACCTAGCTTAATAGTCACATTTTTTTTTTTTTTTTACTATTAAACGCACAGTGAGCCAATTGCAACAAAAGTGTCACGCTCCGGGGGCTCACCATTTATGATTTGAAAAGAGTGGTCCTTTTTTTTTTTTTTTTTGAAAACAGAGTTTGCGCAATCAGTCACCACTCAAGTTTTAAAAGGACAAATACTGCGACCAAGGACGTGCACAGATCCGCCACGTGTATAGAGTTTCTCTGTCCAAAAATGGACAGTCTTTCCTATACATGCACGGCTACGATCATGATACAACACAACATTCACAGACAGTTCACTATACATGAATAGAGATCATTTCAAACAGACAAATATGACACACACTAATGTAACAGCAGGGTGATGACATAATCCTCTAAACTCTGCCGACACAACATCCCGCCATATCTCTACAGTCAAACAAATATAGCCTTCCATATCTCCGCAATCAAAATAGAAATACCCTCCAAACTTCATTTTTATAGAACCATTTTGAAATCCACAATCGAAAGCCAATATACAAGAGTATCAAGATTTATCATTGTTTAATAACACCAAAAATAGCAATTCGAACATTCAACCACAATAAGGAAACACAAGGGTGTAACAACCAGATGCAATTATTAAGTAGAAAGTAGTAAATGGAGTCTATCTAGCTAAAGGAATCCAATGGAGCAAGGCCGTCGCTAACTACCGTTCCTCACAAGGCGCCCCCAATCTCAACACCTGAGTTATCTATAAAAACAGAGTGTGAGACACAACTGAATGTATCCCAGTGGGTACAACGTGTCGGCGATCAGTAAGTTGTACCTACCGGTGTTTGAAAAGGCGCGCGCCTCGGCGCCTAGGTGCGAGGTGTGGGCCTCAGCGCCTCAGGGCCTGAGGCGCGCGCCTCAGGGCATGAGGCGCGCGCCTCAGGGCATGAGGCGCGCGCCTTAGATGCATTTCATAATATTTAAATTTGATGGGTCTAGGGTTTGGATTTTGCGGTCTGAAATTTTTTCAATATATATTCTAAAATGTTAAGAGATTGAAATTTTTTTCTAATTTGAACATTTTCTTTCTTTTTTTTCTTGGTCGTTCTCTCTTCCCCTAATGGCAACAATGCATCAAGCATTTTTAAGTTGGAAGTTGAGACATAATTTTTTTTTCTTTTTAGTTTGAGAACATTTATACATGTGATTTTTTTATTTTTTATGGTTATTTTGTTTTTGTATGGCTATTTGGAAATTTTTTTAATATAAAATATCAATTTAAATCAGGCTTGTTAAGAATATATTATTTTTATTACAAGTGTGCCTCGCCTTTTTGAGGCGCGCGCCTCGCGGTGCGCCTCGTGCCTAGGCTCCGAAAGGCCGTTGCGCCTTTTTGCGCCTCATGCCTTTTCAAATACTGGTACCTACTGATATACAATAAACGACAAGGAAGGCAGGGTGAATCAACAAAAGGCTAAAAGTACTGAAATGAAAGCAAGTAACATACATACTCATGTGAATACTAAGATAAGAGCAGGGTATAGAAATATGATCTACAGGATGTATAGTACAATATCAATAGCTGGACTAGTAGTAAAGTAGAAATACATAACAATTGAAATGAAGAAATGCATCAAATACTAATAGCTCAATAGTACCCAATCGCGCCACTCTCAGTCACAAGGATCTCAGGCTCGTGCCATAGCAGAGCACCTAGCTAGGGCTGACATATAATCCCATACCCAACGGTATGATCTGGGGGCTCATAGGTCATTAGGCCACTCTACCGGTAAAGAACACCACAACAGGGGCTAATCCGTTGGTGTACGTGACATGTGCAACAGGTGCATGGCGATCATAATGCAAAATGCTCAAGTGCTCACGGTCCAACGATCGACAAATGGCAATAAATCGAGAAACCCCCATCGGGATCACAACAATAATGCAGAACGCTCAAGTGCTCACGGCCTAACGACCGCCAACCGGCAATAAGCCGAACTTCCAATCGAGATCACAATAGGTCAACAGAGGCAAATTAATTCAACAGAGGTAAATTATATCTACATCGAATGAGCAATAATAATCTTCTACTCTACGAATCATGCAGTGACTAGAAGTACCAAATCCAGGTGAATAGTGATAAATCGACAAAATCATGAGTAGGTGAAGCAAGATAAACACGATGTGATGTAAATATATTAGCAGATATATAAGAACAATTTACTATGATCAATGCCGAATAAAGTACACAGCATGGTTATACTATGTTAATATCCGGATTAAAGTACCCACCTGTATACCGACTGCCTGAGTCCACGACTCTGCCAAAGTCTAGGTGCCCAGAGATCCTAGACATAAAATACCAAGTGCCAGTAAAACTCCCACGTGCCCATTAGACCGACCGACATGTCTATACTGCAGCACCGTAATATACCTGAAACATCGGTTCTGCAAACTTACTCTTCGAAACTAGGTTAACCTCCGAGCCGGGTCTACAAGAGCTCAATAGGCTCCCAACAATAACCGACATCCATCTGCGACCCTAAGTCGCGAATAACACAAACCGATAGAATCGGAACATCGGTTTCTTTAACCGATTTCGAATCTCGCCTATACTGCCACCTATCTTGGCGAGATCTCCAATTGACTCCTAGGAACATCTCAATACATACTATAGGTTTCATTAGATTATCCACTGTCCTAAAACACCGATTTTATGTCGTTGGACCAGCTACACATAAAGTGTGCCAAAACAGAATATTAGGATTCCGAAATTCACCGATCTGATTTCCGGGATGCCTATTTTGGCACCGAAACCAACCGCAGCCCTCTTGTTGCGACCTGAGCTGTCAAACCTCACCAAAAGACTAGCAATCAAGGCCTAATCACTGCTGTGAACAGCAGCAACCTGCGCGGCACGAGTTCGGGCCCGATATTGCACGATTTTAGCGTTTTAGGGTTTGGTTCTGCCCCGAAGTGTTTTGAAACACTCCGAATGTCATCCAACCATCCTTACTGTCCCAGGACGCTCTCTTTTGAGTGCTGGGACAGCCGCACGCCAAGTGGCACAAACCAGGTGCGAAAAACCCTTAGCCTAGCCATCCCGGGTTCTCGAGAATGTCGTTTTGGCTTCGAAACCCAACCACGATTGCCCGCTGGTCCGTGCTTCGTACCAATGAGTTTCCAACCAGCATACAAAGCTTTTCCACTGCTGCAACCAGCAGTAAAACCCCGCTCCACAAATCGGATCCCAAAAATACAACAAATACAAAAAAAAATGTCGTTTTACGTGCCGATCGCCACAAGCTTCAAACCAAGGGGTCCCCGAGCTTTGGACAATGCGTATGGGCATTCTAAAACTGAGCCCACGTTGTCCGAGGCAACCAAGACGCAAAAAGTTTCATTGTGATATTTTGCCGAACACATTATGCGCGTGACAACAAGACATCATATATAACTTATATTGAAGTCTTACCAACATTTTCCAAGTTAGGGAAATAATCGGTTGGTTCATGGACATCATCCAACTTATGCTGGATCAACAATGAGTGCCTCCACTGATCAGTGACGACAAACAAGGCCAAAGAAACGATCCATGATAACGGTTTGGAGCTCGACATGCAAGAACAACCCCATCGCTGCCTTCGGAGGTGACCTGAGGTGAGCACAGCCTCAAGGGAGGGTCTTGGGATGTTATGCTTCGCCTACGGTTGCCGCTCGATGCAACACGAACTTGAGTTTGATGGTTCAGCTTTGCCTCGCACAACAAAACTAAGCCGCAGAGAACTGGCGGAAGGTTGATGAAGTAGTGGCCTGGGGAGGGGGCCGCAGCCAAGCAGTGACGACCGGAGGTGCAGTGGTCGCTGGAGTAGGGGTCCCCGCCGGCCATTATCGGCGCCGGCGGCTGGATCTTCCAGACCTGGCTGCTGGCGGCCAAGAACAGCAGCAGCACGTCCGTGCAGGAAAACGAGGTCGGGAGGGCCCAGGTCTGGTCGGGAATGATGTAGAAGATCGAGGACTTCTGGTAGTGGGGCTCGTCGGAGAAGCGATTTCAGTCGAACCCAAGATGGGGAGCCTGCTTCCCTCGCATGCATCTGCGCGCAGGGAAAGATCAGAGGAGCTCGAGCTCGGGGCTTCCTTGCTGGGCGAGCTGGGTGGTCAGAGGCCTGGGCGGCGCCGGTAGGAGAAGGTGGAGGTGCGTCGATCGAGAAGAGGTCTAGGAGAGGTGCGGTTAAGGCTTGCATTCCCTTATGCGACTTAAAGAAATTCGCGCACAATTGCGCAGAGGTCTAATTTTCTGGAAAATCGTGCGCATGCCCTCTATCTGCAGTCGTAGATCGTATCCGAGTCCATCCGAGTTCAAAACTATCTTGTAGGGGCCAAAATGAAATTTCGCAATTTTTCTCCGGTCATTTCCTTCATGCAAAAACTTCCTCCAAAACTTACCCGTTTTTACCCAAATTTTAGGTGAATGTTGTATACAGTGTTCACAGTCTAGCAGTCGAAAAATATCGCGAATCTGCACATAAAATGCTGGCACTTTTTGAATCTGAATGCCGTCTACGTGTTTTACGGTCGCGGCGGTAACTTTAGGCATTTGATTCATCTACAAAACCTCAAATTTAAATTCTTAAATTTTGAGCAATCGTAGAGCTCTGAGTCCCCAAAATTTTGATTGTAAATTTGCCCAGTTTCGTACATAAAATGTTGACCTTTTTGAGACTAGACCGATCGTCGCGCGAAACTCGGCAAATTTTTTATTTTTGTGCTTTTTCGCTCTTTCGCCTCGCAGAATCTAGAAATGGACTGCATCAGGACTTTCGGTACTGCCGGACCATTAAAGTAGCGATTTTGTTTCACTGGAAATCATTCCTGATTTGCGAATTTTAGCCTTCTCTCTCAATTCCCTTAATTTGAACCTCGGATTTCAAATTAATGTTTGAATTTAAAATTTCCTATAATATTTTTTCGAATTTGAATTTACTGTTTCCTTCAAAAAGAGAAAGTGATTTGGTGATTTCATAGATCCTAGCTGAACCTGACAAAAAACAATTGAATTGCCAGAATTGCTCAATGTTGTTTCAGTTTGAACTGTAGAAACTGTTTTGTGATTGATTGGCCTTACTGGTGCTTTCTTAAGCTGTACAACATGATATTCTTATCTGTAGATTTCTGATTTATTAAGGAGGAAAGCTAAGCGGAATGGTGGGAAGAGGAAAGTAGTTATGAAGGCTGGTGTAGTGAAGATTGAATATGGATTTAAAATTTGAAACTACTAGTTTTGCTGAAAGCAAGAAGATAGGAGTTTATCTTAGGAAAAGAACTAGAGGCAGCTTCGTCGTCAAATGTAGTATTGTTTTCGAATTTCAGTGCCGCATTGTAGAATCCAAGGCAGGAAGAATCTTCCTGTGCTGTAATTTGTGTTTGTTTTGGTAAGTTTTCTGTTTTTCCTTGCTGCTGTCTTTTGGAATGTATGCATATTGGACTTGTGCAGAAACCAACCTGCCTGTACGTCAATCTTATGCAAGTAGCACATTATTCAGCCTATATTTGAGAGAATAATTAGCACACTGTAAATGGAACAAACTAGATAAATAATGGTAAGTGTGTGGGTTGATGACCGGCATAGAACATGATTGTAATAGCTCAAATATCCCCACATTGAAAGATGACAGGAAACTATTTCTGTACTGAATGATTAAGATACTAATTTATAAGCATTTTGGGCCACGTGATTATGGGTGTGCTACTACTAGTAGGCTAGTTGGGTTGTTAGGATGATAAAGGCGTGTAGATCCAAGGAAGAAAATTAAGTTTGTATATCTTAAAAGCCATTGATTACATGTCCTACGTATAATGCTGACATACACTTTTGGACTCGTATTACGCTAGGACTCTCCCAATCTTGTAAAATAAGAAGCAAATAAATAAATTATGACAAAATTGGATACAATACTATTCAATTTGGATTTATATATTCTTATGCCAAGCTTGGAAGTTGAAACATCAATTCAGGTTTTCTTTTTTTGCTTATTGTAGGTGAAATGCCATAGTCTTATCATAGCAACAGGGGCAACTGCTAAAAGGCTTAGGTTACCTCGTGAGGATGCATTTTGGAGTAGAGGTATAAGCGCTTGTGCAATATGTGATGGAGCATCACCGCTATTTAAGGGACAAGTTCTTGCTGTTGTTGGGGGAGGTGACACAGCCACCGAGGAAGCTTTGTATCTGACCAAATATGCTCGCCATGTACATTTACTTGTTCGTAAAAACCAGCTGCAGGCGTCTAAAGCTATGCAAGATCGGTACGTGAACTTACCTTTTTATATGGTTCTTGCAATTTCAATGCAAAGTGCTCCTTTTTCCTCCTCAAATGAACTTCATTAGCTTCATCTCTAGAATTTTCTTGATACTCTCTCTGTAGGTGATGTTTAGTAGACTTGTTTCTTGTTTGTTTTTTCTAATAGAATCTGGTCACTTGTAGTGATTTCTAGTAAGACTGATGCGCAATTCAACATTTAAGAAAAACTAGATGGTTTCTTGTGAAGGTAAAAATTTCAAGATCTCATGTAGTCTAAATGGCTAATAAAAGGTTATTTCTTGGATATTCTTTCTTTTCCTTTTGTGTTAATTGATATGTTGTTTTTGATATAGGCAATACACCTAGGTAGAAATCTGATAAAGCGGCTATCCATATGGTGGATTCAGATTGGTTGGTCATATCAACACATCTGTTTTTGGACTATCCAGAACAATTGGTCCATGTATATTAGATGACATTCTAATCTCGCGTAAATAAACTCATACGAGTTAGTAGTCCTAATTTTGCTATATTTACATTAGTGAGAATCACCATACATGGAATATTTAGTGTATCACCTCAGTTCCTTGCAGACAAAGTGCTGATGTAAGGACTTTCCATCCAAGATTGAGGGGAATTAATAAGTTATTATTATATTTAGAGCTTTCCATAGATGTTCTGATCTATCCCATTGTATCTCCTTTCCCTCCTGTCTGCACTGTTGGATTATGTAAAACCATGTTTCGAGTCGATATCACGGTACTCAACTCCGCGACGGGTTAAATATGTTGGATTTGACCCTAATTTGATCCAATCTTATTCCTAAAGATTAGAGATGATCCAAGAATATTTTAAAGAGGATTCTTAAGAGGAAATCGACGATTAGAACTGAATTGGAGACTCGGATGGACGGTGAAGATCGTTTCTATTAGAATTAGGTTTTTTAGAGTTATATTAACTCTTGTGATTTATTTTTTAGATTTCGAAGCTTCATTGAAAAAATTCTAATTAAGAGGAAAACGTGGAGAGCCTCTGTGAGAGAGTTTCTTGTAATCCAATTTTACTTGTACTTTTTTGTGTCGTGGATTAATCGAAGAACGCATTGAGGTGGTCTTGCTCGTGGACGTAGGTCGACACATTGTTGGCCGAACCACGTAAATCTTGTGTCCTTGTGTTTTCTTATTCGTTTTATTTGCTTAGTTATTCTCGTGCTTGTTTTCTACGATCGTTCGCGTTTACTTTCATCCACGAAAGATCCTGTTTCCGCTGCGCTCGTGTGCTGTGTGGGTTGAGGTGTGCTCGGTAACCCCACGACCGGTTCCCCTTCAATTGTTATCGTAGCGTTTGGTTCTTCGTAGTTTGTTGACGGTGAAACGATGGCAGGGAAAGTTTCAGCGACAAGGTATGAGATTTCTCGGTTTGATGGAGCGAACTTTGCATTGTGGAAACTGAAGATGCAAGCAGTCTTGATTAAAGATGCTTGTGATGTTGCCTTGCAAGGAAAGGAGAAAAAGTCGGAAGGGATGACGGAAAAATAATTTGAAGAGAAGGACAAGATGGCTTTGGCAAACCTATATTTTGCACTAGATTCGGTGCTATTCAATGTGGAGACCGAGACTACCGCAAAAGGGATTTGGGATAAATTGAAAAATCTCTATGAAGGAAAGTCATTGGTGAACAAAATCTTCTTAAGGCGACAATTGTACAATCTAAAGATGAAGGATGGGGCGCCGGTACAAGAACATCTAAGTACATTCAACTCTATCGTGAGCAAGCTCGCGGCCCTAGACGTGAGAATTGATGAAGAAAAAAAGGCAAGTATTTTACTTTGCTCGATGTCGGAAACTTGGGATAATTTGATTATGAACTTGAGCCATGTTGAAATCTTTAAGATGGAGTCGGTTGTTTCATCGTTACTTACCGAGGAGATGAAGCGGAAGTCTAGTCAAGGAAGCTCTTCGGGGGAGGCTATGATAGTACGAGGAAGACCTTTCGAGAGAGTGTGGTGATCGAGGAAAGTCGAGATCAAAATCTAAGGGCAAAAAGAAAGTAAAGTGCTAGAATTGTGGAAAGTTGGGGCACGTGAAGAAAGATTGTCGGGTTAAAGGAGTTGATGGTAAATCCGTTTCAGACAATTTTCAAGGTAATATAGCCGAAGTGGATGCTAAGTTGGCTAGTCGGAGGACGGAGATGCGTTAGCCGCATTAGATAGATCTAAGCTTATTTATTATTGGATCTTGGATTCGGGGGCGTCATTCCACCTGACTCCCTATAGGGAGTGGTTTCATACTTATAAGTCATAAGATGGTGGAGTTATCTATTCGGGTGACAACACGGCATATCCGGTGGTTGGAATAGGAGATGTTCGGATCAAGATGTTCGATGGTGTAATTCGGACGGTTTCTAATGTTCGACATGTTCATGCACTTCGGAAAAGTCTTTTATCACTTAAAATTTTTTGCAAATAAGGGTTTAAATTCATCGGCGAGAAAGATCACTGGAAGGTATGTTAAGGTTGTTTGGTGATGAAAGGAGAGCAAGTAGGTGGTCTTTATAGATTAGTGGGCGAGACTCAAGTGGGAGAAGCGGTTGTTGCAAGCGCAAAGGTGGAGTCTTCAACGGTATGGCATTGCCGTTTGGGACACATGAGCGAGCGCGAATTGCAGGTATTATCCAACTGTGAACTTCTTTCAGACTACAAGTTCGCGCCATTAGATTTTTGTGAAGATTGTATCTACAGGAAGCAACGAAGGTCGTCATTTTCTCTATCACATTAAAAAATTAAGAAACATCTCGAGTTGATTCATTCGGATAATTGGGAGTCGCCCGATACTTCGCTAGGCGAATGTTTTTACTTCGTTTCATTCATTGATGATTATTCTCGGAAAGCTTGGGTGTATATTCTAAAGCGAAAGTTCGATGTGTTTGAGACTTTTAAGAAGTTTAAAGCTCCTGTGGAGAATGAAAATGGTTTAAAAATTAAGTGCCTACGTTCTGATAACGAATGGGAGTATTGTTTAAGAGAATTTGACGAGTTTTGTATTGAACATGGAATTAAGCGGCATCTTACAGTACACGGTACACCGCAACAAAACGGTGTAGCGGAGAGATTAAATAGAACACTCATGGAGAGAGCCCGGAGTATGTTGAGTACCTCAAAACTCAACAAGAGATTTTAGGCGGAAGCCGTGAGCACGGCTTATTATTTGATTAATCGAGCGTCGACAAAATCACTTGGTTTGGAAATTCCTGAAGAAGTCTGGAGTGGCAAGTCCGTTGATTACTCCTATCTTCGTGTCTTTGGATGTGATGCTTATGCGTGGATACCGAAGGAGAAAAGGTTAAAATTAGATAAGACCTCTCGGAGGTGTATATTTCTTGGCTATGCGAAAGGTGTTTAGGTGTATCGATTGTGGGATACTACTACCCACAAGATAGTCGTAAGTCGTGACGTTGTCTTCAACGAAGGGTCCTTTTAAGGCACCAGGGAAAAGCAAGATGATGATGCTATGATTCCAATTGAGCTCTTTGAAGCACGCGATGAGGTACAAGTTGAGCAAGCACAGCAGGACGATGAAGTGGTTGATGATGAACTAGACTTGGAATCTCCGCAATCATCCGAAGATACAAATTCACCGGTGGAGTCGCCACAGGATTCCGGGCGTCCTAGGAGACCTTCTGCGAGGTATAATGATAGTGCATATGCTGCTTTGGCGGAGGAAGATGAGCCGACTTCATATAAGGAGGCTTGTGAATTGACTGATGCTGGGAAGTGGCAATGTGCGATAGAGGAGGAGAAGGAGTCAATTCGGAAGGACAAGATTTGGGAACTTGTTGATTTGCTGAAGGAAAGGAATGCGATTGGATGCCGGTGGGTGTTGAAGGTGAAGAAGGATACAGACGGGAATGTGGGAAGGTTCAAGGCAAGATTGGTGGTGAAGGGATATGCTCAGAAGTCAGGAATCAACTTCGATGAGATCTTCTCACCGGTGGTTCGTCTTACCACTATTCGGGTCGTTTTGGCGAATCGCGGCGGTCATGGATTTGGAGCTCGAGCAGATGGATGTAAAAACAACTTTCTTGCATGGTGACCTGGAGAAGGAGATATATATGTCACAACTGGAAGGCTTTGTCGAAAAAAGCAAGGAGTATTTGGTTTTTCGGTTGAACAAATTGTTGTACGGCTTGAAACAGGCGCTAAGGTGCTGGTACAAGCGATTTGATTCCTTCATTATGAGTTTGGGTTTTGATAGGCTTGAAGCGGATCATTGTGCATATTTTTGCGATTACGATGACGGGAGCTTCTTATTTTGTTATTATATGTCTCGACGGCATGGTGGCCGCCAGAAATATTAAGGACCGGATATCTATCTTGAAGACTTAGTTAGCCGATGAGTTTGATATGAAGGATTTAGGAACCGTAAATCAAATACTTGGGATGAAGGTACTATAAGAGAGAAAGAATAGGAAAGTTTGGCTTTCACAGAAGGGTTATGTGGAGAAGGTTCTGCGGTGCTTCAATATGCAGAACACAAAGCCAGTTTCAACCCTGTTTTCTATTCATTTAAAATTGTCAGCCGAGTAATCACTGGGTACGAAAGCAGAAAAGGCCGACATGGCTCGGGTACTATATTCATCGGCAGTAGGGAGCCTTATGTTTGCCATGGTGTGCACCAGACCCGACATTGCTCAAGCAGTGGGAGCAATGAGTCGGTATATTTCGAATCCGGATTGTGAACATTGGAATGCAGTGAAGTGGATGCTCAGATATTTGAGAGGCACTGCGTATTCTCACTCTGTTATGGTGCTCAGATTGTTTTCTACGATCGTTTTCGTTTACTTTCATCTACGAAAGATCCTGTTTCCGCTGCGCTCGTGTGCTGTGTGGGTTGAGGTGTGCTCGGTAACCCCACGGCCGGTTCCCCTTCATGCACTTCATTAACTTTTTATTGATCTCGATAGAATTCTGCAGATATGAGATAAATGGGAAGAATTAATTGATTGGAGTGACTTCACTACTCATCTTTGTGATAGCTTGCTAATTATTACGTAAATCTATTAGGCTTCGCTTGGTTGAGGTATAAAAGAGTATTAGTTGTACCAGGGATAAGTATAAATTTTGGAACAAGCTGGAACTAATGTAAATTTGTGTTTGGTTTGATTTTAGATTAGTAACAAGTATAAGAAAAATAGTGTTTGGAAATAATTGAAGAATAAGAGGAATAGAGAATTGACTTTTGTGTTAAAAGACTAAAATGTCCTTCCCTTTTTAGTTTTTTTTTTTCAAAATTAAAGTTTCAAAATTTATTCAATTTTTAATATTTATTAATTTTAATTTTTATAAAAATTTTAAGTGGGAGCAAAAAAAAAAGTTAATTTTTAAATTTTAAGTGGGAGTAAACATTTTAATTTTTAAATTTATATAAATTTTAAAAAAATTATAAAAAAATTATATAAATTTTAAAATTAATATTTTTTTTTTTACAAAAGTAAATAAAATAAAATTTTTAGATTTATTAAAAATTAAAATTAAAAGAATTAAAATTTATAAAATAAAAAATTTAAAATTTAAATATCTTTTAAAATTTAAAAATTCTAATTTAAAAAAATAAAAAAATCAAAAAATCAAAAAAGCATGCAAAGAAAAAGAAAAAAAAAAAGAAAAAGAAAAAAGAAAAAAAGCACTTGCTTTGGGAAGGGGCATAGAGGGGGCCACTTGGGCTTGTTCAGGGCTTGTTCGGGGGGAGGGGGGGAACACAAATCCCCCCTGTTACCGGTTTTGACCGGGACAACCCGGTAAGGGGGGGAATAGATGTACCAGCCTATTCTCTCCCTTAACCCCATAGTGTTTGGGTACAAAGGGGGCTTATTCCCCCTTTGTACCCAAACCAAACAGGGTGTTAGTAACTACATAATGATTGCTTTCTGCTTTCAATGAAACAGTGTATTCGACATTCATTTCCTATATGATAATTTGGTTCGAGACAACCTTGGTTAGTTAAAGGGCTTATTTAGGTTTGCTGTAGCTTCTGCATTTTGGGGGCCTAAGTTACTTTGGGATCCCACCACAACCAAAAAGCTCATAAATTTTGTTTCTCAAACACATAGTTTCTGCCTCCTGTAGAAAGCTGTTCCAGACGGTACTGTTTGATGGCCCTTTGTGCAAGTTGATCAGCCAAGGATAAGCCATACCTAAAAGTCATGGCAAAGCAGAGTCCCTAGTAGTGGTGTGGGGATTGATTCAATCAGGTTGCTAGAGTTCAATTTGTTAGTCATTGTTAGGTTTGGTTTTGGCTGAGTTGAGAAGTCTCTTCCATCTTTTTGAAAAGATCTGGGCAAAACAAAATGGTCATGAGGAGACGCTATTTATCTCCATTTTCGAAAGTAGTAAACTGTTATTCTATACTATTTTTACCGAGCATATACAATCTTAATTATTGCTTTCTGTTGAAGAGATCAATAAATGATAGTAGAAATTTTGTGAATAATCTGTATGCGCCTAGTCTTTTTAATTGTACTTATTTGTCAAAAATTTATTTTCACTTCTATTTCATAGCCTTCCTACTCTATTCCTTTTAATTGCTGCCAGAAATGTGATTGGATTGTGAAACTTACTAGTCTGAAGACATTTAGAGCCGTATCTTTTATTTGTAGTACAGAAAGTTCTTGAGCTGCGATATTTTCTTGTATTTTTGCTATCTACTCCTTTCCTTTACCACTGCAAGTTCCTCTCTCGTCTGCAGTGATTACTTGGCCATTTTTGCTATTGCAGCTGATTTGCCGAAGAATAGTTGGCACGAATTCTAAGAGCTTAAAGAACAATATATGAGTTAAGAGTTGTTGTAGCTTGCCACATAATTTGTTACTTATTTAGCCAACAAGCCTAATGATGCGAGGAAATTGATGTAGACGTTAAGAATAGTTCAACCCAAAGAGCCATAGTTGATAGATTTGCTTTCTTTTTTTTTTTTTTCCGGTTGAAATTGATTGTTATTACATTTTTTTTTTTATTTAGAGTTTTATTTCTGAGGTTTAGATAATAGAAGATTCTTCACTGTGATGCATGCTGATAAGTGGTTGGCCCAGTGAAAATGGCATGCATTGCACTGGCTGGTTGCCACCTAGGCTTGCCTTAGGCAATTGAAAGATGCATTTCCATAGTTTGGATGTGAGTCTAGCATTTCTTTTTATTTGAAAGATTAACATTTGCTGAGACAGCATGAGAAAAGATTTACTTAATTAATAGCATTGCAACAGGAGTATACATGCTGATATATTATTTCCATGAATATGCCATGCCTCTTAGATCTATGTAAACTCCATACGATACTTTTGAAGGCATGCATAGCTGCTACTCAGTTGCAACAAGTATTGATGAGGTAAACTTTCAACTCCCTGGATTTTGATTAACAGGTTAATTATGGCGAATGTTTCACAGAGTTCTCAACAACCCGAATATTACAGTGCACTTCAATACTGAAGCCATGGATGTCGTCAGCAATACCAAAGGCCAGATGTCTGGTGTTCTATTAAAAAGAGTCGACACCGGAGAGGAATCAGTTCTAGAGGTGAAAGGTCTATTCTATGGAATTGGACATACTCCAAACAGCCAACTATTAGAAGGTCAGATTGAACTCGACAATGCCGGGTACATTGTCGTGAAAGAAGGCATGGCGAGAACTTCGGTTGAAGGTGTCTTTGCTGCTGGTGATGTACAGGTAATGCTCAGAAGACCTCTCCTACCTTTGTTAGTGACAAGTATTTTAATTTTAGTTGCTAATATTGATTCTCTGATATTCATTATCACAATTCACAGTTATTAGCATATATTATACTATTTGATTCTCTTTGTTAAATGGGAGCATTTTAGCATTCTTAGTTTAATGGTTATAGTGTGATTTTCTCCTTCATGTTACATCAAAATGTGAAGAAGAACTGTTAGATATAATTTTTTTTAATTTCTTTATACTTTTGATAGCAACTGGAGTAAATTAGGGCCACATCAGCATATAACTTTGCAAGCCATCAAGCGGGCTTTACAAATATTGAATGGTTGTTACCATCTTCCTACAAGCCGTTATTCAAGGACATATGCTATTACTTTCTATGTAGTAGAATAATTTGCGGAAGAATTTGTTTATAACTTGATATATTTAGTAATTAGATTTTTTGTAGAAGTAGATGCAGGAAAGCAATACAATAAGAAATTTTACGAAGGTGAACAGTCTGACTATTTAATGCTCCATGATGCACCTTGTAAGTTATGAAAATCTAAGATCTAATACGTTAGATTAATACCTAGAGGGGGGGAGCATAGGTGAGACTAGTAAAACACAATAAACTTGGCAATTAAAAATTAAATGCCGAAATTAAAATCAGCACACCAAGTATTTAACGTGGGAAAGCCTCCTAATAGGAGTAAAAACTCTTGAGACTGATCGCACGAGAAAATTCACTATGAAAAATTTGAGTACAAGGTGATTTATCGTATCCACGACTCAACCCTACTCTGTAATCATAGTAGAACTTTTTCTCTGGTCCCGATCGATTAAAATCCTCCAACTGATCACACTACACCTCCACGTCACGTCTCCGCTTTGAGTCCACGAAGCCCCCATCGAATCCTCGGTCTCCACATGTATCCATGTGCGCGCATTCTGTCCGGGGCAATATTAAGGAGGTGTTGGTGGTGATTTAATGCTTAGAAGAACATTAAATATATGATGAATAGGTCTCTGAGCAAAAATCAGATTAATCCTAGAAGAACATGAAGATTTAGGGCTCTAAGGATCGATTTGAGAGAAACTTGTTGTAGAAGATGGGAAGAAAAGCTACCAACAAGTTTTAAGGTTTCTAAAGTGTGAAAATATTCTTAACCATGTTTTGGAGAGACCCCTATATTATATTTATAGCTTTGGAAGAAATTGGAGTTGGATTAGAATTCAAAAATCTGACATTTAAAAAAATTTAATATGGGTTGGAAGTTCGGACCTTGAAACTGAGTTCCGGATTCAGAAGTTTTGCCAAACTTCTCAGTCCGGACTCTCTGAGGAAGTTCGGATCTCCTTTGCGTACAACTTAGAAACCCCCTTTGGGATTTGAACTTCTCATCGAGGGTTTGGACCTTAGTGGAAAAATCAGCAGAACCACGTTCGGGATCCAGACCTTAAAGGGAAGTTTGGACTCTCATGTATTAAACATGATTATCAGGATTCGGGATCCAGACTTTCATTCAGGATCTGCATCTTGACAATACAAAACATCGATTCTAAACTTCTTCCAAAGATATTTGTTGCCATGTGGTGTGTCCACATTGGCCGGTTCTATTTTGACTCAATCCATATGAGATGTGGATTAGGATTTATCATTTTTTCGTTAAAGATGAGATCGGAGGATAAGGATAGGTTTTATCCTTATGGGTTAAAGATAAGGATATGTTTCTTATTGGTTAAGAAATATATCTTAACCCATATCCTAACCGATATTCTCTTATCTCAACGCGAGAAAGAGAATATTCTAAGGGGTCCTAATAATCTATAAATAGAACCCCTTCCCCTATACGGTGCATACAACAATATACGATACACAAGAAGAAATAGAGACTTTTTCTTCTTTTATTCTCTCTCTACATTCTCTCTGGGTTTCCACCTACGTTTTCGGGGTTTTGGAGTGTGGACATAGAAGAGGACTCTGGTAGCCCTCTTCGCATTTGATCCGATTCGCGCATCCGATCTGCAACCAGGAGATTCGTGGAAGATCAAGAATCATCAAGACAAGGACGATCCAAGAAGGCCAGTAAAACAAGCTACCCGATCCGGTTTATGGTTCCTGGATACGTTGGCTATCCAGTTTGTAAGTTTCCGCTGCCCCATAATCCCAACAATATTAATATGATATTAAATTACCACTAACACTGTAAAAACTTACTGAGAGTTGTGAGCTTGAGGAATAAGTTTTCGAGTCTTCAAATTGCACCTTTTTTCTATGAACCCTTCAAAACTCTGACTCAACTTCACGAAATCCGCCAACTTTGAAATCCGTAACACACTTCTTCTCCCTTTTACCTTAGTAACATGTAATTTCAATATTGATATTGTGCATTCCCACTTTATTATCTATTTTGACCTTTCTTATTTCATATCTGTATTATGATAGCTTTATTTATACCATCGTCCTCCTGCAGTCATTGAGCACCACGTTCTCATTGGCAAGCGATACTTTGGTTATATTCAGAATAATGACTCTTTGGTTTGGAATAGGATTTGGAGTAATTAACTCCCGTCCCAAATGTTTTGTTTGAGGTAATTCAAGTCGAAGTCCCATTCCAAGGTGGAATTGGAATTGTTTGATGCCCTAGTTTGAATCCGTGCTAGGAGACGATTAAGTATCATTCCATTGTGGAATGATAATTGATGCAGGACAGATTTGAAAGACTCTAATCTCTCTTGTACATACAACTGAATTTTAGAATTTTTTTGAAAATTTCAGAATAATTTTAAAAAGATTAGAGAGTTAAGGGTAAGAAGAAAACTACAAGAGAAATAAAAGAGAGAATAGATGAAGAAAAGAGAAGGAACCTTGAGAAAGGTAGATATTAGCCGACGCACACGGCAAGAGAAAAAGGAAGAAGATATTATGACCACAGTCAAAACATAAAACATCAAATTTTATTCCATCATAACTCATTTCTAAAATTACGAGCCGTAGCCTATACTTATAGCCTTCAAAACATAATCCCAATCTAAAACAAATTCCACAATTTTAGGAATTTTTTTTCTAATATGAACATATCTAAAAAATGCCTAAACAAATCCCTAATTTTTAGGGATCTATTCCACATGATAAATCCTAAAATTCTAAAAATAATCACCCAAATAAATGATCAAAAAAAATAATTATGAAAACTAGAAAAATTTCAAACCTGAATGACTCGATCAAAACCCTATTTGTCACGAACACGGACACGGACACGGGACACGACATGACTCGGACACGGCGACTCGGCAGATTCCAAAAAATAAGGACACAAACACGGCTAATAAAATATAATATTTTTATATAACAATACATATTCATTATATATAATATATTAATTTTGTAAAGAAAAATACTATATTTCTTATATGAATGAAAATTAATATAATATTTTAAGAAAAATATTGTCTACTAAACGTGATTTATTTAGATCCTCAAAAAAAAAAGCTAAAATGTTTACAAAAAAAATATTATATTTCTTATACGAATGAAAATTAGATGATATTTTAAGAAAAATATTCTCTACCAAACATAATTTATATAGATCATCCAAAAAAAAAAGAGCCAAAATCCAAAATGTTTACTATCAAATATTGCTTATGCCAAAAAAAAAAGTACTTCTATCTATTTCAATGTGAAATAATTTCAACAACATCTTCATTTTCATGATCTTCATCGGTAAGCATAAACTTCTTTAATTCTGGTTCATCAAGTGAAAGATTCGCCAACTCAAGAATGCCAATGTCGTCGAAAGAGTCCAAACTATCACCCGCGATATCCCACATCTTAGTGGCTTTTTTTATATTGTGGCTTTCTTCTTGACAAAAGACGTAAATTGGTATGAACAAATACTAAATCTTCCGCTTGTTATAGAGCTAAATTGTTTCTCTTTAATGAATGAATAAATAAGTTCTCCAATTTCTCTCACAACAAGAGAAGAACTAGGATGTCCAAGTAATTTAAGAGCAACAGTTTGCAAAGTTGGTGCATGCACACCATGAATGAGCCACCATGACTTGGCATCCATTACCGCACTATCACAAAGAGAATCACTTTCCGCAAAAAGCCCCATACCGCCGGAAAATGCAGCATATTCAAGATTTACTAATCTTCTTTCTTCTACATTGGAAAAATATCTTTTCAAACAATTATTTCTCTCATCTACAAGTTAAACATCTTTATGCAGAGGTATTCGTTTTTTATCTTTCTTAAGCCATTCATTAGTGTAATACCTACAAATTTATAAAAATAATTATTAAAATTTGCTCACAAAAAATACTGATAATAGCTAAATAAGGTTAGACATAGTTGAAAGAGGAGCAAAAGAGCTTACCCTCTAGGGTTGTATTGATGACAATATATAGTACAAGAGGAAATCTATTATAGTAATAATACAATCAGGATACCATATAGATCTATACCATACATGACAGACTATATATGGCACCATATAAACCTATACCAAATATGACAGACTCTATATAGACCTATACCATACATAACAGACTATATATGGCAGTAGTATACAGTATATCCTAATATACTAAGTATATCATAATCATACTAAATATATTGTAATATCTCCCCGCAAGCTAAGCATCCATTGGTCGAATGCGAAGATTGAGCCGCAACGTGGAGAATCGAGAAGTGGACAATGGTTTGGTGAAGACGTCAGCTAGTTGCTTATCAGAAGAGAGATGAACCAATTCCAAGTCACCAGATTGGACTTTTTCCTGCAAAAAGTGATGATCCAATTCAATATGTTTTGTACGAGCATAGAGAATGGGATTGACCGCAAGATAGGTGGTGCTAAGGTTATCATAATAGATAGAAATGGAGCGCCATAAGAAACCAAGATCACGAGCAGACGACGAATCCACTGTCTCGGTAAGCGTGTAGGCCACAGAGCGATACTCCGCTTCAGTACTAGAGCGAGAAATAGTAGGTTGTTTCCTAGCCGACCATGAGATGAGATTAGGCCCAAGAAATATGCAATACCCCGAAGTAGACCGGCGCGTGTCTAGACAACCGGCCTAATCAGCATCGGCACAAGCCACGAGCGAAAGATTGACGCAACGGGAGATAGGAATACCAAAAGTTAGCGTCCCTCGAATATAACGTAGAATACGTTTAACGGCTTGCATGTGTTGCTCACGAGGTGCATGTAGATACTGAGAAACAGAATTGACAGCATACGAGATATCTGGTCGTGTGAAAGAAAGATATTGTAAGGCACCAACTATCTGACGATAAATGTAGGGATCCTTAAGGGGACGCCCCTCATGAGCCGAGAGATGAGGAGTCGGAGAAAGCGGAGTGGAAACACGTTTACTATCAAGAAAACCATGTCGCTCGAGAAATTGATATGCATATTTTTGTTGAGTCAGATGGAGACCAGAGGGACAGTGATTAACCTCAATACCCAAAAAATAATGTAATGGCCCTACATCCTTCATCGCAAATTTCCGTCGTAAGGTAGCTATAAAAGCCTCTAAAAGAGAGGTGGAGCTTCCCGTGACAATAATATCATTAACATACAAGAGAAGAACAAGAATGCCTGAAGAGGAATGACAAATAAATATCGAGGGATCCGCAGTGCTTCCAAAACCAAGTTCAGAAAGAAACAAAGTAAACCTCTGAAATCAAGCTTGTGGTGCCTGCTTGAGTCCATAGATTGGTTTGCGTAGAAGGCAAACATGATGAGGAAGAGAATGATGCACAAAGCCAGGTGGTTGTTTCATATAAACCTCTTTAGAGAGAGTCCCATGAAGAAAGGTGTTCTTCACATCAAGTTGCTGAAGTGACCATCCAGACGAGAATGCAAAAGAAAGGACAACACGAATAGTAGTCGGCTTGACGACTGGAGAAAACGCCTCATCAAAATCTATACTCTGTTGCTGTTTATAGCCTTGAGCCACAAGCCGAGCTTTGAGTCGCTCAAGAGAACCATCCGCTTTCTGCTTGACTATATACTCCCACTTACAGTCAATGAGATTCATAAAAGATAAAGGAGGAACAAGATCCCAAGTAGAATTAGTCAATAAGGCATCAAATTCATCAGCCATGGCGGCACGCCAACCTGAATCTTGGAAAGCCTCAATAAAGAAGTTAGGCTCAGTAGGAAAAATATTACTCGTAGAAGCCCAGAAGCCGGTAGACTCAGGCAAATCCGCTGTTATGGATCGGGTGATTATAGGATGTGTACGAGAAGGTAAAAAGGGTTCAATAGAGAAAGAAGAGGAAGCAATGGCAGATTGAGTGGAAGAGGAAGGGTCAGAATCAATAGGTGGAGTGTTTACAACAAGCTAGAAGGTGTTCTGTCTGGTGTAGACCCGTAGTGCCTGTTGACCAGCTGTAGTGGCATCATGCTCATTTCTAACCTGTGTGGCATCATGATTCAAGATCGCAGGAAATGGAGATAAAGACTCAGACGGTGAAATAGACGAAGAATAAATAGGAAAACCAGCGTCAGAAGAGAGGCATGTGAAGTAGAAACCAGAAATAACATCAATAGTATGACTCTCACTAAGCAAAGGAGGATTAGAAAGAAAATTTTGAATCATTTGAAAATTTGAAACAGTAGAGACAGGTGCAGAAGAGAGAATTTTGAAAGACAAGAATGAGGAAAAACAGTGTCAACAAAAGTAATATGCCGCGAAATAAAATCCTTACCTGTACTTGGATAGAGGCAACGAAAATCTTTATATTTATCAGAGTCTCATGAAGACACAAGGAAGCGATCGGGGAGAGAGCTTGTGATTAGCAATATCCTGTAGATCGGGATAACACAAACATCCAAAAACTCTAATAAGTTGCAAATCAGAGGGGGCACAACCATACAAAACTTTGTATGGCGATTGTCCTTTCAAAATCGAAAGAGGAGTACGATTCACAAGAAAAATAGCAGTTTGAATGACATCAGCCCAAAACCAAGGAGGCAAGCATGCTTGAAATAGCAGACTTCGAATAATATTAGATGTGTCTATGCTTTCTTTTGGCTAGGCCATTTTGTTGGGGTGTGGGTGGACAAGAGAATCTGTGAATAATTTCATTTTGTGAACAAAGAGTAGAAAACTTTTCATTCACATACTACTTACTATTGTCAGATTGAAAATTTTTGATTGAGCTATGAATATTTTTAACTATAGTTTTAAACTCTAGAAATTTTTCAAAAACCGCATGCTTAAATTTTAAAAGAAAAAACTAAGAATATCTTGAATAATCATCGACAAAAATAACATTATACTTATAACCTGAAACCGCATGAACAGGTGATTGCCATATATCAGAGTGAACATTGTGAAAAGTAGAAGTAGACTGAGATTCCGAAGCATGAAAAGAAAGTTTAACATGTTTGCCCAGATTGCAAGCATTGCAGACAGATACTTTTAAAGCAGAATCACTATCAGAAATAATTTTATTATTTTTAATAAATTTTAAAAGATCACGAAGACTAGGATGGCCTAACCGTCTATGTCAAATGTCACCACTAAACCTAGATGCAACAAGAGCTAGCTGCTGCTTATCCTCTACACTTGCAACTTTTGAAGAAATTGGATAGAGTGATGTTCCCGAACTACGACATCGAAGAAGCTCCGTCTCTGTTTCCTTGTCCTTCACATAAAAGCCAGAAGAGTTAAATTCGAAAAGAGAATTATTATCACGTCAGAATTGACGAACAAAAAGTAGATTCCTTTTAATAGAAGGAACAACGAGAATGTTTTTAAGAGTAAAGGAATTGGAGGACGTAAGTAATCGTGTTTCACCTGTCTGAGTAGTTTTAAGTAAATTTCCATCACCAGCAAAATTTTATTCTTGCCCAGTATAAGGTTTAGAAGATGAGAGAATACTAGAATTAGCGGTCATTTGATTGGATGCTCTAGTGTCTGGATACTACACTTCTTCACCAAGGTCATGAAGGCTTATAGCAGCGAAAGTCTGAGGAATGTCATCAGCAACAAAGGTATGGTTGAAGTATTGTTTGCACTGGAGAGCAGAATGATTAAACTTTACACAGATCTGACACTGTGTGCCAGGTCTTGAAATATAAGGGTTGTTGATTAGGTTGAGTATTAGTAGGTTGAGGATGTGGATAGGTTCCATGAGATCCACGACTAGGATAGGAATTATTGTATCTACCACGTTGTCCTCGGCCTCCGCGATATCTACCCCAACGGCCTCCACGAGTTCCGCGTCTACGATTTGCATAAAATGCTTCACCGTCAACAATGGGTGCAGTAGGTGATGCCATCAAGCTAGCACAACGTTGAACTTTCGTTTCTTCTTGCATTAAGAGTGGGCGAAGTTGTTCGAAAGTAGGTTTGTTCCTATGTGTGTTTAGGGCACTAACAAAACCTTTATATTCTTTCGGTAGCCCCAAAAGAACAGTTGTGACCAAATTATGATTTGACTCGTTTTCACCAATCGCTTGAAGAGCATCACCAATTGACTCTACTTTTTGCATGTATTCACTCATGCCCATAGATCCTTTCTTAATTCTTCGTAATTCAAACTTTAGAGAAAAAACTGTGGAAGCAATTTTGTCAAGAAAATATGGCTCAATGATTTTCCAAGCATCATGAGCTGTTTTGGATGAACTAGAAATAACTATTTGCGGTATGCTATGGGATAGCATTAATCCAAAAAAGTATGGTGGTGTCGTCCTTCTTCCAAATTAAATTCTCAGAATTCACAATTATCTTTTTATCAACAATATCGATAGTTTGAGAAGGAATAGTATTAGTTCCCTCCACATGCGAAGTGACACCGAAATTCTCTAGGACATTGAGAAAGACTTGTTTCCACACCAGATATATGGAATCGATGAGTTCTAATTGTATGAGAGTTCTGATGTTAACAACAGATAAAGTTGAGATAGGAGAAGACATGTTCACCACAAAAAAATATCGATAGTTTGAGAAGGAATAGTATTAGTTCCCTCCACATGCGAAGTGACACCGAAATTCTCTAGGACATTGAGAAAGACTTATTTCCACACCAGATATATGGAATCGATGAGTTCTAATTGTATGAGAGTTTTGATGTTAACAACAGATAAAGTTGAGATAGGAGAAGACATGTTCACCACCAACAAATTTTCACCGCAAAAGAGGAAGAAAAGAAATAGAGACTACCAATTGAGTGTCTACCAACAGATAAACTTGGATTTATTTTCTCCGTTCTAAATCTGAAGTTTTTTTAACTTTTAAATCCTTCCTAGTGTGTGTCGAAACTCAATTTTCTGCTACTGTTAGGATTCTTCGATCTGATTCTGGTGGAGAATACATGACTAACGCATTTCATGATTTTCTGAATCAAAAAGGTATTTTGTCACAGCGTTCATGTCCATATACGCCTCAACAAAATGGTGTGGCCGAACGAAAGAACCGTAATCTCTTAGAGGTGGCTCGGACATTGTTACTCTAATCTTCTGTTCCGCCTATTTTTTGGGTAGAAGCATTATCTACAGCAGTTTATCTTATTAATCGACTGCCTTCTCGAACTCTTGATCTTGACTCTCCTTATTTTCGCCTTCATCATCAGCATCCTCCCTATCGACATTTGCATATTTTTGGTTGTGTGTGTTTTGTTCATTTGCCTCCTCATGAACGCCATAAGCTTTCTGCAATCTGTGAAATGTGCTTTTTTGGGATATAGTACTAATCATAAGGGGTTTGTTTGCTATGATCCTTCTTTAAAGAGGCTTCGTGTTTCTCGAAATGTTGTTTTCTTTGAAAATCAGCATTTCTTTCCAACTCATGTTAGCTCATCCCCTGAAGTTGCTATTCTTCCTACTTTTGATGACACGTCTTCTTCTATTGACCGGTTCAAACCTGGATTTGTCTACACTCGACGTCGTGCACTGCAGCCCCTTCTCGAGCCAGATCCGCCATCTGCTCCTGCCCCACCTTTACCGAGGCGATCTACCCGAGTTTCTCGTCCTCCTCCTCGGTATGACTCTTATCATACATCATTTTCTACTGCTTTGTCCTCCATTTCGGTTCCATCTTCTTACTCAGAAGCAGTGAAGCATGAGTGTTGGCAGCGGGCAATACAGGAGGAATTTCGTGCTCTTCAGGATAATCAGACTTGGGACATTGTTAAATGTCCACCTCATGTCAAGCCCATTGGTTGTAAATGGGTTTATTCAATAAAGCTTCGCTCTGATGGGTCCCTCGATCGCTATAAAGCAAGATTGGTTGCCTTAGGCAATCGACAAGAGTATGGGATAAACTATCAGGAAACATTTGCTCCTGTGGCCAAAATGACTACGGTCCGTACAGTTCTTGCTATTGCCGCCTCACAGGGCTGGCCGCTTCAACAGTTGGATGTCAAAAATGCTTTTCTCCATGGTGATCTCAATGAAGATATATATATGACACCTCCTCCTGGTTTGTTTTCCTCTTCTACTATGGAAGTTTGCAAATTGAATCGTTCATTATATGGCTTAAAATAAGCTCCTCGAGCGTGGTTTGAGAAGTTTCGCTCTATTTTGCTTCAGTTTAAGCTTGTCCAAAGCCAATATGACTCTTCCTTGTTTCTTCGAAAATCAACTACTGGAGTTGTTCTTCTTTTGGTGTATGTTGATGATATTGTTATTACTGGGACAGATTCTTTATTGATTACTCAGCTTAAGCAATATCTTCAAAAATCTTTTCATATGAAGGATCTTGGTCATCTTACATATTTCTTAGGTTTGGAAGTTCAAATTGATTCTTCGGGCATATTCTTACATCAACATAAATATATTCGGGATTTGATTGCTTTGGCGGTCTTCAAGATTCTTCATCTGTTGATACACCTCTAGAAATGAATGTTAAGTATTATGCTGATGAGGGGGAGCTACTTTCTGATCCTTTGTTGTATCGCCAATTAGTGGGTAGCCTCAACTACCTGACTATTACTCGGCCTGATATCTCCTTTGCTGTACAGCAAGTTAGTCAATTTATGCACTCTCCACGGCATCTACACTTGGCAGCTGTTCGTCGCATCATTCGATATCTCCATGGCTCTCCTTGTCGAGGCTTATTTTTTCCTGCTAAATCTCCTGTGCATCTTATTGCTTAGTGGCAATTTGAATAGCACTCTGATACCATGATAGAATATTGATTGAAAAAAATGGCTCATTTTTCTTTTTCTTCTTCTTCAATTAATAGGTACATATACAATGCTCATCTCTTTCCTTTTACAGCTGTGCAATCTAATTAAAGAAATATAATGAATATGGAAATATGCAATTACAATGAATATGGAAACTATATAAATTAAATATGAGCTTTATGTGGTAACAAGCTATATGTGGTAACATTTAGTCCTTGGTTGTAACCCTGAGTCAGATTGCTGGTTGCACCTGACGTTGTCTTAAAATTGTGGGGAAATGGATGTGGACCAGTTCCCATTCTTGGAATCCCCTTAACCCTTCTACTCATGACTGCCAAGGCCCTCTTGTGCAACTTAGCTTGTTCATAAGCTACCTCCAAACTCTCCAGGTGTGCAATATCCATAAAGGGAATTAACTCCTCCTTTAATCCATTGATGTAACATGCAATGAAATGCTCCTCCGTGGTACGAGGGTTGTAGAACAGTAACTGAGTCCTGAGTTCTTCGAATTTTTCTTGGTATCCTTCTACTGTTCCATACTGCTTCAGATTATTAAATTCTCTAACCAAATATCTCTCTCCGACTGTTGCAAACTTTCTGCAAATGGCTTCTACAAACTCATCCCAAGTGACCCCTTGCCTATTAATAAAGAAGCTTTGTTTCCATGTCTTTGCTCTACCCATCAAATGCATAGTCGCTACGCTTATCCATTGTAGTTGAGGAATTTGGAATATTTCAAAGTACTGTTCACAATTTTCAATCCAAGATCTAGGGTCATCTGTATTGAAAATAGGAAATTCCAGTTTCGGATAAGGCGTGTGCGTCGGATTCCCATTCCTGTTGCTCCAATTACCTTCTTCACTCCTAATCCTGCTTTCTTAGAAGGCTTGGACAGAATCCCCTTTCCTTTACCTTCGTTAATCTGCAAGGGCATGTTGCTACTACTAGGGTACTGACTCTGAATTTTATGTAAATTGGGGAAGCTATTATCGGTATTAACAGTTTTGAGTGGAGATGGCTGGTGAGCTAGAAGTTTTAGCAACTCCTCATGTCTGTTAGAGCTATCCTTAAGCATTAATTCATGCCTTTTAGCAGCCTCAGTTTGCAGCGCATCGTAGTGCTTTTGCTCTACTTCTCTCACCTTAGTTATTTGATTTGCTAATTCTTTTACTTTTCCTTGCTACTCGGTAGCGAGTTTTTACATCCTTTCCTCCAGATTAGCTATGTGTTCATTCAGATCTCATAATCGGGTCCCTTCCGCCATCTTACTATTCTCGGGAAAGAATTTGAATCGATTCAGTTCCTTCTTCCCAATGATGGCTACAATAATCTCCTCAATTTGACTGACACTCTATCAGGAATTCTAGGGTTTCCCACTATCTTTAGCCGATTCTAGAGGCCTACCCCAGATTTGACATCTTTCTCAATTTTCCCTCTTACCAAGCACAAGCAGACAGAACAATTATTGCTTTAAAAAATTGAGTTTTTGGAAATACGTGAGATCCGATGCTGAGCGTGCTTTACACTTTTGTAGTGATCAGTTCCTCATGATCCTTGGGTTCGGAACTGCTATGATACCACTTGTAATGCTCGGATAAGAGTTGCTCGGATAAGAGTTGCTATTGTGGAGATCTCTTTGAAAGAGGGATTGAGAGGGGAAGAGATAGAGGAGGAAGAGGAAGAAGAGGGGGAAGAGAAAAAGAGAGAACGAGATGAAATTGAAACTATAATTCCAACTGATTCTTTTTGTTACAACTGCCACTATTTATAGTTGCTAACTGAGGACTGAAATGCAATTATAGAAAAGTTTGGTAGTACTGTGCTATATGAGAATTACAAATGGGTCCATGTGGACCGTATTGCCTTTGGACCCGGTCTGAGAGTGGGCTTTGGAAGAGAACATAGCCGCTTGGGATTGGGCCGCCAACTCCCCGACGTAACGGGTCGGTTACATCCTTGACCCAATCCACCAGCCCCACTGCCTTGGTGGATATCTTTTGGAGTCTTCTACTGGCCTCCGGCTGGACTCCACTCTCCTCATTCGTGTGCCTTTTCCAGAGCATTCTTGCACCCTCATCTCTTTTACTGCACCACTGAGTCCTTGCTTATTCTCCTTGTAACCGACCTCCAAACTGATGACGCCAGACCTCGGAGACCTCTATTCCTGACTACTTGATCTTCTTGTCTCTTGAAGTTGAGATGGCCATACCTCCTCAGGGAAAAATCGTGGACTTTCCTACACCCTTTTAGCTAAGTACCTCTCTAATCCTTTGTATGCTCTACAGTTACTGATACCATATATACATACATACATAATTACATATATATATATATATATATATATATATATATATATATATATATATATATATATATATATATATATATATATATATATATATATATTCAGGTGTTACATCGTCACACCGTGCGAACCAAAGAAGAAATCACCTATGAAAGAGGTGATGTTTGTGGTGGATGGTGGATATGGATCAATGTTCCCTAATTAGGGTTTCCGCTCTGATATTATGAAAGAGTAGCAAAAGAGGGCTTTTTTTGAAATTAACCCCATGAATATTTAAATTTATAAAAATAGCCCTGCAAAATTTAAATTTGCAAAACTAGCCCTCCTTTTGCCACCTCAGCGCCACGTAGGAAAGACGAACTGAAGGCGCTGAAGCGTTCAGCGCCTTCACAAAAAAACCTGTGAAGGCGCTGAATGAATCAGCGCCTTCAACATGAAGGCGCTGAAGCGTTCAGCGCCTTCAGCACACCCATAGAGCGTCGAGGACTTAGCCATTTTTCGCCGCGAAAAATGGCTAAGTCCTCACTGTAAGCGAAAAATGGCTTCTCTGTAAAGGCGCTGAGTTGCTCAGCGCCTTTACTGTAAAACACTAAGGCGCTGATTTGCTCAGCGCCTTTACAGAGAAGCCATTTTTCGCTTACAGTGAGGACTTAGCCATTTTTCGCGGCGAAAAATGGCTAAGTCCTCGACGCTTTATGGGTGTGCTGAAGGCGCTGAACGCTTCAGCGCCTTCATGTTGAAGGCGCTGATTCATTCAGCGCCTTCACAGGTTTTTTTGTGAAGGCGCTGAACGCTTCAGCGCCTTCAGTTCGTCTTTCCTACGTGGCGCTGAGGTGGCAAAAGGAGGGCTAGTTTTGCAAATTTAAATTTTGCAGGGCTATTTTTATAAATTTAAATATTTATAGGGTTAATTTCAAAAAAAGCCCTCTAGGGTTGTATTGATGACAATATATAGTACAAGAGAAAATCTATTATAGTAATAATACAATCAGGATACCATATAAACCTATACCATACATGGCAGACTATATATGGTACCATATAAACCTATACCATATATGGCAGACTGTATGGATCTATATCAACATAGCAGACTATATATGGCAGTAATATACAATATATCCTATTATACTAAATATATTGGAACAATAATCATACCTTGGATTCAAAGAATGTGCCAAACAATGAAGAGGAGTACAATTTTTTGTCCATCGATCAACGAGAATACCATAAACAATAAATTAAAATTGTGACTCCTCATCATCCAGCTTTCTTTCATGCCGATATATAGTATCTTCACCTTCTCTATCATTGAATCCCATATTTCATAAATTAAATGAAGACAAGGTTTATCTGTATCTCCTCTTCCTAATACATCATATATAGGGTCGGTAAAGGAAAGAATATAGTCAATTTTGTCCCACCATATATCATCAAGTATTTTATCCTTTACAAAAGTGCTTTTCCAATATCATCCTCTTTGTATGATAACCATTCATCACTAATTACCATGTATTGCAGACCTCGTTTTACAAGTTTGAATTTTTTAAGCATTACCACAAAAGAGGCAAAATGTGTAGGAGCAATTGCAAGTAATTTCAAAGGTATAAATTTATTAAACATAGATAATCGCATGGAGTGGTTCATGATAAATTTTTTTACAACCATAACATCATCACAAATCTTCGTAATCCACTCGCACTCTTCATATGTAGTAGAATTATTCTTCGTATTTTTGGCAGAACAAATATTCTTTAAAGCAACAAGATTTAAAGTGTGTACAACACATGGAGTCCAAAATATATGGGAAAATTGTTGCTTTATAATTCTTCCCGCTGCCCTGCATACATGAGCGTTGTCAGTTATAATTTGGACTACTTTCGATGGCCCAACCTCCAAAATTACCACTTTAATTAAATTTGTAATATAATATTTGTCTTTCTCCACACCTTCATTATTAATTGCCTTTAAGAACATAGGACTATCCTCCGTCATGGCCATGAAATTAATTAACGGTCTTCTTCAAGTAATGGTAGAAGATAACATCCTTGAACTCCTGCCAAGAGGGGTAAGGCAAACCCTCGTAGTGGTCTCGCAGCAGTTTTCCCTACCACTTATCTGCTCCTTTCTCGAGATAGTGGGCAGCGAGGCGTACCCTATCCCGCTCTTCCGTATCGAGATCTCGAAAGAGATTTACTATGTGGGTAACCCACTGCTCTACGGCCCATAGGTTACCGTCGTCACCATAAAAGATCTGAGGCTTGAACTTCTTGAACTCGACGAGAACAGACTTGAAACGGGCCTTCTCCGCCTGAACCGCATCTCTAGCGGCGGCGGGTGTCGTTGGTTGAGAAGGGAGGGAAGTCGTCCCAACAACAGCAGTAGGGAGGTCGCTAGCAGCAGCGACCTCCGGTAAAACTCCAAATGTTGTGGCAGTAGCCGGAGCTGTCACCACGGGTGGCACGGGGGTAACTGGAGGATCAACTGGTTCCTCCGGCTCCAGAACTGGTGGTGGGACTGGTGGGGCAGGTGCGGCAGGAGTAGCTACCTGCTGCTGAACTAATTGCTGGACTACGACAACCAATGCAGTGATCTGATCCTGCACCTGCTGAAGTGTGTCGGAGCCCTCTGGCTCCCTCGACACTCTGCGGGGACAGCCAACACCACGTGGACGAGCCATACTCTGTAGCACAAACAACCAGGTTAGGATATACTCAACAGCGTATAACACTCGAGCTCCTAACCCCTAAACAAAATATCCTGTGCTCTCACGTAAGTTACAAGTCATCCTAGGGCTCAATCCTAACTAAATCCTAGGTACCTTATACCTATTGCTCTGATATCAAATGTAATGATCCGGCCTACTAGTAAGAATAACTCATTGGGCCCAAACCACAACCCAAAATGCTTAAGTCCAGTTATTATTACTAGTGTCCATGTCTCTTATATATCCGATCACAACTTCATTCCCATCTGATGTGGGACTATTGGGGTGTCACAGACTTCCCCCGTTTAGGCCTGACGTCCTCGTCAGTCCAAACACACACATAGCCCAAAATCACCAGGCGATGTGAGAGTCGTGAGACTTTTCTCGCTAGCCCTGTCATCTAGACCCAGGCTCAGCCGAGACTTGTCATAAAGAAGATACTATGACCGCAATCAAAACACAATACACCAAATTTTATTCCATCTATAACTCATTTATGAAATTACAAGCCATAGGTTATACTTATAGCCTTCAAAACATAATCCTAATTTAAAACAAATCTCATGATTTTTGGGCTTTTTTCTAATTCGAATATATCTAAACAAGGCCTAAACCATATCCCTAATTTTTAGGGATTTATTACACATGATAAATTCTAAAAATCTAAAAAATTCACTGTGACGGCCCCAATAGTCCCACATCGGATGTGGATGGAATTGTGATTGGGTTTATATGAGACATGGAAATAGTAATAATAACTGGGCTTAAACATTTTGGACTGTGGTTTGGGCCCAACGAGTTATTATTGCTAGTGGGCCGGGTCATTACATTCACCCACTTAAATTAACAAAAATTATAATTCCGAAAATTAATAAAATTTCGAACCTAAACGACTCAATCAAACCTACTATAAAAAATGACTCAAATAAATAATAGATGACTCGACCGAATCCTATCGACATTCGACTCAAATAAATAATAGATGACTCGACCGAATCCTATCGACATTCGACTCTGTATAAGAAATTATTCATTCAAGTTCATATTAACTGGTGAACCATAGCACCTGCGTTATTGGTCATTTCCATTCAAATTCCAATCTGGTTCCATTTCTGCCGTCTGATTCCATCAGTAAACCAGATACAACTTATGCTTCTACTCTACAAACATAGAAACATGTAGAAATCAAAAATAGGATCTCAGTATCACTATACACTCACTACAGATCTTTGTTCTGTTTTCTACAAATTTCACATTGTTTACTAATCAAAATTTATCAATTACAAGAACTATCTAAAATTTGTTTCTTTCAAGTATCATTGCTTCAGCTGTTGATGCTATTATATATTTGACTGATAGGATCATGAATGGAGGCAAGCAATAACTGCCGCTGGGTCTGGATGTGTAGCTGCTTTGTCCGTTGAGAGATATTTGGTTTCCAATGATCTTCTTATTGAATTTCACCAGGTACTGGGCAATATATTTTTTAAAATTTCTTATGTGGTTCCTTCTTGTATTACTATCTATCTTCTGGTTTCCTTTTTGAGGGTTGAGATTGGTTGTCCAATTGGCATTCACTTAATTAAAGTTTGTTACTGTCTTGGATTCCTTTTTGTGATATTATCGGTGATCTATTTTCCCTTTGTTGGGCTGAGGTTAATTGTCCAATTTGCATCTCTCCTAGTTAAAAATTGTAATTTTTTACTCCGATAGCTCTAACACCATGTGAGACAACCAGTTGACTCTAAAAGCTTAAGCCACTAGAGAATGGTTTTCAAAATTTTTATACTCAATGCTTCCTCTTTTGTACTAGGACTTTAGTAGACTCAGGATGCGAGCATGAGTTAGATGAGAGTAAATGAAATAGTGGATGAGCCTGGTGGGACTCAAACCAAAACCTCTGGCTCTAATACCATGTATTTGTTCAGGGAATACGATTTGAGATGGTTAGGGTCTTACCCAATGCTTCATTTATATGAGTAGAATTTTACATATAGGACCCTGAAACATTGATGGATGGAAAAAGAACAATGATATATAACCACCTTTCTTTGTTTTACTGTAGTTTCATTGTGTAATGCATAATCTTTTGCTTCAATCTAACTCTTACATGAGGACCGTCACAGACCGGCATGAACAGCACGGCCATTCACTCACTCTTCTATGTGATATATTTTCAAAATATACAGGCTATCACTGAAGAGGTGAAGAAGGAACTTTCAGACAGAGATGTAGAAATGGGCTTTGATATCACTATCACAATGCACAAAGGCCAGGTACGTGATAAAATATGACTTTTGCATAAAGGGGGTGCCATTTTTAAGAATTCACTTTGAGTTGTCTTTTGCAGTACGCACTTCGGAAACTATACCATGAAAGCCCAAGGCTTCTATGTGTTTTATATACTGCACCGACATGTGGTCCATGCAGGACTTTGAAGCCGATATTAAGCAAGGTGGGTTTTTCTGCAGTGTAATACTATAAATGCTACTATGCTGAGATAAAAAGCCATTTCAGATTATCCCTAAGCTTGGTGCTTATTTTTCTTTTCTGATTTGATTATTAGCCATCATGTTATCTTGTTTAAACTTCATCTCTTAATTTATGGAGCGAAGGAAGAAGTTAGGTCTTTAATAATTGGTTTTCATTTTTATTACTTTAATAATGTGTTTTATTTATTTGTTGCCATTGCTCTCTTTGGATAATGTGTAAATTCCTGACAATTTGATGGAATTTTCCTAATACATTGATTATATCTTATCATTCTGGTTAATATAGTCACTATGGTATGAGAAGTAGTGGTAATTGTCATTTTTGAAGAGCATTTGCTAGTGTTTTGCATTTAGCCTTTGCTTATGTGAAAGAAGGGCAAAAGTGCATAGCCCTCTAGGGTTGTATTGATGAGATTAAATAGTATACATACCAACCTATTATAGTAGTAATAATACAACCAGAGATACCATATAGACCTACACTATAAAAGGCAACAAATAATACAACCTGAGATACCATATAAACTTACACTATAGAAGGCAACAAATAATACAAAATATATTGTAACTCGGAGCCACTGTACCTCTGGACGGTCCGAGGCACTTTCACATTACGCCCGCTACTGTTCATCTGGGCACCCATAGGGCACCCCGGATATCCGAAAACCTGCGTGCACTGAAAACTTGCTCTCGGTTTGAGAGTTCGAAGTACGGACAGGGCGCTCGCTCCAGCGCCCGCTACTGTAGCTCCGGGTGCCCCTAGGGCATTCCGGGCATTCGAAACCTGAAGCTTCAGACTTGGCTATTTTCGCCCGTTTCAGATTCAATTTCGATTCGAATGCGATTTGCTTCGAACCAAATTTGCTCTAACTCATGTTTATCATGTTTTTAAACACGCTCAGGGTGACTTAGCCGCACTTTGCTACTTTAGCGAAAGCCGGTGCACCACTGTTGCGTTAATCCTTCACTCGTGGCTTTTGCAGATGCTGATTGGGCCAATTGTCTAGACATGCGCCGGTCTACTTCGGGATATTACATATTTTTTGGGCTTAATCTCATCTCATGGTCGGTTAAGAAACAACCTACTATTTATCGCTTTAATTCTGAAGCGGAGTATCGCTCTGTGGGCTACACGCTCACTGAGACTATGGATTCGTCGTCTGCTTCGTGATATTGGTGTCTTCTTTTGGCGCTCCATTTGCATTTATTGTGATAATCTTAGCACCACTTATCTTGCGGCCAATTCTATTCTCCATGCTCGTACGAAGCACATTGAATTGGATCATCACTTTTTTGCGAGAAAAAGTCCAATCTAGTGACTTGGAATTGGTTCATATTTCTTCTGATAAGCAACTTGCTGACATTTTCACCAAACCTTTCCTTTCTCGATTCTCCACATTGCTACTTAATCTTCGCATCCGACCAATGGATGCTTAGCTTGTGGGAGAATGCTACAATATGTTTAGTATGATTATGATATATTTAGTATAATAGGATATATTGTATACTACTGCAATATATAGTCTGCCATGTATGGTATAGGTTATATAATATTTTGGTTGTATTATTATTATAATAGGTTTACCTCTTCTACTATATATTATCATCAATATAACCCTAGAGGGTAAGCTCTTTTGCTCTTCTTTCATTCAGCAATATCATGAAAAGCTTGGAAGTCATTTTTGTTGACAAAGTTGTCTTACCAAAGAGTGGTTAAAAGTTAAATGTGGAAGACGAAGAATAATGTTTTTTCTCCAAGGCTGCTGCCTTTCGCATTATCACATAAATTCCTCAATTTGTTGTAACTATATTCATCCTGAAGTGTCACAGCGAGTTTGATTAGGAAGTCCAATAGCAAAAAGTGATTTATATAGTTCTTCTTTCTTCTACTTAATGAGGGAACCCTTGGAATTACTAAACACTATCTAGAAGAAATTCCTGGAGTACCATTTTAGGTCAGTAACTCCAAAATTTTGATTGTGCAACCAATTTTGGATGAACTGCTTTTGAATACACTGTATTCCTTGAAAAGCATTACGCATTTTTAATTTGTCACAACGAGAACTGAATACGAAAGTGGAAGCACCAAAGGGTCTAAGGAAATTAATTGTCCCGAGGTTATACTGTTCTTCTGGAGAGAAATGCCACCTACTTTATCAATTTGCTAACATTGTACTGCTTTTTTTAAAAAAAAATTCTTGGCCTTATGTTTTACTTTCTGCCTAAAGTAGGTAAGATGCAAGCTTCTTTCATGGCTATCTACTACAGCTAGCACGGACAGCTTGAGATACCTTTCTAAATAAGAAAATTTGAGATTTACCGTTAATAAAAAGCAAGGATTTAAGTGCCGTGGCATGGGGTCGTGCCGAAAACTTGCCACTACGGTACGGCACGGTGTGTGCCGAGCAGTGCCAATAAGTACCGGTCACGAAAAATACATGTGTGCCGATACATAATGGCATGAAATATTTATTTTCTTTAGCAACAAAATTTTCTAATTGTTTATTATATATTTTTATCAAATCTTTTGAACTTTATTGAGAAAATTGCTTAGGGTGTGTTTGGTTTGGGGATTAAAAGGGGATATCCCTCTTTAATCTGCAAACGCTTTTTGAGGGGGGGGTCGAACCTTGTCCCCACCTGCTTCTTTTTTTAAAAATAAATAAATAAAATTTAAAAATTTTAAATTTTAAGATATTTAAATTTATAAATTTTAAATTTTTTTTTAAAATTTATAAATTTTAAATTTTTAAATTTTTTTTAATTTTTTTTTATATACAGTAAAATATAAATTTTAATAATTTTTTTTAAAAAAAACATCTTAAATTAAATATTTAAAATCATACAAGTAAAATTTTTATTTGTTGTAAAAAACTATTATGATTAAGGGCAATTTCGTTATTTCATATAATTACTACTTTCTATTCTTTTTATTCCCTATTATCATACCAAACACATTTTTATAATAGTTTCAGCTAGTTCCCACATTTATATTTATCCCCGGTACAACTAGTTCTCTCTTATTCCACAACCAAACAGTACCTTAGTAAATTAAAGAAAAGAGGGTTTTGAGTTATGCCATTGGCACGGAGTTGTATCATTGGCACGGAGTTGTATCATGTAGGTATCTTGTTGGCACAATATGACACGGTGGATACGGACCGTGCCGATGGATACTTAATCCTTGATAAAAGGTAATTATTTTAATGCGATATGTGATATCCCAAAATATGGGCGTCCCAAATCGTACTCATAATTCCAAAGCATAAAATTTTTTCTTCTACTAACCATGTTGCTTTACTAACATTTTTTTGTGCATGTTTTATTAGGTAGTTATTTATTGAACTGGCAAAGAAATTTTTTTTTTATTGTTTCTTGAATGTTTGATAAATATAGGTATTTGCTCTTACTTTTCTATAATATCTAATCAAACATTCTATTATTATTTGTGCCAGGTAATCAATGAATTCGATCAAGATGTTCACTTAGTTGAAATTGATATTGAGGAAGATCCCGAAATAGCAGAAGCAGCAGGAATTATGGGGACACCTTGTGTGCAATTTTTTAAGAATAAAGAAATGCTCAGGTGAGATATATTTCATTAGGGTATTTGGATTAATTTTGTTTACATAGTTTTATTTAGAATCTAATTGCCTGCTTATGGTCTTACCCACAAAAGATAAATTGTGGACTTTATTTATCAAAAGAATACTTGTCAATATGATTTGTATTGCTGGTAAACACAATGCGCCAACAATCAAGTTACTGTGGCATTGAGTGTTCGTGGTTCAATGCTAACGATCAAGTTACTGTAGCATTGAGTGTTTGTGGTTTATGACTATTATGGATGTTCTTTCTTGCAATGCTATCATCTTAAGACATTGAAACTCATGTTGAGTTCCCTGTCTCTTGGTGATACTTTCTTCAATAAATTACGGATCTAGTAGGTTACTAGCTTTACAAACTTTCTTCTTGATGAAAGTCCATAATAATTATTTCTATTTCAATTGCTTTTTCTTGTTTATTAATAACTCACAGCATGACCTCCTTTTATCTCCACTTCGTATTTTGAGTAATTTTAACATTTTTAAATTGCATGTGGCTGTTGTGGGGACTTTCCTGATGTTATTCGTCTTTGGACCTGCAGGACGATGTCTGGTGTGAAAATGAAGAAGGAATACAGAGAAATTATTGAAGCTAACAAATGAGTTGGTCTTGCAGCTTGCTCTGTTAAACATTTCTTCTTAGATGTATATCCAAATTCTATGTATCTACCTCGAGCCGCCATTTGAGAGATCAATTTTTTGGTAACATTCCCCAAATGCAGAAATATGTTTATTTTTCTGCAGTTGAAGGCAATGCTAGCTTTATCACCTTTTGAACACCTGCATTTCATACATCAAATTCGACTGTAAATCAGAAATTGTTTTCTCTTGAAATTGATATCCAAAATAAAATTTCTGGAGTAGTCGTATCTTCTTGGCAATGGAGACTGCTTAGCTCATTTCAGTTGAATCTCTTTGCTTGTTTTATGCTTGTGTAAATTGCCTTTATATACATGCATGATGCTTTGTTTCAAAATGGAGTTAGAAAGGGCAGCGCATAGTTGTTGTCTCTTGATGGTGCCGAAGTTATAAAATGCTATAATCTTCCCCTTTCCTGTATCAGTTATGCTGCATGATATGTTACTGGTTATCTAATGCCAATTTCATCATTGTTCTATTCATTTTTGTCGTGGATAATCTTATTTTCATTCCAATTAGATACTGTGTACAATGGTTGTTAGATTTTTTAATCCGATTTGATGGAGAGCCGCATGCGTGTAGCCTTACAAGATCTTGTTAAATATATGTATAACATATAGTATGTAGCTCACAAAATAGCAAACTGGTTCAATTAATCACAAGCTCCCTATTGAGTTAGTATATCACATGTGTAGGAGTTCAGGGTCTTGTTAAACAATTCTTAAGGCTATCCTAATACATGGTTGTGGCAGCAGCAGGAGCAGCTTGAGATCGGATTTTGTTCTCCTCGGCACTTGTAATGATGTACTTGTAGGTGGAGTTGCTTTGAAAAAATGCTATGAAACATTTGGGTCAGTGTTTCTACCAGATTTGAGTATACTTTTGTTTTCTGTTTCATATTTTGTTTTTCATTTTGATGGTGCAATATTTAGTTCTAATGGCATTTATCATATGTGAGAGAGTTGTCGACGACCTGGAAAGATATTGTGTTAGATATTGTTTTTGAAAGAAAGCAAGAATGCTAACTTTTCATCCAGCTGTTTTCGTCATTTCTGACATTGGGCACCCAAATCGACAATGAGCATTTTTAAGAATGATCTAGTTTATTTAAATATCACATAAATTGAATTTTAAGAGGTCTCAATGTTATCGATTCTTATCTTTCTTGTAAAGACTTAGATCCACTAGTAATAATAACTCGTTGCGTCCAAACCGATCTGACCCACTAGAAATAATAACTCGTTGGGTTCAAATCATAACTCAAAATATTTAAGCTCGGTTATTATTACTAGTGTCCATTGTCTTTTATAAAGATAATCACAATTCTAATCACATCCGATGTGGGACTATTAGGGTGCCATAAATTTTTCCCATTTAGGAGACGTTCTTGTCAGTCCAAACACACACAACCCAAGATCACCAGACGATGTGAGACTTGTCTCGCTAGTCCTGTCATATAGACCCAGATTTAGCCGAGACTCGTCATACACTTTCGGCTGATTATTCGCTCTGATACCAAATGTAACGATCCGACCCACTAGCAATAATAACTCGTTGGATCCAAACCATAGCTCAAAATGTTTAAGTCCAATTATTATTACTAGTGTCCATTGTCTTTTATAAACTCAATCAAAATTCCATCCGATGTGGGCCTATTGGGATGCCACATTTCTTTTGTGAGATAAATCATAAATGGGATAACGACCCGACCCACTAGCAATAATAACTCGTTGGACCCAAACCATAGCCCAAAATATTTAAGTCCAATTATTATTACTAGTGTCCATTGTCTTTTATAAACTCAATCAAAATTCCATCCGATGTGGGGCTATTGGGGTGCCACATTTCTTTTGTGAGATAAATTATAAATGGGATAAACCCACTCGTCGGTTTTGAATCTACGACAATATTCGTTCACTTCCGAAGGAAATTTTCTTTGCGAATTCGTTCGAATTTTCTCCACTACTCAGATATTTTAAGTGTTTTTTTTCTTTACTTTACCACTGAAAGTATAACTGGAATAATTTACCACCCGAGATCTTGACCTTCTTCCGGTATCAGTTTCTTCCTTCAAGCGAATAATTGGTGAAAAATCTATTGAGATCATGCGAACATAAAAAAAAAAAAAGAAATTAAAAAAAGGCTAAACGTCTAATTTCATGAAACGATAATAAAATATAATATTTACAAATTTGTATAAAATATTCGTTAGAAAAATTTGTAAAAAGATTGGATGCAATCCGAGGACTTCCCACGGGGTCACCCATATTGATATGGTACTACAAAATATATCTATTCTATCTACTGTCAGAGATTCAAGGGGTCGTCGAGATTATGCTCACGCATCGTTATCGAATCATCAGGTATCTTCGTATCAGCAAAAATTTCAAAATAAGTCTTCAAATTCAAATTAACTAACTATTTAGGCCCCTTCAGGTGCCACAATCTCTATTTCCTCCTATTCAGACCCCTACGACATTTTCTTCCACTTTGGAATCACTCCCGCCACCAGTATCACAGACTTCTTTTACTTCGACATATTCACGTCGTCGTCCCTCGTCATCATCGTCACAGGAGATTCAGCATATTCCTGAGCATGATGAGGGCGCTATTATCGAGAAGCTTGATCAGGTGGCAGTCGTTGAGTCTCTTGATGATATACCCATTATTGATCTTGTTGTTCCTCGTAGGCGTGGGCGTGGGCGTGGGCGTGGGCGTGGGCGAGGGCGTGGACGCGGGCATGACCGAGGATGTCGAGGGAGAAGACGAGCTCAATAAGGCATTTTTAGATCATTCATGTTACTATTCATATATTGAATTTGTATTATTAAAATTTTTGTGATGTTGATTTCTCTTTGTTACTCATCGGTAATTTCTTAATATGTATAAGTTTTATGTTTAAATTTTGATTGCTGCGGTTAAGTCTTATTGTGTTTGAGCTTTTGGTTTAAATTTTGATTGTTTTGATCCTTCTTATACAAATTCTGGTTTTTTTGTCTTAGACAAAAGTTATTGTTCTATGTTCTAGTTAAAGACGGTGAACCACGTTTCATGAAAAAGGTGGTAAATGATTCACCGCCTTTTGTATTGACTTAAAGACGGTGAACGATTCACCGCCTCTTTCATGAAATGTTAAAGACGGTGAATGGTTCATCACCTTTAGTGTTTCTGTTAAAGGCGGTGAATCGTTCACCGCCTTTAAGACACTTAGAAAATTGGCTAAGTGGCGGGGAAAGCGCTGAAGGCAGTGACCGATTCACCACCTTCAAGAGGGTTGAAGACGGTGAATCGTTCACCGTCTTCTTCACAAAATTAAAGACGGTGAACGATTCACCGCTTTCACAGAATTATTGTGAAGGCGGTGAATCAAAGGTGAATGATTCACCGCCTTTACATGATTATTGTGAAGGCGGTGAATCAAGATGAATGATTCACCGCCTTTCAGAAGGTGGTGAACGATTCACCACCTTCAGCCTGTCATACCCCCATAGCGCCGATGTGGTAAAAGGAGGGTTAATTTTACAAAAAAAAATTAGTAGGATCAATTTGCAAATTATAAATTTTTTTAGGACCATTTTTATAAAAAGTCCGAAAAGAACAGCTCCAATGATCTTGTTGATCATTGTATACAAGTATAGTCTGCAAGGACCAAATTAAACTCAACGACATATATTGTACTTTTATACTCTAGTAGCCCTAGCGAGATGGCCCTTAGAAGATGGTAGCATTATGAGACAGTTCGTAGCTCATGTCGAGTGCAGAAATGGAGGCGATCCTTGACCCTGGCGGTGCAGGATGTTGTCCGTGAGGCAAGGCCCAGGCTTCATCAGACTTATATGAGTCAATCGGTATAATTGGGGGATGTAGAATTCCTTATTAGTACTATACTTGATACATAATGAGATATGATTTATAGTTTCTAGTATTTTTGTTATGGAGGCATGATATTAGACATCTGTTATAGTCCAGTATTTCGTGTGATTATTTGTTCAGTTCAGTTTATACTTTTAATGTCTCGAGTAGACCCAGTAGTGTAGGTCGTCGTTACGTCGGCTATACCTACTGAAAATTATTTTTCAATAATTCTCACACCTTATTGTTGTTGATTTTATTTCAAAGGCCTCAATATCGGCTGGTGATTGAAATAAGGGAATCGATGATAATAAAGGACCCTTCCCCTGATATTATAGCTAGCTGTACAAACTGGACCCGGAGAGGCAAATAGCATATTATATTATTTTTGGTAGTGTTAGAGTGATATGCACAGTTGTTGTTATAGTAGTTGTATGTGGACCCTGATACATGCTTTTCATATATATACTCTATGTATATGATTTATCTTGGTTAGATTATGTTTTGTATGTGTGAAATGCATTCTTGTGCATACGACGAATCTGTTAACATATCCAAAAGATTCCATTGTTATTCTGGGCATGATAATCTTCCTCTAAGATAGTGTTATATCACAACTTTCTCTAAGGAAACACTATTATCCCAATTTCAAGTAAAACAATGTCCCAACATAAAATACCTAGGCCTAGATTGGAATGGTGTTTTCAAAAGTTCCAAAGCACCAGCTTTTATGTTTTAAAAGGATAAAAAAAAATTCAAATGCATTTTCAATCTTTCTTCCTTAAATGCTATAAAATTATGATAGCAACCGCCATCGAAAATACATATGATTAATATTTCTCAGGTTGTAGTAGGCATCACAATTTTGTTCTTCGATAATTGCATGTTTTTCCATTCAAGATTGCCACCGCAATTTTATAGCATTAGAGGTGAGACGATTGAAAGAGCTTTCAAATATCACCACCATATCAAACTAGACACTAAACCTACTACACAGTATATGCCCTTTTATCTTATTCACCATCTTTACTCATGCTTGCATATCATAAGAAATCATTTTATACATAAAAAACAAGGAGGAGCAAATCTAAGAGCCTGACTGATCCGCACTGAACTATCCACTGAACTAAAAGGGGAAGAAGGAAAAAAAATAAAGTAAAAGAAAAAAGAGAAATTTAATATTGGCAAGCAGGCACAATCACCTCAAAGCAAGATTCTCTAAGAAGGCTATTAATTTAAGGTAAACAGATACTCCACTGATCAAAATATAAAAACAAATACACATAATCATGAACACAGACTTCAACTAAAGGTAGAAGCAATCGTAAACACTGTGAACTCACGACATTCGGTGCTAGTCCGTAGCACCAAAAGTTCGACCTAGTTACAGCTCCTTTTCTTGTTTTCCCACCCATTTTCATTGCTCATAATGTGAGGACAAACGGTTGAAGCCCAAGTAATCAAAGATAAAAGTACTTTCTGGTCAAGCGTTTACTAGTTCTCTAGACTGTTAAGGGGGGCTTGTAGTCAAGCATTTCTCTTATATTCAATCGAATAGAAGGCCCCATTGACGAGCATATATGCGCGCTTTTCCAGTACACTCCCTTGGCACCGGATGGCTTATTTGCTTCTATTGATCGCTGCGTCATCACAAAACAGATGACAAGAGAATGAGTTTTAAGCATCATGTTACAGTGACATTGGGCTTAATTGGAAGGAAGAATATAAGGTACATACAGCTGCAGCCATCAAGTTTATGATAAGATCCTCCTCAGGGAAGTTGACCTTCCCGAAAGGTAGGTGAACAATCCCAGTCTTATCGACTCGGTATTCAACTTTGCCTTTCTTGAACTCTTGGATGGCCTGAAAAGATTGGAGTCCCACGTCAACAACTGGATGCATGAGTATAATGTTAGTACAATAGTATGCGAGAGGAAATATACCATCTACCACAGTTACCAAAAAGTTATGGATAAATTAGTTTAATAAGAAATTGGCCAAGCCTCTTGAATCTTTATGGCCAAGCCCCTTGAATCATTATACAAAGAAATGGAACTTCACAGGGTTAGAAGAGTGTTGTGATATATTTAGTATTATTGTATATTGTCGTCATTATTGTTGTTATATTTAGTGTAGGCCTATATGATATTTTCGATTATATTATTATTATAATAGGTTGGCCTGTATACATATTTTGTACTATATATTTTCATTATACAACCTTAGAGGGTCAATATCTTTAGCCTATCTTTCATGGTATCAGACCAGGAACCCAAATTAGGAAATATTGATCCATAACCACCTTCCACCAAAAAAAAATAAAAAAACCTCACCTTCTTTCATAAGTGATCTCTTATCTAGTATCACACGGCCTTCTTTGGTGTCGCTTGGCCCTTCCTGTTGTTACTTGATACCGCTCGACTCTTCCTGTAGTCGCCCGGTGCTGCTCAGCTCTTCCTGTTGTCGCTCGGTGCCGCTTGGCTCTTCCTGCTGTCGCCCAGTACCGCTTGGCCCTTCCTGTTGTCGCTCGGCACTGCTTGGTCTTTTCTGTGCTCTTTGAGATATCTTTTTGCTTTTCTGGTGTAGTACAGTCTTCCTTGGTGCCACTCGTGCCGCTAGTGTACTCTGATCGCCGCTTGATTTTTCTGCAGATGTTTTTCTTTTTCTCATCAGGAACCTCTAGCCTCTTCTTCATTTTTTGTGGTGGTATTTTTTTTTCTCGGTGGCGAACATATCTTCTTCTATCTCGACTTTATCAGTTGTTAACATCAAAACTCTCATACCTTTAGAACTCACTGATTCTACATAGCTAGTGTGGAAACAATTTTTTCTCAATGTCTCAGAGAGTTTTGATGTTACTTCGCATATGGATGGAACGGGTATTATTCCTCTTCATACCATTGATACTACTAACCAGAAAAAAATCGTAAATCCTGAGTATTTAGTTTGGAAAAAGAAAGACACCATCATACTTTTTTGGATTAATACTACTTTGTAATAACCGTGAATTATAAATTCAATTTAAATTAAATTTTTAAAATTTGAAATTCAAATTTTGAGGCGTGTAGTAAGAGAAACGGCTAACTTCGCGAATCAAGATCTAATTCCGACGAAACAAAATTGCTACATGACCGGTCAAACTGTGCTGAACGTCGTGGTGAAGTCCGATTTTGAATTCGGCAAGGCGAAACTACGAAAAAACACGAAACGACATTTTTCGACAATTTTTAAGCAAAAAGCGCAACATTTTATGTACTGCTTCGCACGAAATCGCACGGGGAGGGGTCTCGACGCGTTTTACGCGCACCGTGAAGGACTGGAATAAAAATATGATGTTTAGAGAGAGTTTCATGCAAATTAACATAAGGCCATAAAAGAAAACCTAGGGTTTTCTATCGTTCTCCTTCTTTACAAACCCTACCCGCTCCTTCTCCTTCCCCTCTCACAAGTAGAGCCGTCTGCGCCTCCCCTTACCACTACCACCATCTCCGGCCGGTGAACCACCCTCAAGGCTGTCGGAAAACCACTACTACCTTCCTCTCTCCCTCTTTTTCAGTTTGATTGGACCCGAGGCCACCTGATGTGGCCGCGCCACCCCTCCACTAGCCCTCTGCCATCCCCTACCTCTGACGAGAGCAACCCCGCGCCGCCAGCCCGCCCCTGCCTAGTTCTGGAACCAGCAAGCCAGATCTAGGGCAAGATCTGGCCGCGGGCTCACTCCAGCAGCCGCCGCCACTCCTCTTCATCGCCGCCAGTGCCTAGGGGCCACATAGCACCCTCAAGCACCAGGTCGAGGCTTCCTCGGTCGTCCAAGTCGCCGAAGCAAGAAGATCGCTCACAGAAACTCCATCTCGGTCGTGGGACTCCCAGCGCCACCGTCGTTATTCCTGGCCACCGGCAACGCCTCCAGCCGGTCCTCCCTCATCAGTCACCACCTCTTCCGGCCAGCGCCTGCACCCCCAGGCTGTCGCAGCCCGAGTTTGGACTACCTTCTCCAACCTAGCCCTAGCTCAGGGCTGTGTTGGCCGAGCTCAATTCTCCGGCAACCCCAGTGACCCCCGGACTTCAACTGAGTGAGCATGGCGATCCTCTGAACCTCCTTGACCCCCAGGCTCACCTTCATTTCACCTATGGTTGCTGCAGTGATCGGACCTCGCACGCACGCTTTCGTTCCGACTTTTAAGTTGGTTTAACAGCAGTCTACCGCCGTCATGTTCGCTCCGAACAGCGAGCAGAGTCTCCGACACATCGAGACCTGTCAGCGAGCATCGCTGGGTGGCTTCGAAATCTTCCGGATTTCGGTAACGAAGCTAAACGCCCTTTTTAGTTAATTATCATGCGAATAAAAGCTAGTTTAGGGGTCTTTTCATAAAATAGCCATGCAGGCTGCCTCGGGCAGCGTGAACGCAACCTCTGGACTGACCGTCCGAGGTTCAGTGGCTTTCGTATGATATAAAGCGGAATCCGACTCTTTAATCAATGAAATCGTCAGTTTAATGCCGTTTCGGTGCAAGGTTCGCGTTCCAATTAACGTGGATGCCCCATGTTGGTCGCCTAACCTTATTGGCTGGTTTTCCTTGCTATTTTGGTAGACCCAGAGTCAGTGGGTTATCGATGGGGGGTTTCGGAGTCGAAATTGGCGTTTCCGGATACCCGTTGCGGCAAAGTTGGACTTAAAAAGTATTTGTCCGTATAATGTGATGTGTTGATACCCGGGCACTCTAATTGGTGCGTTCCGGAGCAGCAAACGACATCCGACATGAATTACTACCTTCCGGGACACGTAGAGGGCGGGACACGTAGAGGTCGTTGGTAGTGTTTCAGTGGATTTTCGATAGATTCCGAAACTCGATTAAGGATCTGGGTTCTCGTTGGTGGTTGTGTGTGAGTTGTGTGAGTTCGTGCCGATATGGGATTATATGTTAGCTCTAGCTAGGTGCTTAACTATGGCATTAGCCTGAGGTACCTATGACCGAGAGTGGCACGATTGGGTACTTTTGAACTTCCAGTAAATTGATGCATCATTTTATTCAGTTACTGCATATTTCTGCTTACTACTGGTTCGGTTTGTTATTGAACTATATATCTCGTATATCATGTTCAGTACCTTGCTCTTCAGCTTTCATATGATTATACCATTTACTTGCCTATTTACCTGTCGATTATAGTATACCAGTAGATACAACTTGCTGGTCGCCGGCACGTTATACCCACTGGGATACATTCAGTTGTGTCTCACACCCCTGTTTTTACAGGTATCTCGAGTGGTGAGATAGGAGGCAATGTTGAGGATCGATAGCTAGAGCCATCCCTGCTATTGGACTTATTTAGATAGATGGACCCTATGATATTTTACATTCCGTTTATGATTCCATACTTATGCTATTGTTTTGGTTGTTTCTTATGATTGCACGACTGAACTGATTATGAATGGTTTTGAATAAATGTATGGATTATGTTTTAGTTATTCATATGATTGCTTTTTCGATCGTGGTTTTCAAACTGAATTTCTAAAAACGGAGAACGGAGGGTTTTGTATTTTGATTGCGGAGATATAGTAGATATGTATGTTGTTTGCAGAGATATGGCGGGATATTGAGTCGACAGAGTTTGGAGGATCATGCCATCGCCTTGATTATACCTGTATGTCGTGATTGTCTATTTGATTTATCTTGTATTTATGTGAATGAAGATTGGATATTTGAATGTTGTATGATGGTTGTAGCCGTGCGTGTATAGGAAAGACTCTGTCCACTTGGACAAAGAAACTTTATGCACGTGATGGGTCTGTGCGCGCCCTGGGTTGTTGTTTTCATACCTTACCAAAAACTCTAGTGGCACCCGTTTGCATAAACTCAGTTTTACAAAAAAAAAAAGAAAAAAATTGGTTCTCTTTTTGAATTGCAAAAAATGAACCCCGGGGCATGACATACTCTCTCTTAGCATACTACAGATGATTATATCTAATCCACCCAAAACAGCCCATGATGCATTAACAAATATTGAGGCATATTTTCTTGACAAAACAGCTTCTACGGCTTTTTCTCTAAAATCTGAATTACGAAGTATCAAGAAGGAACGAAGGGCATGAGTGACTACATGCAAAAAATCAAGTCGATCGGTGATGCTCTTCAGGCAATTGGTGAAACTAAGTCGGATCATAATTTGGTCATGATTGTTCTTCTGAGGCTACTAGAATATAAAGACTTTGTCAGTGCTCTAAACACAGACAGGAGGAAACCTACTTTCAAACCACTTCATCTACTTTTAATGCAAGAAGAAACAGAAGTTCAACGTATTACTAGCTTGACGACACCACTTGCTACTCCCACCGTCGAAGGTGAAGCGATTTATGCAAACTATAGACGAGGTACTCGTGAAGCCGTGTGAGTAGATATCGCGGAGGCCGAGGATAGCATGATAAACACAATTCATATCCTAGTCGTGGATCTCATGGAACCTACTCACATTCTCACCCTCATAATACTCAACCCAACCAACAACCCTATATTCCACAGTTTTGAACACTATCAGATCAGTGAAAAATTTAATCTCTGCTCTTCAGTGCAAGCAATGTTTCAATCATATCTTTGTTGCAGAAGACATTCCTCAAACTTTTGCTACTATGAGTATTCATGAGCCTGATAAAGAAGTGTAGTATTTAGACACGAGCATCTAATCATATGACAGCAAATTTTGAAATTCTCTCATCTTCTAAACCTTATATTGGGCACAAAAAAATTCTTGTTGGTAATGAAAATTTACTATGAAACATAATTAAATACATCCTCGAATTCCTTTGCTCTTAAAAACGTTCTTGTTGTTCCTTCTATTAAAAAAAAATTACTTTCTAATTGTCAATTCTGTTATAATAATAATTCTCTTTTCGAATTTGACTTTTTTTATTTTTCTGTGAAGGACGAGAAAACGGGGACATAGCTTCTTAGATGTCGTAGTTCGGGAATATCACTCTATCCAATTTCTTCTAAAGTTGCAAGTGTAGGGAATAAGCAACAGTTAGCCCTCCTTACATCTAAGATTTAATGGAAATATTTGGCATAGATGATTAGGTCATCCTAATCTTTCTGTTCTTTTTAAATTTATTAAAGACAATAAAGTTATTTTTGATAATAATTCTACTATAAAATTATCTGTCTACAATGCTTGTAATATGGGCAAACATGTTAAACTAGATATTCTTGGGTTTATCTATCGAAATTTACGCAGGAGGTTTTTGAAAATTTTCAAAGTTTAAGACAATAGTTGAAAACATCTTTCATAGCACAATTAAAATTTTTCAATCTTACAATAGTAAAGAGTATGTAAATAAAAAAATTTCTGCTCTATCCAAGTACTGGTAAAATTTTTATTTCTGGGCACGTTACTTTCGTTGAAACGGTTTTTCCTTATTAATGTATTCAAAATTTTCTACTTCTTTTGCACCTTTACTATTTCAAATTTATAACTATTTCAAAATTTTCTAATCCTCCTTTACTGGATGCAAGTCCTTCTACTATTGGTACCATCTCTGGCTTTTATTTCACACGCCTCTCCTGCTGCTGGTTCTAGTACTTCTACTAATGTACTTACTCAGTCTGTTTCACCGTCTAAGTCATTATCTCAATTTTCTATCACCTTGAATTATAATGTCACACGAGTAAGAAATGAGAATGACGCCTCTACTGCTGGAAAACCAAAACTGTGGGTCTATACCAAACGGAATATCTTCATGACTGTTGCACTCACTCTGCCTACTAATCCGCCACCTCCACCATCTGACCCTCCACCTTCCACTTAAACCTGATGCAGTCCTACCAATAGTATCCTCTACTTTACCTACTTTTCCTATTGAACCCCTTTTACCTTTCCATACACACTCTATGGTCACCCGATTCATAACAAAACGTTTGCCTAAGTCTACCACCTTCCTGACTTCCAAGAGTTCTATTTTTCCTATTGAGCCTAACTCTTTTGCTGAAGCTATTCAGGATGAAGGCTGATGCGCAACCATGGCTAAAAAATATGATGTCGTGCTAGCTAACTATACTTAGGACCTTATTTCTCCTCCATCACCCATCAATCATATTAGCTGTAAGTGGCAATACAAGGTCAAGAAGACGGATGGTTCTCTTGAGCATTTCAAAGCTCGGCTTGTGGCTCAGGGCTACAAACAGCAACAAGTTATTGATTTTGATGAGACATTTTCTCCGATCGTCAAGCCGACTACAATTTGTACTGTTCTTTTTGTTGCATTCTCATTTAGGTGGCCGCTCCGGCAACTTGACATGAAGAACGCATTTCTTCATTGCGCTCTCTGAGGTTTGTATGAAACAACAACCTGGCTTTGTGCAGTGCACACCTCTCTTCCTCATCATGTTTGCCGTCTACGTAAAGCATCTATGGCCTCAAGCAGGCGCCTCAGGCTTGATTTCAGTGTTTTACTTCGTTTCTTTCTAAACTTGGTTTCATTTGCAACACCGATGATCCCTCGATATTCATTTGTCACTCTTCTTATGGCACTCTTGTTCTTCTTTTATACGTCGATGATATTATTGTCACTGGAAGCTCCTCCGCCTTTTTAAAAGTTCTCATAGTCACTTTACGACAGGAGTTTACGATGAAGAACTTAGGGCCGCTACATTATTTTTTGAGTATTGAGATTAACTGCTTACCCTCTAGTCTATATCTAACTCAACATAAATATGCGCACCAACTACTTGCGCGTCATGGTTTTCTTTGTAGTAAGCCTGTTTACACTCCGCTCTCTCTCCGACCACTTGCCAGTCGTCTCAAGAGGGGCATCTCCTTGAGGATCCCTACACCAATCGTCAGATAGTTGGTGCTTTACAATACCTTACCCTCACATGGCCCGTTATCTCGTATACTGTCAATTCCGTTGCTCAGTATCTCCATGCACCTCACGAGCCACACATGCAAGCAGTTAAACATCTTCTCCTTATATTCGGGGAATGCTATCCTATGGCATTTCTATCTCCCGTTGCATCAATCCTTCACTTGTGGCTTTTTCCGATACTAATTGGGCTGGTTGTCTAGATACATGTCGGTCTACTTCAGGGTATTGCATATTTCTTGAGCCTAACCTTATCTCGTAGTCAGCTAAGAAGCAACTTACTATTTCTCGTTCTAGTTCTGAGATGGAGTATCGCTCTATGACTTACACGCTTATCGAGATAGTTTGGATCCGTCGTCTGCTTCGTGACCTTGCTGTCTCCTTACAGCGCTCTATTTGCATCTATTGCGATAATCTTAGCACTACATATCTGGCTGCCAATCATATTTTCCATTCTCGTACGAAGCATATTGAACTTGATCATCAATTTTTGCGAAAAAAAATCCAATCCACTTGGACTAAGTCTATATCTCTTCTTATAAGCAATTTGCTAACATCTTCACCAAACCCTTGTCCACTTCTCAATTCTCCACGCTACAGACCAATCTTTGCATCCATCTGATAGATGCTTAGCATGCGGAGGGATGTTATGATATATTTAGTATTGTATATTATTGGTATTAATGTTGCCATATTATATTATATATTATTATTATTATTGTTGCCATATTAAGTGTAGGCCTATATGGTATTTCTGGTTGTATTATTACTATAATAGGTTGACCTGTATACATATCGTGTACTATATATTTTCATCAATATAACCCTAGAAGGTCAAGCTCTTTAGCCTATCTTCCAAAGAGAACACTATATATTTTCATCAATATAACCCTAGAAGGTCAAGCTCTTTAGCCTATCTTCCAAAGAGAACACCGGCATTCTTATCATGCAAGTCATTTGCTGATAAGCCCAACATCTTGAGACTTTCAGAAGCTTATTTATGTGAACAGCTTTCCAATGGAAAATCATTTGAATAATTATTACCCAAACAATAGCAAAGACAGAGAGTGGAGATGACTGCGAGTGCCAAATACTGAAAAAGAAGAACAATAAAATAAAGAACCAGCTGTACATAGAATATATGCCCCCCACCTGAGATAGATCTGTGGTAACAGTACCGGCTTTAGGGTTTGGCATGAGTCCACGTGGCCCTAGAAGCTTCCCTAAACTTGCAACCTGGAGAAATATAAGGCATGCAGTATATAATACCCAACACAGGAAAGCAACATAAATGACAAACCTACATATGATGCATTGGGGAAGTAAGAAATACAGGGAACCAAAACAAGCTTCTGAAAAAATTAATTGCTAAATGGACTCCTAACTGTATGGTATTTGTCAAGATACGCTGTAACTTAATCTAAGGCCGTATCAAGAACTTTAAATGGCCAGATGCATTAATCTTTCATATATTGGATCCAGAAGGTCACGTTTCTAATACACGTTAATAATTTCCATATGCTGTCCCTACGAGATACCACAAAATCCCAAAATTTTATCTGGTGAAACTGTTCGATACAATCTCCCTTTAACTATCATAGAAGTTCCCAAGTTTTATCTTAACTACTATAGGAAGCCATTAAAAGATATCAGACTTGAGGAGCAAGGCTGAAACATTTCCATTTTAGCAATTCACACATTTTTTAAGTTCCAGTAGTAAACAAAGTTAATGCATGTCATATCACAAACTATGGAAATGACTTTCCGGATTAAAAGTCACATTATCATTAAGTACCAGATACAGAGATGCACAGCGGGTTAAGCCATTTGATCATAACATAGAATTTTTTTCCTACCTTGGGCATCATATCTGGAGAAGCAATTAATTTGTCAAATTCCATAAATCCTCCCTTTAGTTGTTCTATTAGGTCTTCTCCACCAACAATATCAGCTCCTGCATTTTTTGCTTCATCAATCTTTTCACCTGAAATGTTCAAATACAAAGAACAATCAGATTACAGCTACCGCACAGTGTAACAAGTTTCGAAAAATCAGACATTGGCAAATATTCAAACAAAGATATATAATAATAAATTGCAAATTCATGAGGTCGCTGAAATTTACTGACAATTATAAAATTATAGTATAAGTACAAAGTACAAACTCTCACTAAAGGTGTCGATAAGAACTAATTATAAATGTTCCAAGCATAGTACAAAGAAAGACATTGGATAAGTCATAATTTAGATTGTTAAATGTTGGCACATTTAAGCAATCTTTCATCTAAATTCATAGAATAGATTCCTCTATTTTAATTTGTCATGATCCTTGGCCTAAGGAATTATTGATGAGACAACAAGATACAATTTGTCCTAGTAGTCATCCTTTAACACTTGCCAGTGGCACGCCATTGGCACATTGGCACACATTTTTTTTATAAAATTTTCATTAAAATTTAGCTTTCTGGAGTGTTTTAATATCCCCATTTGCTACAAAAATGGCTCAAGTATTACATATCAGAGAATTTAGTAAGAATAGAGTCATAAACATCTTAATAACTAAAAAATTATTCTATATATATTATAAAGATACATGTATGAAAACAAAACCAAGTCATAACTAAATAAAAATTTATAAGAAAATACTATAATGGGTAGATTTAGTAGATCTAAAATGATAAAGGAGATTTAGGGAAATCTTCAGTATTCTTCCACTAAAAGTTGGTCTCAATATACAACGGAACTAATTAATTGCTCCAAACCAAGGTTTTAAGTGCCGCCCCGTGCCGAGCGGCACGGGGCGGCACGTAGGTACAAGGGGGGTGCCACCACGGGCGGCACTGCCGCCCGTGCCGCTCGTTTTTTCTTTTTTTTTTTGCGCCACTTTTTTTTTTCTTTTTTTCTTGCCACTCTCGCTCTCTCTCTCTCTCTCTCTCTCTCTCTCTCTCTCTCTCTCTCTCTCTCTCTCTCTCTCTCTCTCGCTCGCGCTCTCTCTCTCTCTATCTCACAGTTTTAATTGTTTTTTTAAAAAAAAATATAGTTATTTATTTATTTATTTATTTGTTTATTTAGTGGGTTTTTATATTTTTTATCTATTTTTTTTTCTTTTGGTAGATTTTTTTTTATAAGTCCTCATGTCCTTCATTCGATTTTTTTTTTTTTTTTTTTTTTTGGGATTGCCCTTTGTATTCGTAGTTTTTTTTATTTAAATATTTTTAATTTGTAAAACTTTTTTTAAAAAAAATATAAAATTAAATAATTTTTTATATGTAGTTTATAAAAAGTTAAAAATAGATATACTTGATTTAATTATTATATAATTAAATTTTAAATTATTTTGGATAGATCTAGTATTTTATATAACATTTACGATAAAAATAATTGTATTTTTAAATTTAAAAAATTAAAAATACTAATAAAATTAAAAGTTAAATTAAATCAATTACTACTTAAATTTGTTTAATTTATTTGTCATATAATTTATTACTCATATTTTTTTTTTCATCATATTGTTTTTTTTCTAACTTTCTTAAATAAATTTTACTTGTAAATTTTATTATTATATTTTAATTTCTATTTTCTATGAGGTATAATTTTTTTTACATTTAAAAAAACTTATCACTATATTAATTGATTTGTATAGTAAATTATATATAGTGAATATTTATAATTATTTGATTAAATCTTTCAAAATAACATTATAAAAGCTGATTGGGAACAAAAAAACTATAAAAAAAGCGTGCCAGAGCGTGCCACTGGGAGGTCATGCGTATCCATCGGCACGCAAGCGTGCCACGTGTCAGCACGCAAGCGTGCCGGTACCCTACCGTGCCAGGCGGTGAGCGGCACGCCCCCGTGCCACGGCACTTTATTCCTTGCTCCAAACATTAGTAGATTTACAAGATCTACGCATTTCGAGTATGGATAAACCTTTTTAAAACTTTTCACCTCAAAAAGATTTACAAAGACCCCAAAAAACATAAAATAAGAAAAAAAAATTTCCACATGCTGGCGCGGCCTTGGCACAGTACAGTGGGCGGCACGGCAATCCTTGATGATGCCCATGTAACACAGTATGAATACATGATAACAAGTAACCACATTTTAGAGTTGAAATTCTTGTATTCAGATAAAACAATTTAAGTTCTTGTACATGTGTACAAGGATTATGAAATTGCCGGATGGTCTTGCTAAATATAAAAATATAAAAACACTATTCTCTACTAGCTTAAGTTTTTAGAGAATAATGGTTGTTTCATATAATTTCACGTAGTATGAGCAGGAGGTCCTGAATTTGAGTCATGCCAGACTCCTAGCATAATTGATTTCCTCCCATTTAATTTAAATCCACGTCATGGGCTAATTAAAAAGTCTCGGGCCCAGATGTGAGAGGGAGTGTTAAATATAAAAACACCGTTCTCTACTAGCTCAAGCTTTTAGAGAATAATGGTTGTTTCATATAATTTCACAAGTTTTATCTGGCTATAGGCTAAAGGCTCAGGGTAAAAGTGACAAGGAATAATAATACAAGATTTTAAAATTAAGAATTCCAACAATGCTTAAAGCTTCATTTATAAATAGATATTCAAAGGAACCAGAAGCTTTTACTAAATGAAGAAAAACAAAAGAAACAGGAATAGATACGAAAGAAGATAGAAGGAAAAGAAGAAATTAAATGAAAGACCTACTCTTGAATGTAGAAATAACACAGAAGAAGGCTAAGACCTCCATTCCAGCATCACCAACACATCGATTCACACCTCATGCTCGAAAAAGAATACGAGATAGAAATATTATACTAAATTTCACCAAATTCATCTACACGATAAAACTCTATAGAGATCAGCCACTATAATAAACAAAACAATTTTGCTGTCTCGACCAAAATAGTCATGGTTGCTACCATATAAAAACAGAATCTTATACTTCATTCCAACAAGTGGCCTAAAAATAACATACCAACAGAACAAGTAGAATAACTGAACTAGTTTGATACCTGGCTGGCAGTAAAAGAAAAATGCATAATTCACCAAGCACCCTAAATCCCAATCTGGCACAAAAAAGAGTAAGTGAACTAGGTTGATGTAATGATATGAATTTCCGCAATGACGGAGTTCTGGTGAAAAATAGTTTGGAGGACAATCTCCGTAGTCCTGGAAAAGTTTCAAGCTTGTTGGAGTGTTTTCAGCGCTTGCTCGGCACGAAAACGGAATTTAACAGTATTGGACGTTGACCAATTGACTAAAAACAGTCAAGACGTAACTATGGATAAGTTCGAGTCAGGTTCCGAGGGTTTTAGAATAATTAGAAGAGAGTAAGATCCCTAAGGAGCAAAAATGGGAGTTTTCCGACAAAGCGAAACGGGGTCGAGAGGGGTTCAGGGTCCAAACCTTGATGGGAAGGGCCGGATCTTGGCCGCGGAGAGACCGAACCCTGTGAAGGAGAGTCCGAACCTTCCCTGCAAACCCTGAGAATTTTGGGTTCGGGGACCGGATCGTGAAATCGTGGACCGGTCTGTCAGCGTAGAGTTCCTGGGGGACGTTCGGGGACCGATCTATGCAACACAGACCAGTCCGTCCGCGCGTGGGTTGCCTAGTGAGAGGGGCATTCTTGTAAATAAGAGGGTGGGCATTTTATATAAGGGGACCCTCTTCTCCTGTCCCTTCTCTGTACGCCCACCCGCACGCCAAAAGAGAGAAAGAAAAAATGGAGCCCTCCTCCTTCCTCTCTCGTTTACTCCTCCCCTCTCTCCGGAAACTACACCTTGGTGGAGCTCAAGCTCAGGAATCGCGTTGGAGCTTCAGAAAGCTTTGAGGCCATGATAAGGGTTTAGGGTCTTGAGTTCGAATTTTGTTAAATCCTTTAAAATTGAGATCCTAGCGTCCCCTAGATGATTCTACGCTAGTTGGATCGAAGATTCTCCATAAATTTTAGAGTAATTTTGGATAAAAGAGAAACCTAGGGCATGTTTAAGGTTTTTGAGGTTTCGATCTAAATTGATCGTACTTTTCTCTATTTGAAGGTTAGAGATGAGCCCCAGACAACTTTAATTTGAAATGCGGCAAGCGTAGGAGGTCAATTCCGAGTAACGAGCTGAACCGGCGCGGTGTCGGCCGTTCGTGTTCCAAGGTAAGCGAAGCGCCGCGAGGGTCCGGTTGCAAGTGTCTATGAGCAATCGGAGGCGTTTTCAAGTGGGTGGTGCTTTCCGAAATTGACGAATGTCCCTCTATATCTAAGTTCCTATATTAGGTCATATATTAGTGTGTGTGTGTGTGTGTGTGTGTATATATATATATATATATATATATATAGAGAGAGAGAGAGAGAGAGAGAGAGAGAGAGAGAGTAGGGCTTATATACTTTCAAAAACAGAAGCCCAAATATGCTCGTAAATTTTTTACCATTGGATTTGCATCGAGATTTGTGCAATTGTACTTTCTCTTTATCTCTTTTTAATTGACTTTATAATAGCACAAATCTAAATGCAAATCCAATGGTAAAAAATTCACAAGCATAGTTGGGCTTGTAATTTTGAAAGTATATAAGCTCTCTCTCTATATATAGGGCTCTATATATATAGAGAGAGCTTATATACTTTCAAAATTACAAGTCCAACTATGCTTGTAAATTTTTTACCATTAGATTTGTATCGAGATTTGTGCAATTGTATATATATATATATATATATATATATATATATATATAGAGTAGAGCTTATATACTTTCAAAAGTACAAGCCCAACTATGCTTCTGAATTTTTTACAATTGGATTTGCATTGAAATTTGTGCCATTGTAAAGTCAATTAAAGAGAGAGAAAGAGAAAGTACAATTGCACAAATCTCGATGCAAATCTAATGGTAAAAAATTCACAAGCATGGTTGGGCTTGTGCTTTTGAAAGTATATAAGCGCTACTCTCTCTCTCTCTCTCTCTCTCTCTCTCTCTCTCTCTCTCTCTCTATATATATATATATATATATATATATATATATATATATATCAAGGAATTAAGTGTCGTGGCACAGGGGCGTGCCGCTCGCCGCCTGGCACGGTACGGTACCGGCACGCTTGCGTGCCGACACGTGGCACGCTTGCGTGCCGATGGATACGCATGACCTCCCAGTGGCACGTTCTGGCATGGTTTATTTTTGTTTTTTTTGTTCCCAATAAGCTTTTATAATGCTATTTTGAAAAGTTTAGTTAAATAATTATAAATATTGACTATTATGTATTTTTATCAAATATTTTGAACTTTATTTAGAAAATTACTTAGTAATTTAAAGAAAAAAGTACCATCGGCACGGGGACTATATCGTACCGGTATCTTGTTGGCACGATACGGCACGGTGGATACAGCCTGTGCCGATGGATACTTAAATCCTTGATGGATTCTAAGCCTATAAATAAGAGATCTTGCCTCTTTTGTATTAAACGGTCAATTTGATTAAGAAGAGTTCTTCTTTATGACTTCTAGCTTAGGCTAAGGTAGAAGAAGAGGCCTATCTTTCCTTTGGAGTGAGGAGGCATTCACTAGAAAGCGTTAATCCTAACAACCTAGCATCGGAGTTATAATTATGAGCCAGAGATCACACAAATAAAGTGGGATTAATGACTAGATTAAACTTAAAGGAACATTGCCTTTTTTCGTTTCTAAGAAGTCCAAAAATTAAGAAAGAAAAGTCAATTAATTTCTCATTTCTAATCATCTCTACTACCCTATTTGAATTACCAAACAAAGGAATACCAATTTAACGTTTCTCTTTCCATGGAAACAATTTGCTAGATTTTAAATTTCAGCAGTTCTTCTAAGGCCCAAAAGTTGCTAGCAGCAACAATCTTAAAATACCTGTAAAAGGGTTTGCCATATGGATAATAAAAATGATAATTTGTCAACAAGTAACAAAAAAACAAAATATAAAAACAACGAAGCATAGAATTCAAGTTCATACAACATGAAATCATATGCATCATATAATTAGACAAAGGAAGAAATTACATGTTCTGAATAGCAGCCAACATTATCATCAGTACATGTCTCCAGAACTCTTCTTTGCAATATAACATGCAGAATGGTGAAAATACGCCATCTCATCCGCATTACCTCTGTTAAAAATCTTCCAATCATAACAATAATCTTTATTCTATGGTGGTATCAATCTCAGGTGGGATTTTACTATCCTTCCATCATTCGAAATTGAAAATAGAGAATTGAAAGTACATGTTTCACCCTATGTTTCATAGATACGGATACGGGGATACGGATACCACACGATACGAATATGGTGATATGGCAATTCCTAAAACTTCTAGAATACGATACGCGGAATATACTTGAATAAAATATATTGTAAATATATTTAAATATATATTGATTATAAGTAATGATAAATTAAAAACAATCAGGATATCTGGATTATATTAAGAAATATATATTGATATACATTAACTTGTAATTGTTTTACAGCTATTCATAAAAAAAGATAATCAATCGTATGAAATAATAATTCAAAAAATATCAACCAACTATCATCTAACTTGATAAAATGATAACAATAGATATTTAGTCATACAAACTAGATAATTAGCCATTCAACATATATGTATGCTTTATTAAGTTCTATTATATAAAACAGTAATAAAAAAATATATGCTAACAATTTAATAGAAGAAAAAATTTATTCTCTATGGCCTTTGTTGATTAATTCTAGGTTGAGAAATTAGATGAAAAAAAAGTAAAAAAGAAGCGATAAAGGACTGAACCATAACTTAATACTATGTGGAGATAGAACGAGAGGGAGCGCCTTCAACCATTCAAGAGCAAAAAGATAAAAGAAATGACAAATTGAAGAGATATTTGCATGTCTCATTCTTTTTCTTATTTCCAATGAGTTTGGATGTAGGTTTTTCAAAAAAATTTAAATTTCGATCATTTTAGACCAAAAAAGAAGCTGTTCGTATCCGCCCGTATCCGAGACGTATCCGATATTTTTTTTATTTTTTAAAAATGCCGGATACTTCATATCGGGGCGTATCGATATCCGATGCGTGTCCGATACAGGTACAGCATGAAATTTGAAGTATCCGTGCTTCATAGGTTTCACCAAACAAATTCAGAATATCTTCTACAAATTAAGGAAGGCTTCTTGAGAAGAAAAATAACGAACAAATAAAAAACAACACAAAAAAAATACCTAAAAGCATATTACAAAATGGTCACTATCCTTGAATGAGAAACTATACCAGAGTTATCACCGGACGTTAGCAGCAGCAAGTATTACAAAATAGTGTTTCTAGAGATAATTTGAAGCCTCAATAAAACAACAAAATGTTGAAAAACTTCTACCAATCAGATAATTAACTAACAAACAAGAAACCACGTCATAACATTTGCTATTATAGATAGGAAACAAAGCATAGCCATTAATGGATTAAAAGAAAATAATGCAATAAGGCACAATTTAAATTGCAGCATTGTTTAGTTACCCGCCTTGAGTAAGAACGGCCACTTTAACAGTCTGCCCTGTTCCTTTTGGCAAATTCACCTGCAACCATCTCAGCATTATATCAAATCTGCTAGACACGTCAAACTTTTGTGAAAAACCAGCAAACCATTCTCCTCGATCACATACCGTGGCCCTCAACTGCTGGTCATTGTACTTGGGATCAATGTTGAGCCGGAAATGGGCCTCCGCAGACTCCACAAACTTGATGCTGGCTGTCTGCCTCAGCAGCGTGACGGCCGTGGGCACGCTGTACTCCTTCTTGTTCTCCCTCAGCTTCTGTATCTCCAAGAACCTCTTCGATCGTGTCTGCTCACCATAACAAACTCAATTACCCCAAACTACTTCACCAATTCCTCTACAAATTACAAGATATCTATAAATCCAGAAAGCAGAGAAATTACTGCCAACCTGCATACAACTGATGCGCCACACTAAACATTTGACCATCATAGTTTTAAAATCAAATTTTAATCTGGTAGATATACGTAATCTACAACATTTAAATGACATACCTAAAAAAATATCATATGTTTCAAAAACCTATTACCAAAGCATCAAGCAGCCTCAAAAATTAACAGTATGAAGAAAAAAAAAGAAATTATACTGCTCAATTCATGAGAAATAAGTTTTGAAAATTTATAATTTTTGATACGTAGGTCTTCGGAACGCCATAGAATAACTCTAATAAATTAAATTCCGATTTTGAGGACTTTATGGTAGACTTTTTAGTTCTAGGGGTGATATGTATAGTGTACCCGATGCACGTAATAATTTCTATTGAAATAGTAAAGAAAGAGAAGAGAGTAAGGAAGAGAGTGAGAAAGCAAGTACTCTGTCCCTCTTGAGAGGCAAGGCGGCCTTCCCTGTCTTAGGTTTCCGAGGGGCTGCAGGAGTGACGATGTCGGAGGCGGCGGCGACGTCCTCCGCGACGTCGGTCTCGGCGGCAGCGGCGGCAGCGCGAGCGCGAAAGAAGTGGGTGGGCCTCCTAGCGGCGAGGAGGGTGCAGGGGTTGGGGCGGCGGAGGGTACGGAGAGCCAACGAAGGGTAGCAGGAGAAGGAGGAGGAGGAGAGGCGGAGGGAGAGGAAACGGCAGGAGGCGGATTTGGTGGGGGCGGCAAAAGGTGTGGAGGGAGCTGGGTGGACGCTGGCGGTGGCGGTGGCGGTGGCGACAGCCATCGTCGAGAGAGCTCGGTTGCTCACTGGTTTTTGGGCGACGAGTGAGGAAGGGGATAAGAATTACGAAAAAGCGGCTATTGGGGTACGTGTAGGGTGATAGGATAAGAGCTAAGAAGACGTCCTCCTTGGTTATTTACAAAACTAATCCTAACAAATATTTTGTTTGTAAAAATAGACGTGTAAAAATATTATTTGTAAAAATAAATTTATAGATATGGGGGACTGAATGTGGTGACAGTGAATCGCTTTCTTGAAAAATATACGCCGGCCAGCCACACAGAATGTATTTATAATTTTTAAAAAGAACTATTAAATATTAATACATATTAAAAAATATATATTTTTTTTAATTACAACATTTGACAATAAATATATTAAATCTATTTAATATATTGATCACAATAAGAAATATATTGATTACAACAATAAATACCAATAAATACATCAATAATAAAATTCACTATAAAAAATATATCAATCACAACAACAAATACTCTGAATGTCCTCAACATCAATTATAACATACTCTAATTATGAAAAAATAAATATAATAATATTAAAATTATATATACAAAATATAAAATAAATATCAAAATAATAAAATGTCCTAATAAAATCAACTACTCTCCACGCTCTCACCACCGTCCACGTCCACCTCCACCTCTACCTCCGCGTTCGCGTCCGCGCCGCCGATCTAGTGCTCAAATAGGCATATCATCCCCATCTCAGCCTGTACAGGCTCAATGCCATGTATCTTATCAATATACTCGATGGAGATGCCCTACATCTGTCCTCTGCGTGTCAACTACTGATGACCGTATTCCCTCCTCCGTCTCAGGTACAAACTCAGTAGAAATATGATCGTGGCGTTGTCGCATCCATCGATATGTAATATCAACCGTACAAATCTCCGATGTAGATGGAACGTCCGATGGAGAGATCAGCGCAAATGAAATATTAAACTGATATATCTCGAATTTAGATCGGACATCATATGAAGGTATCGACGTCGATTGGAAAGGGAATGATACTGACTGAAAATCAAAATGAATGACGTCTGATGTCGAGGGAACGTCGGAAGGATGAATCAGAACGAATACGGATGGAAAATCGTATGCAGGTGTAGAGGTGGAAGGAATATCATCCAGATGATAAAAATATGGAGGTGGCTCTGAATGTTCTGAATATCCTGAGACTGCTAATGTGGGGAGTCTCTCTAACACGTTCTCGATGTCCCACCTTATATGTCCTAAAGCGTCTATCATTTCAGATGACTCTGGATGATCATCCATCAAATGTCCAAAATTCCTAATAGTATAGAGCATAGTATCCACCTATATAAAAATACATATTTATATAAATAATATTTATATAAACGACTACTATTATATAAGAAAAAATAATTACTAAAGTTCGCTCGATATGTCCCCGCGGCAAAAAAGTAAGTGGATGTCGTTGTACGGGACGAGAAATCTACCTCATTGTGATTTTTCAGTACCACTGCATGTACAAGGAGGTGGCTCGTGATGGATCTGGGTCGACGAAGGGACTCTACTCTGCAATATTATCTAGACGATCAGTCTATCGTAGAATATAAGAAACATGAAAGGATGCCCAGTCCTTTCCCGATCTACCCTACGATGTGATCCACCGTATAGCCTCCACAGGCTCTGGTATATGCTGAACTAACCCAAACTGACGAAAAACTCGATCAGATAGATGTAACTCCACTATGTGAAAGCATGTCAAGCAAGTTCTGGCACGCGAGACTGCGGAGCCCTCGAGACAAAAAGGTGGAAGACCATGCAAAATCTTCTCCGTATAATGAATCCAAGTAATCTGCAAAGATTAATAAAATTCAATTAATGTAAATTTTAAAATTAATTTATATGTATGTAATTTAAGAAACTCTTACGTTCTTGAGACTCCCACTGCTGATCAAGCTCATGCCGATAAAACTCAATGTCAGTCGCTTTGACATTTCCACGAAAACGTAATCTCATATTCCATCTACAAAAAATTATCGATAAGATACTATATCACATCACCTAAATTATTGTAAAAATTAGCAAGTCGTATTTAAACATTTAATATACCGAGAACCCAGCGGACAATCATGATGATCTGGCAGAGCTCCAACTGTATCGGGACGACCAATATGTATATGGTCCCACGCCCAAATCTATAAACAAAAAATAGATGATTAAAACTGGTAAAAATATTTAAATTATTATATTTCTAATGCGAAAACTAGTGATTTTACCTGTAATAATATACCGAATGCACAACACTCCCCCCCCCCCCCCCCCCCCCCCCCCCCCCCTCATCGAGGCATTCCCCAGTGTGCGATATAGATGGGCCAAAGTAGCTGCGCCCCAAGCGAGCCCGCCACATAAATCAAAATCCTCAAGTAACGATAGCCACTTGAGATGAACTCTATCTAGTAGGGTTTGGGAACAAGTTGCATCCAATCAGAAATAGTATATATGCGCATGCAACAACTTGCATGAGGGGAAAAGTGGAGTGTTGTTGTTTTGAAACATTACTTCAGATATATTTCTTTACTACTAATTTCATTCACATATTTTATTTTAGTTTCTAAGTAGCTTTTTATATAGATATGGGTATGAGATAACCTGCACATTAGTCGACCTGAGATAGTCGGACCGCAGCCTGAGCTTATTGATGTGCCACTAGGTTGCAGATAGGTATTTTCTTTTTAAGTTTTTAATATTTTATGTTATTATTACTAATACGATATAAATGAAACAGGTGGAATACTAGGTTGGCTTTTCGGGACAATGTCAGGACGATTGATATTGAGTTTTATCGTGATCAACTGGATCAGCAGTTAGAGTCCTAGATAAATGGAAATAATTCGATCATATTATAAATGTAACTTTCATTTTAAAACGAGTTAGTAATCATAAGTAATTTTCACAATAGATTACATAGAGGCCATATACAGATTAAGTATTAGAGTCACTTCCAGTATTTTGTCTAGCGGGATCTTCCAGATCGGGTGATCATTCGGCAATTTGGATTTCTACAGCATATACATGACGTAATAGTTGCTCTACCTCACATCACTTCACGAGGTAGAGCGCATGAGAATTGGGCGACATTTCATGCTATATATACATATTCAACATTGGGATGATCGATTGATAGATATAATAGAGGTGGACCTTATGTAGATCCTGATCCTGTACAAGCTTCTACTGTCTACATGTAGTGGTATTGGGGGGATCACCAAGAGGTGGATATCTAGGTCAGTACAGCGTTCACCCATCGCATATCAACCACGTGGACATGTCGAGAGACTATTGGTGTGTGTATATATAATATATATATAGTTCGGCTATGGTGCTTGTAAAAGCACCAAGGAGCTTGTAAAAGCACCAAGTAATTGGTGTTTGTAAATTTTCTACCGTTAGATCCATCCCTTTGACAAATTTTATCCCTTAGATCATACTATTCCACCAACCATCCACTAAACCCAAAGGGCCCACCATCATCCTAACCGCACATTCTTTTATCTAAGAGTAAAAAACCTACAAGCACAAATAATTTAGTACTTTTAAAAATATAGGAGCTCAATTATCTATATATAAGCATAGGAGCTCAATTATATATATATATATATATATATATATATATATATATATATATATATATATATATATATATATATATATATATATATAATTGAGCTCTTATGCTTATATATAGATAATTGAGCTCCTATATTTTTAAAAGTACTAAATTATTTTTAAAAGTACACATACGTGTATATATATATGGGCATTTTTTAAAAATGATCCTCTAAAAATTTGTATTTTAAAAAATAGTGCTACAAAATTTGTTTTTGCAAAAATGATCCTATGGGTGCCAACTGGGGCCACGTAAGCAGAGAAGTCTGAGATGGAATAAGGTGAACACGCGATTTGAAATCGCGTGTCTAAACACGCATTTTAAAATCGCAACGCGTGTTCTAACCCTTAATAAACCCCGAGCGATTCAAATCAAAATTTTTTTTCTCACAAAACAAAAAAAAATAAATTTCTCTAAAAAAAAAATTCTGTTTGTTTGAGAAAATTTAAAAATATAAAAAATATATAAAATATATAAAATAATATATAAATATTTAATAAATAAAAAAATAAAAAATGTAATGTGAAACTCATTTTTTTTACGTAGATGTTTTTTTTTTTGCATATTCTTTTATTCTTTTTTTTTTCGTCTGAATTAATTTAAATGCATATTAATGTTACTAATAAATATTCAAATAAAAAATCAAAACAAAAAAGAATCAAATTTATAAAAAAATAAATAAAAAATATGTCAAAAAATGTCTACCTAGAAAAAATAAGTTTCCCATTCTATTTTTTATTTTTTTATTTATTAAATATTTATATATTATTTTATATATTTTCTATATTTTTAAATTTTCTGAAACAAACAGATATTTTATTTTATTTTTTTTCGTACCTCAATTTTTTTTTTATTTTTATCCTTTTGGCGGAAAAAAATTTTTGTTTTTTTTTCTTACGCAAGAAAAATTAAAAGAAATATAATTAAAAATAAATTAATTTAAATATATATTAATGTCAGTAATAAATATTCAAACTAACTATCTAAACAATCAAATTTAGAAAGAATCAAATTTATAAAAAAATAAAAAAATTTTATTTTTTTTTTAAAAAATAAAATAATATGTCATAAAAACATCTACGTAGAAAAATTAAGTTTCACATTATATTTTTTATTTTTTTATTTATTAAATATTTATATATTATTTTATATATTTTTTATATTTTTAAATTTTCTCAAACAAACATATTTTTTTTAGAGAAATTTTTTTTTTTTCGTTTTGTGAGAAATTTTTTTTTTTTTTTTATTTGAATCGGGGGTTATTAAGGTTAGAACACGCGATTTGAAATCGTGTGTTTAGACACGCGATTTCGAGACGCGTGTCTAAACACGCGATTTCAAAATGCATGTTCACCTTATTCCAACTCAGACTTTCCCGCTCACGTGGCGGGCACACGTGGCGCCCAGTTGGCACCCATAGAGCTATTTTTGTAAATACAAAATTTGTAGGACCATTTTCAAAAATACAAAATTTTAGAGAGTCACTTTCAAAAAAGCCATATATATATATATATATATATATATATATATATATATATATATATATATATATATATATATATATATATATATATATATATATATATATATATATTAATTATTTTAATATACAGAGAAAGGTTAGTGTAATTTTTATGATACCGATTTGATTTCAGGTCAATGTCATTTAAAAATCTCATTATGCAATCAGAGATTTCCTGCTAGATATTTCGTATAGTAGAGTATTAGCAATTCTAATTACACAAGTTACTAATCAAATGGAGGCAGTTTTGGAGGCTTACACTTCCACACACTATGACTCCATGGCCTGTAGATCATGATGGAGCATCGACATCGGGGCGTGCACCATCATATAGTCTGTCGGCGTATGTACCAGAGGATCTTCCTCGACGATCTAATATTGTTTATTGTAGACGCCCACTGCACCGACAGTTGCGGTCTCCCCACACAGATCATTCCTTATCTTCAACTCCTTCACAACCAGAAGGCACGACTATCTTACATTTCGACCAATTCGATGTTATAAAGTCATTCGATTAGCCCACATTGTCCTTATGTGATGTTATATTTATATTATTCTATTGTGTTGTGATGTTGTATTTATCATATATCGATGTTCTGTTGTATGTGATGTGATGTTGTATTTATCTTGTATCGATTTTTTTTCTTTTCTGATGTGATGTTGCATTCATATTGTTATATTCATATTGATGTGATGTGATGTGATGTGATGTGATATGATGTGATGTGATATTATATTTATTAATTATCGATATTCTGTTGTGATGTAATGTGATGTTATAGTTATACTGTTCAATATTGTATTTAATTATTGTTTAAAAGTTTGATTCTATTCATATTTGAATATTGTATAATATTGATATTTAAAAGATTAATTTTGGCTGACTGTATAATAACGAGAACACAATAAATGGTTAACCGTGTCTAAACACGAAAAATCATTTATCATATTTAGAAACGATAAACTATTCACCGTGTTTAGACACGGCGAATAGTTCATTGTATTCTTTATTAAAATTGCATGTGTTTTTCGTAAGTTGAGCGTGGGAAATTCAAGAAACACAATAAATAAATTGTTGTGCTCAAACATAGGAATTTGTTTACCGTGTTTGAATACGGTGAACCATTCACAGTGTTTGAAACAAAAAAGCTCTATAGAAAATGGTGCATTCAAATCTCTGTCTTTTTTTTAACCTTTGTTTAGTTTACAATGAGTATGATTATGCTAAAAAACTCAAATAAATTGATGGTTAAGAAATTAATTTGTTATATTTTTTCCAAATTTATCTACATATTTAGCATAAAAAAAAAATCAACCATCTTTATCATCTAGGATCTTGATTGCAGCACTCAGCAATTTTTTTTTTTTCTTCTTTATATTTTGGGAGCAGTGAGATTCAGAGAAAGAAAGACTAATGTCTGTGTAAAAGAAAGATAGGGATCGGACTAGGGGTGTAATGTGGGCCGTGCTTCTCGTGCCGAAACGGGCTACGTGTCAGCCCGGCCCGGATTCAAATCCGAGCCGGCCCGTGTCGGGGCGAAGCTACTAGGCATCCGGCCAGCACGACGCTCTGGCCCGGATGGCATGGTGCCGGGCCGGGCCGGGCTTCGGACCGACCTCTTAAAATTTTTATTTTTAATTTTTTTTAAAATATATATATAATTTTAAAATATAAATAATAAATTATTTTTATTTAATTTTATATTTTGATAAAAAAATTAAAATTTATAAAAATAAATATAAAATAACAAATTTTTAAATTTTTAAAAAATTATTTATAAATTTTTATTTAGAAAATTAAATTTGAAAAAAAATTTTCGTCCAATTGATCATAAAATTTTGATCAATTCGACCAAAATTACATCTCCCATGGTAGATGGCGAGAATGGCCAAGAGCTCTTCTCCCTAAGTTGACCCCAAGTGCCTTGGGCCTTGGGTCTGGGCCGTGCTGGCCCGACTGGCACGACCCATAGAGCCAGGCCGTGCCGGGCCGGGCCGCGGGCCTACGCCTCAGTCCGACACAGTCCAAACACGCTACATATCGGGCCGGGCTGATGGGCCTTGAAAAGATGACCCAGCACAGCCCAAATATTCAGGACGGGCCGGCCCTGCACGGTGCTACAGTAACCGTGCCGGGCCACAGCCCGACCCATTTTACACCCCTAGATGGGACTGACAAAGAGAGAGAGTGTGTGTGTATGTGTAATTCCAGCCGTAGATGCTTCACGAAATTACTTTTTTTCTGCCCTACTTATTTGTAAATTATTAATATTTTTGACTTTCTTTGATGCAAATCTTTGGGAAACAAGATTAAAACAAAGTCTTATTTCATGTATGGTTTCAAAACAAACAGTCTTAGTAAACTATATTTCGTCCTTTCTTTACTTTATGTATTATTTCTTATTGCCTTCTATAATTTCATTTAGGTTACTGCGTACAGGTGAACTTCTACTATTCATTCTATACACTAGTGTTGAATAATTTTAAGTTTATTATTGGATAGTAATTAAATTTTCCAGTTGATTTGAGTTTCTATTCCAAATCAATTTAGTACTTATTATTAAATATGACTTAACCACAATAGGAAATGCGTTATAAGCTCGGTATATCTTCCATAATTTACTCAAAAAGTTTGCACATTCAGTAGATAAGAAATATAATCAAAGTCTAAAATTGATACTATATTCATCTTTTTAAGACATTTTTTGAATAAGACAAATCACTGCATAGATAAAATATACTATCATATCAAATCATAAATATCAAAATTTTCCAAACATGCCATTAATATGCTATCTACCCGCTGCAACTTACAGGTCTCTAAACTTGTTATGCAAAATAATGAAAGGCAAAACTAAAAGGCAGCACCCACCCTAGCAACTTACTACAGAGACTTAAACAAATGATCAATATGATGGAAAATTGTCGAACAGCTACTGCCCCTCACGTACATAATGGAAATTAGATGCACCATATTAGACTTTGATATCATAATATTCAAAAGAAATAGAGACAGCACTATTTCAACAATGGCACGCATGTTCTCTTCGTGCAAACTTAAGAATGAAAGAAGCAAACATAGCAAGACATGATCCTTCAAATAAGCAGGTGTTTACCGATGAGAACTGATTAATGAAGACAGGCTGACACAAAAGCAACTCAGATTTAACAAACAAAACAGAAATCCTTTCTAGGATATCAACGGGAAGTTCATGCGCATTTTTTACAGAAAGATCCATTTTAGGAAATGCTTTGCAACAGTAGAATTGATGAAAAAAAAGCCTTCAGAAATTCACCAAATTCACCAAGTTAACTGTTCTCAACTTAAAGAATAATACAGTACTAGAAAATAATAAGAGCACCCAGCAATTTTGTTTTGCATTATATACCATCATTAAATAGACAGTCCGAAACGTTTCAACCGAAAATGTATACAATATGAATCTTTATCAGAACAATCCGAGCAAACTAGACACTTCAACAGCAGAAACATTTTCTTATTAACACATAAAAAGAATGCCTACTTCCTCGCAAAACCATCACCCATAGCTAGAATTCAGGTCATCCAACGGCAAATGAAACCAACAGGAGGACACGACTGCATCTCATGACTATAAATAACAATAAAAGAAATCTACAAACGGAATCCCAAGAAATTCATAGAATAAACAGCAGGATAAGCACCAGCACAGGCAGGTGGTGTTAGAAGAGATCCACCTTTCTTTTCTGCATATCCTGCTTCCACTTTGGCTGCCGATAGAACACCTCCTTAGCCATAGCAAACACTGTCTGGAACTCAGTATCAGACAAGTATGCCTACAGAAACAACCCCAAAATAAAAGCAATCAGAACTCAGTATCAGACAAGCATGCCTACAGAAACAACCCCAAAATAAAAGAAATTAATTATGAGTCCATATATTCCTCGACTGTTCAAATACTATCTACCCAAATATTTCAACATCAAAGATTCTAAACTGCTAATATACCTATATATTGGATTACTCAAAACCAAGCTAAAGGACGAACCTCTCTTCGCTTATAATCAATTCCACGGACAGGAGTGGTTGACTTTGCTCTCAATTGTTCATAACTGAATGTTGTTTCCCCTATATTTTCGTCTATGGTTTGCTCCTGCGATACTTCAGAATCTGCTCCACTGCTCACAGAAGATGATCTGTCTCCCTCTACAGCTTCCTTTTCTGCAGCAGAAAGCTCCAAGGGATCTCCCCCCTCAGAGCTAGCAGTTTCAGTCTTTGCACTCTCTGCGTCAAATATTAAAACTTTCACCTCAGACAAATACATAGTAGAAAGTGTCTTTTTGTCTTCAGTAGATCAGCTTAAATTGCGATATATTAAGTCCATAGAGTAGCAAATTAGATATTACCCTCGGATCAACATGAGAGTTTTCAAAAGAGTACAAAAGTCTGTCAGCGAGCAATCAGAAACCCATTATAAGTACATGCCTTTTCCGTTTACTTAATGCATTACATTAGAAGGAAAGAGATTACGCTGCATTTGGCGTCTTCATTATTTTTGAGTTTTTTAAATGATGCTAAAAGTATGTTATTGCCAGTCCCCTCACAAAGTCATAACTGCTTTTAACATGAGAAAAAGGAGAACTACAAAATTGACTTTTTTATTTTATTCTTCACATCAAAGCAGTAATCAATGTTAAAATATTACCGAGTGACGCAATTCAACAAAGTAAATTAAGAACAACTCCAAATATGGCGTATACTATTCCCCTGAATAATCAGATTTATGTGATTAAGCATCATTTCTTTGAAGACAGTACTAATTCAATGATAGCGACTTATAACCTCAAACTTTTAATGGCTAAACAACAGGACTTATATAAAGAATAGTACATGCGATTTCTCAGAAAAGATAACGGAAGAAAGATGTTGGCTTCTAGACTTGCTGCTTTATCAAACAAATAAAAAAAAAATTCATTTTACCAGTGACAGTCTTCTCTGGTGAATGGGAGGATCTGCTAAAACGAGGAATGGAAGTTTCTGAAGGACCCTTTTGCTCAGCAGTTAAAACAGTGGACAATGCAGCGACTGCAGCTGCTCTCTGAGACCCTTGGCTTGGATGAGCTGGCTTTGGATTTGCAAGTTTTCCTTTGGATGATGGATTGAAAGCAGATGAAAGGGCGGCCATTGCTGACGCCCTTTGAGTTGGTCCGCCATTCCCCGAGTTCTTTGACTTGTCATTAGACTGCAGGAGATGATAATTATAATAATTAAAAAAAACAATAGCAGATAACTTTGTATATCCGATATGACTGCACCTCAGTCTAAGAGCATCCATAGATGAATGCATAACTACAACATCTAATAATAATAGCACATTTTAATAAGATGAAGTAGAAGCTACAGCCATAATATTATGTAAGAACTAAGAACCTAGTGGGAATCACAAACTAGTTACAAATCAATCATAGCGTGATTTCATCACTGACATGCAGAGATGCAGAATTTGATTATAATGTATTTTAAGGGCTCCGAACACACTATTAGACTTCCTTTTTTGTTAACTCATTGATTTTGTCTTCAACCGTGACAATGTTGCCACAGAGCACACTGTGATTTGCTTTATAATATTTCCTAGCTGCATCAATTTTTGGTACCGAAGCAGCAGATCTAAGAAAAATCTAGTTCTGCATCTTAGGTAAATATGTAAAACAGAAACAACCAGGTGGCACATGAATAACACATTCTGCATAACTATTCTCCTTATTTGAACCTCATGTAGCCAAGGATTTAAGTATCCATCGGCACGGACCGTATCCACCGTGCCGTACCATGCCAACAAGATACCGGCACGATACAATCCTCGTGCCGATGGCACAGTTCAAAACCCTTTTTTCTTAAATTTACTAAGTAATTTTCTCAATAAAGTTCAAAATATTTGATAAAGATATATAATAAGCAATTAAAAAAATTTTTTGCCAAAGAAAATAAATATTTCATGCCATTATGTGTCGGCACGCATGTATTTTTTGTGACCGGTACTCATCGGCACAGCTCGGCACGCACCGTGCCGTACCGTGCCGGCAAGTTTTCGGCACGACCCCGTGCCACGGCACTTAAATCCTTGCATGTAGCACATTAATGCACAAAGGCAACCTACACAGCTAAAACATCAGCCCTCAAAACTCAAATATAAATTCACAAGAAAGAAAAACAAAAACTTGGAAATCAGATGACTTCTCTTAAACACATAATCAAATATCATCTAATATCAGCAATTGTATAAACTAGCCAGTAGTTCAGTTCATTTGGGCATGCAATTTGGTTAATTAATGCTTTGAAACAAGTCATTCAATGCAATGCAGTTGAATTCGTCGAGAAACAGTTGTCAAGTAACACATACCTCTGACGTACGAAGAATAGTTCCAAAAAAAAGAGAAAGCTTCTTTTCGAAAGAATTTCCTTGAACCTGTCAAAAAGGTAACAAGTTTATAACCTGTCAAAAAGAATTGCCTGAATAACCCAATTTCCCAGGCTATCTTTAATACACCACACAATACTCATCTTGTGCATGCTTCATACAGATCAGTTCATTCGACATACTAATAAATAGAATGATTAGGATAACTCAGAGGATATAGTTCAAGATATAATGACATACCACTGCCTTCGTTCCATCCCAGGAGAAGTATGTCGTGTAAAAACATGGCTCATTCCCTTCTGTGACTTTATAAAGTGGTACATCAGGGGATAACCCTTCTAAGGATGCTGCAAGCTCTATGTATCTCTGCATAACATACTTCTGATTAGATACAATCAAACAAAATATCAGAAAAGAGAATTATGTCCATGACATACCTGTCCAATATCAAATGCTTCCTGTTTGTCCTTGGAGTCCACTAACTGACCAACCCAAATGAAGACCTCAGCATGTGTGTCCAGTATCAACATGTCTTCTGTCAATAAATCATCTTGAGAGAAATTGAAAACCTCATTAACCTGAAATGAGAGAGAGAGAGATAAGATGTATAGATATTATAAAACTGTATATGCTGGACATGCAGAACACCAATTTACAACAGAAATGGAGAAGTTGCCAACCTCTATCTTTCCTGAGGAATTGTAACATGAACACAGGCAGAAAAAAAGAAAAGTAAATCAAGTATTAGACCAAATGATACAGATAGTTTATAAAACAATTGCAGTAGATGAACCAAACAGAAGGAATATAAAATTAAGATGGAGCAGTTGATCCAACCATTATTAAATGAGAAGGTATACAAGTGAGGATCTCTGACAACATCCTGTGTGACCTTCTTGCTGGTAAAACTTTGCTTTCCTCCAAGAGCAAACCAAAAGGCAGAACTCTCGGTTCCCTCCTTGGCATGCTTCAGTGCAGCACCTGGCTGGAATGATTAAGAAACCAGAAAGTAAGCTTATCTTATTGAGTTGAGCCGAGTGCACCAATGACCTAATAAAAACAAAAGGTCCAAAACAAGTATTGAGCAATGTGTGGGGTTTTAGCAAAAATATTCTTAAGGTTATTTGGATGAGCACGACCCACATACCCAGCAATTGCTATTGCCGATAATCATTTGTCACATTTATGGAATTTAGAATTTAGACGACCTCACGAGAAGGAATTAAGCTAAATCCTAGTCCACAGTAAGTCGACAAGCAGGCACATTGGACACCATATTCTTCTATTATAACTTAATTGGTGCAAGTAGGGTGCTCCAAAAATGTGAAAAAAACAAAGGAAAAAAAACACATTCCACAATTAGCATTTACTTTTCAATTGCCATTGCATATGCAATGCAATTGTTTCTGCATATGTCCAACCAGCTCCAACACACTTGAAGGTCACCTTGAAGACAGACTTAGAAGGAAAATGGTACATAGAATGTTTAGTAGGCAGGATATGTTGAATTATTGGGCCATTCCAGTGAATCACATGGTCTGCCATTGTGTTAGCATGAAGTGAGTAGCTAGCCCATTGCACAGGCTCAACATGCACTTTCATCAAGTCATTTTTCTCTTCCAACAACTACCAAACTAACTTTTTGATTATAAACCTAACCTAATGTCATCTGCTAGCTTTGCATAGCGCAGGATAAATTCAAATGCTTTATTACCAGACTAGAAAAAAAAAAAAATCATTCTGACAAATTAATGCTAAACAGGTGAAACTAGTAATACCTTTAAAAATTCTGCAACTTTTGTAGCCCACTGCTGCTGCTCAAAGGTACTTGAACTACCATGCCATGTAAATAATGAATTCCCAGATTGTAATACAAAACAATCATTGGAATTTAAAGATGTGGCCACCTGAAAAAGTAAATTATAGAGTTGAGGAAGCCATTTGGCAGTAGTAGTAAATAAATGTCTCAGAAAAATCAACTTCACATTTGCTCATCAGTAAGAAAGAAAGATCATTTATATTCGACCTAGCATATAACCATCTAAGTGAATTAGAGAACGGAGGAAGAACTGACTATCACATAATATGGATTGCTCACTTAAAACCATTGGAACGGCAATAGTTGGCTTAGGATCAGACTTTAAACCATGAATCTAAAACTCACTCTTTTTCAAGTTCAAAATGAGTAGGTTGTATAATAAGATATGACACAGCAAATATCAACAAAATAAAGTGATAATACATATATGAACTATGAAGCTAAATGGATATAGAGAATAGAACCAAACCTAAAAGACAATAGACGATGTACCTCTAATTGATATAACAAAATGTTTACTTAGAAACCTGCGACCATAATTGTGACCAAGTTCAAAGAGAAATCAGCTACCATTACAAATGTGAATACTATAAGCACAAGTAAATCAAAAAGACACATCTGGTCAATTTAATAGAAATGTAGGAGATATGTTGTTAAAGACTATAAATCGAATTACTAATCAAAGATAAGTGAAAAATATGTGTTGAATAAGAACAAAAATCTATAATAAATACAGTAAGTACAAAAATATAATTAGTCCAAAAATATATGGCAAATAAGAAAAATAGGCAGAAGAATCACAAAGGAGAAATTTTAAGAAACATTTAGATGATGCAAAAAAATTGTGACATTGTAAAGATCGTTTCAACGTTCACAAAACTAATCGTGCACAAAATGTTCTGTATGAAATATGACTACTAAAACAAATTTATAAAAAATAAATATCAAATTTTAAAGGTGAAATTATATGACTAGCTAACATAAACACTTATGCTAAATCTACTTGAATATAGCTAAAATGTCTGTTAATGGGTATTGCTTATGCACCCATTACAGCCATATGCCAATTTGACCTATGTAGCATGGTTAAGCGACTGCATCTGCATATGTGGGTGTATGTACGAGTCTATGCACTGATTTTTAAAACAGTGAGAGCTTTTCTCTTTTGTTCTTAATGCTATCGAACAGTCGAGACTACTTGCAGGTTAAATAGCTTAAACCATCAAACAGAAAATAAGTCTACAATCTTTCAACTGTTTGCTAAGCTACCACCACTGCCCACTAATTCATTCATCTTTTCCTGTGACAACAATGTATAGTGCATTACAAATAAGAAACACATAAATTATTAAAAGGTTTCTAACTCGGCAGGGAGACAGTAGGACAGTTTATGAATGTATACCGCATCAACTTGAACTGCTTTATTGTTGTGGACAGATGTGCCAGATACTTGAATTAGTGCAATGCTATCAGGAGTATAAGTTTCATCATTCAAGTTCTTGTCTGCAATGAACTTCTTGTATCCAGAGCTGATTCCACCCTAGATATTATGCAAAATGCATTAAGATAAAAAGCTCGGTGCTTTCAGGGTGACAAATCAAGGAAGCTTAAGTTCAAAATCATTACAGAAAAACAACTATTTTCGATAGACTAACCTTCAACACAACCATGGGTTGGAAGAGCGCAATAAACTGTGGTGGCTCCTTCCCTTGATAAATGCGGCCCTGCAGAAAACATATAGCCTATCTGCTGTCTTGTATATCTTCTAAAAGTTGAAGAAGAAGAACTGAAAACTACCTGAACAGGTCTTCCTTTCAAGGAATTCCACATTGTATTAGCTAACCGAGTAGCCATCGCTCGATCCTCCTATAAGAAAACAATGTCATCTTAGTAAAAATATTGACAACTATGTACCATATTATGCGACCAGTGCAATTGTTATTATTTTGTTGATAAACATCAGAGCAATTAAATCTCAGAGAACATAGGTTATTGAATTGGAAAACCTTCTAAAGGTGTACTAGAAAACATGCAAGACAAAAGAGAGTAGGAGACAGGTTCACGAGGCCTAGAAGGCCAATTCATAGGTACGAACATCTAAAATCAGGGAGGTTAAGATATCACCATAAAATCTACGATTTTGGCTATTTATTTACATTGTTATGTAATAATAAAATCATTTGGGAGCTGAAAATTAGGAAGAATCTAGAGATTAGCGATAGGCTCATCACCCTTATGAGTATGTATTATTCCACTAAATAACCTTTTTCGTCTAAAGATAAATTAATCAATTGATTGTCCATAAATGCTAATTTGAGTCAAATTATGTTCAAAGGGGCTTAATTAGGTTATAGAGACACAACAACAGCCCTATGCTGACATGCCGAGCAATGCCATTTGGAGCTGTTGTGGGCTTCAAACATTTATTCTGACTGCCAAAGCAATACATGTCGGACCACACAATGTTCCTTGTCGAGCCACAGGATACTTCTCTTTGGGTGTTCTAAGACTTCCTCTTGAAGCCATGTTGGATTCTATACAAATATGGCTAAGAAGAATCCAAAATGAACAAATTTTGTCATCTACTTTAATATAGAAAACTTAAGAATATGGACTTCCTCTGCTTCTCATTTCTTCTTTTTATATTTGTGTGTTGCTCATGCGAGTAAAATACCAATCAAAGCTTACAATCTCTTTTCCTTGTGGAATACCTTTTTTTTTTTTAACTTCAACAGAGTCCAAGCTACTAAATGACTAAACATGAGAGCTCACTCTTCTCCATTTAGCACCTCAACTGCCTTCTATGGCATTCATGTCTGATTAAGCATTTACGGAGAAGATTTCATAATTTTATAGTGATTCTTCATACAGAATACATAAAGCTTAGGCCATTGACAACACAACCAAAATTTTAAGATACTATCTTAGAATGTATGACGTAAGAAAAACTAGTCTTCAGCTAACCTTGTTTCACATATTGATTAATGTCTAGATTACACAGCTCAAAAGCAGTCACAACATACTCTACAAGAAACCATCTATGTACAATAGCAAAAATTCATTTTCCACTCACTTTTCATCTTCTAAAGGAAATAACGCCATCTGAGACTAATAGGAAACTCCAAATATTTTACTAACATATTGGAAATTGCAATTTCATAACTAACCAGAGTTTAAGATGAGATATCATCCAATTTATGATTACCTGAATGCTATCTTTTCCCAGCCAACAGGTTAAGAAGTATTCTTCTTTCTTTTCACCAGAATGATATGTATAAAGAACAATGTAACAGTCTCCACTATAAAATTTACCAATCTCATCCTTTGGAAGTGGAGTCTTTGCACTGCCATTAATGCGCCAAACCTGAAAGATGGTATGATTAAAATTTTGAAACAATTTAAATCAGTAACCTTTTGAGAACTCGTGATACAGATAATATTTATAGAGATTAAAGAAGTCCAAGACAAAACCTCAAGTTTTCCATTGTCCTCAAGCAAAGGAGGAACTTCCTCATTTACAGGTGAGCCTTTTGCCATCCCCTTAACATCAACACCCTGCTGCTTTAATAGAGCTGAAAAAAAAAAATCAAACACAACAAATTACAAAATATTACAGAAAAAAAGAATTTGGCTCCGGTATAAATGAAATATCAACTACCTGCTACTTTTCCTCTGCCTTCTTCTCCACCAGAGTTTCCTGATGCAGTGCCCATTGGCCATGATTCAAATTTTGACTTGAAAGAGTGAGTTTCATAACCTTGAATTACTTGAGTTATTCGTGTTGACTTTGATCTATTTTGATTAGCAATAAACTCCTACAAGAAGAATCCAATTGAGTGCATAAACATAAGGTCTCATCATTACATTAGATAGACTAAAGTTTACCTCAGCAGCTTTGCTAGCAGCTTTTCTATCTTCCACTTGTGTTACACGGCCTACCCACACAAAAACCTCAGCTCCACAATCCAGTAAATAACACTTGTTGTTCTCCAAAAGAGCTTTAGAAAGGGTGTTTTCTTCCGACTTCAGTTGACCATCATTAATACTGCAAGGGGAAAATACATGATGTGAGATACTAATTGGGTAAAATTGAAGCTTATTTCATGTATAGCACAAAAAAAAATGTTTGCTGGAATCTGATAATGTAAATACTAAGTTTCTACTTATGCATGTACAAAGTTTCTACTTATGCACGTACAGCCTAATCCAAATTAAGCATGTCCTTTAATTACAAATTGAGCTTGTGACAAAAAAGTTTTGCAATGATGAAATTCAAGTATGATAAAAATAAGGTAAATCTGCAACATACAGCAAAGGTCAGCAAGATATGCCGGGAGAATCATCTTATATCAGTCTCCACATACTGGAGCATAAGGGAAGGCGAAAACACTTTGCATCTTTTCAATCATTACAGTTGGGCCAATAATCTTTGCAATTCACTGCAGTCTTACCCTTTTTCATTTAAGTTCATCAGTTGAACTGGACCACCATATGAGAAGTACAAAAATCAAATACATGGCAGTTAGATGATAATACATGGATATCTCTGTCCAACTTAACCAGAGTTGCTATATTAAATGAGATCAAATTTACATCTGAGCAAAAATTACCAGGACGATCTTGCTTAGCACAGGACTTCAATACAAAGTGTAGATACTGATAACATTGGTCTGGAAAATAAGGGCTTTTCCTCAAAAAAAAAAAAAAAAAAAAACATTGGTCTGGAAAATACAGTCTGGATCAGGGATCAGTTCTTAGATGACCCAACCCGGCCAGAGTTTCTGGATTGACCAGGCCCAACCCAATCTGGCCATCTTTTTTAACTTGACTCAGGCTTAAATAGCTATGTAAGTTCCAACTCCAGCGCAACCGAATTTAATCTGTCTAAAACGTGGCCTGGCAAGGCCTAGACTTTGCTCAGTTGTAATCAAATCATACACATCCCACCAGTTTCTCTTACAATTTACCAGCAGTCAGGTACATGTTGAACCAACTGGCAAGCTTTACGAGCAATTTATAGAAAAGTTAAAAGTATAATACAGATGAAAAGTAAAAGCACCAAAATTATTATTAATATCTCAAATGTATACATATTTGATGCATATAAAAACTATAATACCTAGAAAGTTTCGCAGGAGTTGTTTCCAGAACAACATCATCTTCCCCAATAGCTTTCTTGCCAATTGGCGCAAAGCCACCAAAAAGAACCCAGAACTCACCTGAATCTGACTCTGCTACGAGTTTTCCATCCTCTGACATTATTGGTTTGAAATAAATAAATAAAATGAAATTTCATATTTTCTTAACAACAAGAGATAAATGTTCAAACAAGTTGCCACTCTCACCAATGATTGCAACATCACATGTTCCCTCATGGTACTTCTCCTTTAAATACTGTATTACTTCTAACGCTTTAGCTCTTTCTTGGATATTGGAGTTAGCACCATTGAATTGGTATATTTTCTTTTCAGTGTCTAAAATAAATACATCATCATGATTGAGTGATGAGCGAGCAAATGGAACCTGCGAAAGCAACATTTATATCATCACTCAATAAACAACCCTGACATGAATAGTAAGCCATAGAAGCTTAGAGAGAGAGAGAGAGAGAGAGAGAGAGAGAGAGAGAGAGAGAGAGAGAGGTCTTAGCACCTGCTTCATTCTAACAACTCGCTTCCCTCTACAAACATATAATTGTGGTTCAAACTTCTCCTCCTCCAGCTTTTTGAATCCGGAAGCAAACCCCCCCTCCAAAGGAATAATACATGGTTTAAAGTATGAAAGAAATTTGTCAGATTCATGGCCTTGAACTTCCCTGTGCTGGACTGCACGGCCCCCAAGGATGGCATCAAGTTCAACAGTCTTGATTGCTGCAGTTCCAGCTTCATCCTGTGACAAAACATAGAAGTCAACAAAACAGTAATATACAAAATTTCTTGGTTTAAAGAAAGTACATCAGCATACTTGACTTGAATCTTTTCCAATCCAGAAGTGAATGTCATATAAGTAGGCACCACCTTTACCTGAAGTTGTCTGTGAAAGATGGAGGGAAGAATTAAAACACTAGCAAACCAGACCAAAATTAAAAAAACAAGGAAAATTGGTACGGCGATCCCATCAATTACAGGATAGAACGCCAACCTTATCTTTTTGATTGACACCCCATCAACTTCAGAAGTGTTGATTTTGAATATCATTCCATCAGCCGAATTAGTTACCTACTAGACATTAACTTCTAACAGAATTCACAATTCCATCAGCTGAAGAGGAGACAGAGCCATTAACTTTAATGGACCCTGATTCCCTGATTCAACTAACCTTAAAAACTCGAATCAGAATGTTCAACTGAGAGGGTGCCACTAAAAAAGGGGCAAAAACAAAAGAAGTTGAGTTGTCAATTTCAAAATGACCTGAGTTGATGAGATCCCCACATATTTTTATCAAGACAGCTAATATGAAAACAAGTAATCACCTGCAAAACAATATACGAGTCTCCTGAGTAGAATTTACCATAATCTGACTTTGCTAAAGGAACTGGCTGAAAGTTTTCAATCCGCCAAATCTCTAGCCCTCTACATGAGGTCAAGGTGAATATAACAGGACATTAAAAAGAAAGAGCACTATCTAGAAGACCAATAGAACTACTTTACACGTCAGTGCAGAAGACTAGTTAGAAATTTTTGACGAGTAAAAATATTTTCAGATAACTAACTGTAACGCCATGGTGAATGTTTTATCAGTCTATACACAAAGGATACACTTTCTGTCCAGCTCCCTGAAATGCAGGATCCAGATTTTTTGCAGAACTTGCCATCACGCAATATCCTTATGCAGAAACCTGTTCAGTACTGAACAGGGCCAATATAAAGATGCCTTCTTCGAAGCACGATGTCGAGCCAATTCCAAACTAGATAGGTACCGTATGCTGAAGAAAGAAACCTTGTAACATCAAGTAATTATATATTATTTGCCTATGGTTATGTACTAAATCTGGGCCTACTAATCACAAGCACTAAGTATTTACAGAATAAGAAATCGGAGATAATTCAAAGAATATCAGAGAGCATTATGCAAGAATACAATTAAAAGAATTTGGAAGCTAATCCTTCTTGTAATATATAAATATCGATGCTCGAATAAGATCCCAAAGTTTTTTACTTTCATCAACAAGCACTTTTCTGGGATCTACCATAATGAGTTAGGAGAAATTGGTACAAGAAGCAGTGGATATGATTGTACAAAACTAACATCCTTGCCTTCGACCAAAAAACCAATAAAATTCTCACTTCTCTCCACTTTCTCACTAAAGCTGCTACTACCTTCTTAATATCTACATATATAGCAAACTGAAGAAGAGAAATAGGAAGAAGGTTTAGGCCAAATAAGAAAATGGAAAAGTAACACAGACACTGAGCCACCAATATCTTAAAGATATCTAAGCGTGGGAACTACACCATGCCGACTTCTAGTCAATGAGGCATGTGCTGGCCCATGCAAGAAGATATGGCCATCTTAAATCATCACATTGCTAGCAATTTCGAGTATGATGTTTCATATAGGCTCTGCATAAGTTAATTAAGTCTGCTACTCCACCCTATTCCCTCTGCAGTGTGGTCCTTCACTTTTTAAGATTAAGTTTGCATTTCCAATGAGTAGCATAAAATCTTGAAAAGTAGCTTCATATTAATATCATGTCGTAAACATTTCCATCAACTAGCATCACATGCTAGACTTCATGTAGAGAAAATGAAGTCTCAGAACCCTTATAGTCCATCAGTCAAATTTCGGGAGAACTGATCATTGGACTCCAATCTAGAGGCTGCTCATCTGTCCAATCCATTTTGATACCACAAAGTACCAATACATCAAGTATCCCGTATTTTCCTCGTAAACTCTAACATCTGCTGTTGGGAATTCCTTCTCAGCAATATACTGCCTGGCAGCATAGTGAATTTGTCTAAAATAAGCTTATTTGATTATAGTATTTCAACCGACCATCACTGTAAATATTTCCTTCAGGAAGAGTATTTCACTGGTTTGAATACCCATTACTCAAACTATTATGTAAAGTCCAATATAAAGAGAAAAGATTTTAATAATGTGTTAGTTAAAACATAGAAAAACTGAAGGGGCTTAAAATGTTGTCCATCAGCCTCAGTATCCCATGAAAGCAATGAACGGCAATGTTGAGAAATCTTTTTGGTCTATTTTCAAACATTCTCTACATTTAACATCCAAAAACCAAAATTTAATCTTTAATGCCAATGCCAATAAAATTCAGAAGCTCAATGATTTCTTAGGAGAGAAAATATAGATTCCTGACACAAGTAACTTTCCTGCCACATGCATTAGCTTCTCAGTCTCAAGTTCTCTTCTTGAAAAATGACATCGTATCAGGTTCGATAAGATACAAGGCACAACTGATTAGACAGTACAAATCACTTTACATTGTAAATTTTACTCGAATGCGGAAGACAGTTCGTCCTAATTAAAGTGACAACCGCCTATAACAACATATCACTGCACCTCTTACATGATCTTGGACCGAATACACGATCCCCACATATGTGAGAGATCAAAAACAATTGTAGGCAGTTTAAATGGTTCAAATCCTAACAAAATTATAATTGAGACTTCCTCACTAGCATACTTGCTGTGTGGGATCAATGCAAAAGAGTGCGTTTTTTTCATAGAAATAAATAAAGAACAACCTAGTAAGCCACAATTTTTAACGAAAAAGACACTGAACAAGCAATATGTTATAAGATCGCGAGAAATTAGCGACACTTCAAACTACAAGTAACATAAAATCATTAAAAATAGACAAAAATCAGCCAAAAATTGTCGGTAAAGACAACCAAACAAGCAAAAAGGAGGCAGATTGAGATCATTCCGATGCGCGCAAAAAAAAACCACTGATTCTCACTCAGATCAAAAGGTGCACAACCCTAAATAGATCAAATCGAAGCGAAAGAGCGCTAAAACAACATCAAATCCACTATAAATCGCAAGGATCACAAGGAACCTGGGAAAATTCGTAACAAAATTCGCTTTAACAACAACGGAATCGAAAGGTAGGGATCGGAATCGATCCGACATTGGGTACCTGAGATTGAAGAAGAAGAGGAGGATCTGCGGGCAGATCGAAGGAGGAAGTGGGAACCAACTCGATCGAGGTGGCGAAAAAGGTGCGTGATACCGGATTTTATGATTGTCCTCTCTCTCTCTCTCTCTCTCTCTCTCTCTCTCTCGTGCCCCGTTCGCTCGCGAATAGATCTAATCGTTCTTTTATTTATTTATTTATTTATTACCATTTATAGCGGCATCGGAGTGAAAGGAGGATAAAATGAGTGGATAGTCCCTTAACTATTCCAATATTGCCATTTGCTTTCTGTGCTTTTCTCCAAAACCCTGGCATGCAAAATTGTTGGTGTGATATTCAGCATACTGTCTATGTCCACTTACCATTTTCCAAATCGCAATCGAGCTCAAACGACAGTACGTCTGAAATTATAAAAAAAACGTTGGGTGTCTTATATTTTTTCTAGAGAAAAATAATAGATAAAAATATAAATTAATTAAATTTTAAATTTTAAATTTCAGAAGGCAACAATTAAATTCGTAGCCTAAGTTAAATTCGATCAGTGTTTTAATTCTATCAACTTAAATTGTCAAAATTGTGATTACATAAATAGTATGATATTATGTTGTAGTTTCTAAAAAAATTACACCATCAGAAAATTACTTGTTTTCTTTAAATTAATTTAAGTTTTGCAATAATCACTAGTTTGTTATAAACAGTGTCAAAATATGTACCAACTTCAAAAAGTAAAGGAGACGGTACCCGTGTGTTCATACCTTCACGAAATATGATTATTTTTAACTATTTCAAAGTTTTTAGAGTTGTGATCCTAGAAAAATGCTTCTATATACTCCTAGAGCGAAAATTTTATAATTGTTCATCTAAGAGTTTAAACTTTTAATTTGGATTTTAATGTTAAAAAAAATTAATAACACTAGTGAGAGAATATTACCCTGTTCACTTCATCACTTTGACAATATTACTAATACACCTATTATGTAGGTGTAAATCTTACAGGGGTGAGTATTTTTCGTGAAGAATCTTGGCGAATCATGGAGTGCTTGAATCAAACTAAATTGCCGAGCTACAAATTGAGGATAATAGATCTCGATACTCGACAAGAGCTTAAAACGGCTCTTCAAACTGACATGTAAATCTTTGGCCGTCAAAAAAGCATACCAGATCTAAGTGTGCTCAAGAAACTCAGGAGAAATCTTCTCATTCTGAATATACTTAAATCTTTTCATGAACCAAATAGGACTAGCTTGTCGTTTCCCCAATGACAACCACCAATCGAAGGAAGCCCATTCTCACAATAAATGTTATAAAAATTTATCTTTTCAAATTAATTCTTTTAAATAATTTAAACTTAATTTAAACTCAAAGTATTATAGAACAAAGTTTAGATGAAGCCTGTGAATGTCGAGGCGTGCGTGAGCACTGTCCTAGAAGCAATATTGCTCCTCCACGTGCGAGGCTCCGGCAATCACCTCTAGCGATACAACGACCACTGTCCACCCCGTCGGCAACGACTCCGGGATGGTGCGTAGCGAACCCAACGTCTTTCAGAGATCCAGCAAAAATAGAAGCTCAAAGAGGAAAATGTAAATCACAGTGTATTGTAGCTATGTAAATTAAGAGAAGAGAATTGTAGCTTCTACTTAACCAAGCTCTCTTGCTCTCTATATAAAGAGTCCAAAGTGAGAGAGCACATTAACTCACCAGGGGACAAAGTCTCTCTTGGGCAGCCCACAAGCTCCTTCCCAAGGAAGGCTCTTGGATAGCCCAAGATGCCACTTCCCAAGGTTGGCTAAGAAAAAGATCCAAAGGCCAAAACACAAGTTTAAAATCACCAAATCCAAATAAAACCCAACAATCCCCACATGATTTAAAACTTGTAAAAACAAAATACAAAATAAAGTAAAAGAAATACAAAACTAAAACAGATGCTGGATCTCTTATACCACGTATTCGGAGAAGGTACCTTTCGGGTTTGAACCTTCACTTAGTACAGGTCTATGTACATCCGAGGGCACAATGGTGGACTTCGCCTTGAACCAAGGCCGGTGAATTGGATTTCCACAAACAGTACACATGGTACAGCCGTTTAGATTCTATGCGGGTTAGCGCTTTTATGGACATGCGCTCATATCGATTCATGTGTATTTTTAGGGAACCGCCCTCTTCCCACAGTCGCGGCCTCACGACTACACACATATAGTAGGTCCTGATAAGGGTGCCTGCAAGGTCACACCCTGCCTCAAGGGTTTCAGAACCATTCAGGGTAAGAACCCTTACTAACCACTTGCATTAATGAGCACTGTCGCCATAGGGATGAGTATATAAAAGCAGTGCTCCGCATAACTACCAATTCGACTTGTTTCTACCCATTGAACCTCCAAGAGGTTGGGTTGCCGTCGCCGGTAGTTTTTATTGTGGGCTAAGCTCCATCCCCCTCGACGATTCTAGGATCACTGTCCTAGACAAACCTTTAGTAAGCTGATCAGTTAAGTTCTTCGCAGATCTCACAAATTTCAATGCAATTACATTTTCCTTAATATTCTGCCGAATATACTTTTGTCTTACTTTCATAAATCTATTCATCTTTGTTTCCACATTTTCTTGAGCACACTTGTCAATAGCAGATTTGCAATCACAATGTATACACACTGGTGCCAAAGGTCGCTCCATCAGTGGCAAGTCATACAGAAATTCTCTAATCCACTTAGCCTCAGCTACAGTGGTATCTAAGGCTATCAGTTCAGATTCCATTGTACTTCTAGCTATCAATGATTGTTTTGATGACTTCCAAGAAATAGCTGCTCCACCAAGGAGAAAAACAAATTCAGTGGTTGACTTCACATCAGCTGTATCACTTATCCAGTTAGCATCACTAAATCCTTCTAATACAGCAGGGAATCCACAAAAATGCAATCCATAAGATACAGTGCCTTTCAGATATCTCAAAACTCTTTCTAAAGCATTCCAATGTTCTCTATTTGGGTTATGGGTATATCTTCTCAATCTGTTCACAGCATAGGCTAAATCAGGTCTAGTGTAATCTACAAGATAACCTAGAGATCCTATAATCTGAGCATACCTATTCTGTCCTATAGGATCACCTTTATTCTTCTTAAGATGTACACTAGGATCATAAGGTGTTACACCAATCTTAGAATCAAAATATCCAAATTTCTTTAACACTTGTTCACTGTAGATTGGCTCATAATAATTTCATTTGCTTTTCTTATGATCTTCATATTCAGAATCACATCAGCTTGCCCAAGATCCTTCATATCAAAGTTATTATTAAGTAATTTCTTAACATCCATTATCACATCCATATTTGTTCCAAAGATCAAAATATCATCAACATACAAACATAGGATTACTATCTGTCCATTGTATTCCTTAGAGTACACACATTCATCAGACATGTTCACATGAAAACCAGCTTTCACAACTAAAGAGTCAAATTTCAAATGCCATTGCTTATGAGCTTGTTTAAGTCCATATAAAGATTTTGTCAACTTGCAAACTTTGTTTTCATGTCCAGCAACAATAAATCCCTCAGGTTGCTTCATATAAATCTCTTCCTCTAAATCACCATTTAGAAAAGCAGTCTTAACATCCATATGATGAATAATCAACTTATGGACAGAGGCTAAAGCTAGCAGAATCCTAATAGAAGTAATCCTAGCTACAGGAGCATAGACATCAAAATAATCTACACCAGGCTTCTGGGAAAAACCCTGAGCTACAAGTCTAGTCTTATACTTACCTACAGACCCATCTGGTTTCAATTTCTTCTTAAAGATCCATCTACATCCTACAGGCTTACAACCTACAGGTAAATCAGATAACTCCCAAGTATGATTCTGTAGAATAGATTGCATCTCCAACTTAACAGCTTCTTTCCAAAATGATGCATCTACAGAAGTCATAGCTTGGTCAAAGGTAGAAGGGGTATCTTCTACAAGAAGGACACAGAAATCATCACCAAAAGTCTTCTCAATCATAGGACGCTTACTTCTCCTAGGTTCAGACTCTTCTATAGGTTCACTAGTGCTGGGTCTACTAGATCCACCTATAGTCTCAACAGGAACAGGTCTATCTACTCTAGTTCTAAAAGGAAAGATATCCTCAAAGTATACTGCATCTCTAGCTTCAATAATTGTATTGTTAGAAATCTCATTAACCTCAGAATTTACCACCAAGAATCTATTAGCATTACTACCATCTGCATAGCCTAAGAAAACAGTATCCACAGTTTTAGGACCAATCTTTCTTTTCTTATTTTCAGGAATCTTTACTTTAGCTAGGCAACCCCACACTTTAAAATAATTCAGATTAGGTTTCCTACCCTTCCAAATTTCATAAGGAGATACAAAAGAACTCTTGTGGGGAATCCTATTAAGAATTACACAAGCAGTCATCAAAGCTTCACCCCACAAGTTCTCGGGTGCACCAGAACTAATAATCATCGAATTTACCATATCCATCAAAGTTCTATTTTTCCTTTCAGCTACTCCATTAGATTGAGGTGTATAAGGTGCAGTCACTTGATGTACAATTCCAAATTCTTGACAGAAAACAGTCATCTCATTTGATGTATATTCACCTCCTCGATCAGATCTTAAAATCTTAATTTTCTTATCCAATTGATTTTCAACCTCAGCTTTATAAATCTTAAATTTATTCAAAACTTCATCTTTATTCTTAATCAGATAAATATAACAATACTTCGAATGATCATCAATGAATGTTACAAAATATTTGCTTCCACCCCTACTGGGTCTACATCCATCACAAATATCACTGTGTATAAGTTCTAGCAGATCAGAATCTCTATCTACAGATCTAAATGGTCTTCTAGGTTCCTTAGCTTGCACACATATTTCACATCTATGATCATTTGAAACAGACTTAGGAATTAAATCAAAATTCATCAATCTCTTAATAGTATTAAAATTCACATGTCCCAATCTTCCATGCCAAACATCAGATGAAACAACATTCAAAATCATACTTTCATTAATAGTAGAAGTCATCACAGAAAGCTTAAATAAACCATCACTCAAAAAACCTTTTCCAATAAAGTTCACTCCTTTAGTAATTACTACCCTATTACATTCAAAAACAAACTTAAAACCTTGCTGAACTAAAAGAGAAGCACTAATCAAGTTCTTCCTAAGATCAGGAACATGATGCACGCCGTACAAGGAAAGAGTCTTCCCAGAGGTCAACTTCAGGTCCACTCGACCAGTCCCAAGCACGCGCGAATATGCTGCATTTTCCATATTCACCGATCCTCCACTTGAGTCCTGATAAGTGGAAAACCAAGAACGGTCAGAGCAAGCATGCACATTTGCTCCAGTGTCAATCCACCAATCAGAAGAACTAAGAGCAAGGTTAACCTCGGGTAAGCTAGTTCCTAACCTGATAGTGGAGTCAGAAGGGTTGGGAACATCAGTCAACATATTCAGCTGACGCTCAGGAGGAGCTCCCTTCTTCTTTGGCGCGGAAGGTCGAGTCTTGCGATAATAGCAGTCCTTCACAAAGTGGTTCGTCTTCCCGCACACAAAGCATCCAGAATTCTCTCCACTCACAAAGAACCCTCCACATTCAATCTCGCGTAATTCGGCGTATGAAATATAGGCACTTTTTCAAAATAACTTTATAAAAATTATTATTTTTTTTGTATTTTTTCGTGGTTTATGTTCGTCGAATTCAAAACCGGACTTCACAACGACGTTCAGCTCGATGAGACTATTCAAGTAGCAATTTTATTTCGTCGAATTCGGGTCTCTTTTCGTTACGTTAATTGTTTCATCACGAATACCCCACTGAGATTGAAATTTTTAAATTTAAAATCTCTAACAATCATTTAAATTTCAAATTTCAAACATTTAAAATCACAATTATTACACAACGAGGATGGGGACCGGGTGAAATGTGAAAGAGGGCAAGCAAAGAATTAGTAAGTGATAGATGGAGAATTTTTTTACATCGGTCCAAATTTTCTTTATATTTTTTTTAAAAAAAAATACTCTGAAAACCTATATTATATAGTATTTTTTTTCTTTTTATCTTATTGGTATATTCAAATGGGCTAATTAAAAAAAAAAAAAAAAGATTTTTTAAAAAATAGAGTCCCAAACAGAGTATTGGTGGTCTCCCAAGAGAGCTATGAATATGATAGAAATGGATAGTCAAAATAGAAATTTAAAGTGATAAACCTACTTGTATATATTTCATTGTCGCATTAGTTGAGGCATAAGCATTAATTGCTGATTTATTTTATATAGTAAATATATAGATTTATATGTTACTGCTACTTATGTTGTCTCCTTTAAACCTAGTAGTCGAGCTTATTTCTTGGATGGTCCTATATATTAGGAACTATTTTTATAGTTCTAAGTCTCATATTTTTCAAATCCATCGCGAGCAGTGCAACGACGCGAGGAAAGGACATAACCTGATAGTTAGCATCCTACCATTTGAGATCGAGATAGACGTACACTTGGACAGCGTAGCTTAAGGGTAGAGAAAAAAAAACAAAAGAAAATATAATAACATTTTGGTTATATTTGGAAAGAAAAAGCAAAACAAATGTAAATGTGAATGCGTATAATAGTTAGATATTTTATATTTATGATACTTTCCTTATATAATTATTGTATGAATTCTATTTTTGTTTGGAATGCTTGGAATGCACTGAATTATATAGGTTGTGACATTTTAGACAGATAGAAAAAATTTTGTGTGTTTGGCGAATTTGGCGCGCGCGCTCGTGCAACTTCTTTTTTAAAATAGCGGGCCCTGACAGGGGCTTTGCCTATAAAAAGCCTCCCTCCAGTGAGAAGCCACACTTTATGATAGATCTCTTGAAGAAACTGTAGTGTCGTAAAAATAAGCTGTCATATTGGACAAAGAGTATTTTCTACAGTTTTATAGAGGAGTTTTAGCTGTAATCCCATCTTTATAGTGAGTAATGCTATGTATAGTAGTTGAGCTTGAACTTATAACTCTTAGAGCGGGTTTGGTTCGCATTATATAGCATTACAGATTACGTTGACATAACTAGATATTTGAGGTTTCTAAATCGGATTACTACTGATCTTATATTACCGCGTTTGGTTTAATACAGTAATATAATATTAAATTACAGTGTATATAGAATTACTATGTTTGGTTTATTTTATAAAATTTAGCAATTCTAATAATAATTTATAGTTTATTTCAAAATTATCTTTGTTGTCATATTTAATATTATTTTTTATTAAACTATAACTTTAATATAATTTGTAATTAAATTTAAAATTTAAAATCTAAATTGAAATTTTTAAATTTAAAATTTAAAATATAAATTTAAAATTTGAAATTTAAAATTTAAAATTTAAAATTTTAAATCTTAAATCTAAATTTAAAATTTAAAATTTACAATCTAAATTTGAAAATTTAAAAATTAAAATCTAAATTTAAAAATTTAAAATTTAAAATTTTAATTCATCTAAATTTGAAATATAAAATTTAAAATTTGATTGTTCAAAATTTTAAATTAAAATTTTTAAAATAACATATTAAAAGGGTTGATGGGTTTGGTGGGATAAATTTGTAATTTTATGTAATATGTTAGATAACCCACCATCAGTAATTTTTGATACTCACTACTGCTCAATAATATTTTCGAAGTAATCATGCATATTTTGTAATGCTACATTACCTATCAGATTACAGATTGGGTGAACCAAATGCAGTATTCATGGCAGAATTTTATGCAATTCTTGCAAGATAATTCGAACCAAACATTCCCTTAATTAACGGGATCCGAGACGATAATTTTTGCGAAATGTGACTCTACGCATATCTTAGAAGAAGACCATCTATATGAGAGTATTCGTATATAGTCACAGCCAAGAGATATGAATTGTTCATAGAAATTCGTACAAAAAATCAAGATATTATGTATGATTAGTAACGTACAGAATCGCGACGAAAAATTCTATATTTTGTCTGTGATAATTAAAATCAGAGTCAAAGAAACATAGCTCAAGATCTCATTCATTTTGATTCCTTTTGATAAAAATTGTTTATACTAAGTGAAGTTTAATTTTTTAAAACCTAAGTGGAGTTAAATCTATTAAATGCATATTTTCTATTGCACAGTATAAATACATGATGCCTTTATTTTTAATCTTTATTTTTTTTATTTAATTTAATATTTATTTTAAAAATTTTAAATTTTGTGTGTGATTGGTGGTGTAAAATTTAAAATCCTTTATTATTATTATTATTATTATTATTATTATTATTATTATTATTATTATTATTTTAATTTATTATTTATTATTATTTTAATTATGCAATAAATTACGTAAGTTTCTTGTGTGGTCGATATGCACGCACTTTGTAGCGCGACTTTCGACTATTGATGAACATATCAGTAAAAAATAATTGAGAAAAATAATCTGTTGAGAGATATTTTATTTATTGTATTTGTTTGAATTTTTTGTTGCTGGGTATTAAAAGTTTCTCCGTCAACTTTATTTTACATGCGTGCTGGTAAGAAATTTTTTTTTGATCATATTTTAAAATAATATTTTTAATTAATTCTGTATCAAATACAAAAATACGTTCTAATACTACATGCTTCGGAATCAATCAATTTTTAAAAATATCTTATTCAATAATTTCTGAAAATTTTATAATATTTAATTATGAGTTTTATTATTTTATTTAATTATAAAATTATTATATAATTATTCACACTCGAATTTTAATTCATTATTTTCTAATGAATTTTAATTAGAGTTAATGTGCAGGGTGTTTAATATTGTGGTGCCGTTGCTGACATTAATTTTAAAAAGTTAAAAAAAAAAAAATGGCAGCTTCTAATTATATTCAGATTCAGAATGTTTCGTCTAATTTTTTAAAAAAGCTAAAAATTATGAATTAACTAGATTTCGAACTTAAAATTTTGAATATCAATCATTAAACTTTTTGCCGGTTGTGTTAAGAACGGTTAGTCATATCGCAACTTTATAAACATAAATTTGTATTTGTTGGTGTCTAATATATACAAAACTTCAACATATCAACTTGGTATTATTAAAGAAAGATTTCAATCTAATCTATAATCCTATATGGAAGCTCATTTAACCCCTCTTGGGCTTTTGTTTACTGTGGCAGTTATCTAAGATTCTAAATAAAGTATTTGGTAAATTTAAAAATTAATATTTTATTATGGCGAGAAGAACAAATAATTTTTAGATGTCTCAAAAACATATATGTGTGTGGACAGAAATCGAATTAAAGATGAGCTTGACCGAATTCTGATATCTTGGTCAAGGGTGTCTTTTGGAATTGGATCGATCTCCAGAATAATATGATTCTTTTAATAACACTATTGTAACGATCTATTTGGTTCGGGTATAAATTTAAGAGGTATAAATTTTTTTATACCTGGAATACCTTGCTATTTCGGGATAATCAAGTATAAAAGTTAAATTACGTTTGGTTCAAAAATTGATATTATTTGAAATAAAAAAAAATTATGTTTGATTAAAATTATGGAATAGTAAAAAATAATAAAAAAAATAATAGATTTTTTATTAAAATGCCAACTTTACCCTTACCTTATATATATATATATATTATAAATTAATTAAAATAGTAATTTAATTATAAATAATAAATTATATCTCATCTAAACAAAATAATTTTTTTATATTTTATAGTATATTTTAATAAATAATAGTTAGTAAATAAAAATAATTATATAACCGTAGATTATATAGTATTATGTTCCTATAGTCTCATATTAGAAGGTAAGCTAATGTAAAAAAAAAAAAAATTTATTCACTGCTTCTGAGGTATAAATTCTATTCCAGAGAAATTGAAATATTTCTTAACGAGTTAAATAAGAGTTATTTTAAATTTTTATTCTTAGTCATTTTTTATTCTCGTCTGACAAAAATAATGAAATAAAAAAAATTATTTCTCTTTTATTCCAAACCAACCGGACTTAAAAGTCCTTTATGTTCACACAATAGAAGTTATTGTGTACAGTGCGCAGGTAAAATTTAATGATTGTGCCCTCAAAATCGAAATTTAACTTATTGTTTGTGGTTTAGAATATCAGAAGTGTACTATAAAATTCATCAATTTGAAACCAATTTATTTATGAGCTCAAACAGTGACACTTTTTCTCCACCTGTCAAGTTTTATGGCCATTTAATATCTAGGCAAAATATTTCTAGAATATATCATGTTTTATATAATGAGATGTGGTCCTTATAGATTGTGTATAATTTTATAAGATATTGATCATCAAATATGATCTATAATTAATACATGAATTATATGTATAAACTTGGTCCAAGTAATAAGGTTGCGTTTGGTTCGAATATAAATAAAAATTTAATTATTTTCAAGATAGATATAAGTTCAGATACAAGCAGAAATTAAAATAATTTTGTATTTGGTTAAGTATAGGAGTTGTACCGGGAATAAAAAAAATTATGTTTGGTAAATTAAAGAGGAATAAGAAGAATAGAGAGAATTAAAATTTATAAAATAAAATAAAAAAAAATTAAAATTTATAAATTTAAATATCTTATAATTTAAAAAATTTTAATTTAAAAACAGAAAAAAAATAATAGGTGGAACAGCTGTTCTACCTGTGTGGTGAAACAGCTAGGAATATCTGTTCTACTTTTATACCGGAATAACCTGATATGAAAAAAATAATTGTTTCTCCATCTAAAATTATTGTTTGAGTATAAAATGAGGATAACCCTTATCCCCTTGTACCCAATACCAAAATTAGTGTTTGAGAATTAAATGACTTCTCCATCACACAGGTACCAATAGTTCAAGCTGTAATGATGGGACCAACATCAAGGACCCAGTTCATCTTCATGAAATGAAAAGGTACGTAAAAAGGAACAGCAGTGCAGTAGCCCACTTCGGTGAGAGCGCTTGAGAAGGGCCGAATAGTTTAAATCTTCCTATCTGTACCCTTTTCTAAAAGCTTTTTAAAGTAGGATTCCCCAACAAGCCACGTGCGAGCCAGGCGGTCTTGCAAAGGCCGAGAAAGTTTTCTTTGCAGCGGCTATTTTCATAGTTAGTTAATTGATAAATTATTCATGAATTATTAAAAATTTAAATTAAACAGTAGTCTGTATTTAATTTTTTTTTTAAAAAAATTAGAATAAAATGTGAATTTTTTTAGGTTGTTCTAATAATTTGCGAAGTCTCCAACTCTCTGTTCGCTTATCTAAAAAAAAAAAAAAAAAATCTCTCACTGAAAGAAAATTCTCGCTCGCCATCTATTTTATTTTATAGCTATTTTTTTTTAATATTTTTAAAAATTATAAGTAACATAAATTTAGAAAAAAAAATTAATTTAATAATTAAATTTTTTATTCTAAATTTTTAATTGGCAAAAGTATAATTTTCATATAAATCGTATATCTAAATAATTGATGAACCCTTTTTTTTAACGAATTTAAAAATTAATATACAAATTTTATTCATATTATATTCAAACCGAATTTTTGTCGAATTAACTATGGCTATTTAATGAGTTCGGTTGGATGAAAGGTACACTGATAAGTTACTCGTGATGACTTATTATTGCAGTACATTTCACGTCCAATAAAATTTCTAGCTATTCGGATCATCTATTAACTTATATTAATCCAGGCCCATGGGAAAAGTTCACGTGAAAATTTTTTTCTATTTTGGCTTTAGAGGTGTGGAACTCACATGTCAAAATTATTCTATTTTGGCTTTAGAGGTGTGGAACTCATATGTCAATATTTTCTCTTTTTTAACCCACAATGACACGGTATCGTTTTTGCTAAATTTACCCTCCGATGCTTCACCTTCCGCCATCCCGTCCGCCTCCTAATTAATGTGTTCACACGCCCTATTGTCTCTATCCCGTTTCAGAAAAAAAAACAAATCAGTTTCACAAAAAAAAAGAGTAAAATAAGATCTCTTTGTATTCTTTTTTCTCAAGGTTTTTTTTTTTCCTTTTGTTTTGGGGGACGAGAAAGATTCATATTTTATAATTTTATAATTTTTTAATTTTTTATAATTTTTTTTAAAATTGTGTGGGGTTTGAAATTAGGGTTCTGAAAATCGTAACGCGGTACGGCTAGGGGAAGAAAAATCGGTGGGTGTGGAGGATACATACGAGATTGACATGGCCACGACCAGGGAGGAGCTCGACATCGACAATGGCGGCGAAGGCATGAGGAGATCAGGATTCGCCTCACCGATATCGACGGCGTGATCAAGGTGAGTTTGCCTCAATTGAGCCTGATGATTATTTAAATTTTTTGGTTGATTATTTGGGGTCATTAAAGTAATTTTTTAATTTTTTATTGATTTTTTGGGGTCATTATGATGGATTTTTTTTTATTTTTTTATTTTTTTTTTTTGGAGTCAGTATGGTGGCTTTTGATATAAGATTTTTTTTTTTTCTACAAGAATTCGAGCTCTCTAAGCCCAATTGCTGAGAGATTCCTCTCATTTCTTCTTTTTTCTTATTTTTCTTCTTTTTCATCTCTGTATGGTGGAATTGAAGGATTACAAACGTTTCGAGGAAAAATAAAATTCGAGTTTAAAGATTTATTCTGTGGTGAGTCGAACTAGTTGTGGTGAGCGGAACCAACTTGAGGAGGAACCAAATGCCTTGAAGCGATGCGGGGACGATATCTCGGTTCATACATGCGCGATCAGTTCATATATAAGTCAACGAATCCTGTTGGTGATGGGACAGCCACAGAAATTGCACTGACAATAAGGATTATTATTATGAGGATAAGCTGGGGTGATGTGCCGTGTACTCAACTCTGTTACACAACACATGCCGCCCGGTCAACACCGCTCGGTCACTTCTGTCCCCTTCGTACTCAGCCGATTTTTTCTATAAATAGTGTTGAGAGAAAGTCTACCCGGAGGAAACCCCGTTGATTGTTGCGAGAGGCTAGCTCGAGCCGAGGATCGAAAATCTTCAGCAGACTGTGGAGTTCGAATACTTCTTCTTCTAATCTGCTCGTGCCCGAAGAAGCATTCTTTGGCGATCCAAGTAACCGACTGCCTCCTTCTGTAGTTCTTCAGCCTAAGGTGTGGGATATCATCAAGCAGGGATAATATCTTAAATTATCTATTGTCTTGAGCTTTATTTTGTTGTTAGTTTCTTACCTTTAGTTATAAGTGTGGATTATGGAGGGAGTGTTGCGCTGAACTCCCTGAGCCTTGAGGTTTTGGAACCATAGAGATTAGTGACTTTGTGTTTGGGTGTTTTGTTTATGGACCTCAGGATAGAACCATGGCGTTGTGGAACCGAGGGTTTGGTTGAGTATGAGAGTTGGCAGACTCTGTCTTAGGAGTAGCTTAAGAAGGACTAGAGGCGAGTACTCTGGTATGTTGTGAGCTGGGTAATTGGCTTTGGGTTGTTGTGTGGCGTGAGAGCGCTTGACCTAGAAGTATGTCGATACTTTTGACTCCTCTAGAAACGGGTGTACAGAGCTAATGATAGGTATGGTGACATGGGTGTAACCCGACCTCCCATTCGGTGAATTGTGGTGAAAGATCCACCAAAGGACGACGTGGGTTTGGTCCTGATTCTCCAGGTACCGCGCCGTATGTGGTGGAATACCTACTGAGGGAGATGTGGGCTGCGTCCCGGCTCTCCTAGCGGTAGGATTGTTTAATCAGGTGGTGCAAGTGCGAAACTCTTCGGCGCCCTACTTGGCTCTCAGGACCAATCTGGGAGCGAACGGTCAACTGACTCCGCTAGATGAATGTATGGGTCGCCGATGGGAGTGCAGTTCGAGGATTCGACCTCCACTCAGAACGTGGCTTATCCATTTGGCGGGAAGTCTGCGCATGCTCCCGAACCGATCAATCGGCGGTTCTGGGGTGTGACAACTTTGTAGTGGTAACAGAGCCTAGGAGGAGTCCTGGGTGGTTAGTATTGGACTATTGAACCATAGAAGATAGGGAGCTGTGAACCATGGAAGGCCTTAGAAGGTTGAGAGCGTGAGTTGTTCATGACCTCTAGCGAATGCAAAGAATTAGGTTAGTTTGTTCCCAAGTCAGATGTTGGGGACTGATCGAGAGAACCGAACTTCGATATTCGGATGATTATGTTGGCGGCCGATAATGTAATGATTGAAGTGAAAGGGATGTCCCTCAAGGACTTTCGCTTAATTGGGCTTTGTTTGGTTGGCTTGCCTTGGAGCCGAGTCGTAGGTTTCGATTGTTGTTACTAATGTTGTTTTATGCAGAGAGTATGGCACCCCGAGGACGACCACGAAAGAACCCTCTGTCGGCTTCGAATAAGCCAAGAGAAGTGCATGATCTACGGGATTAGGTGACCACACTTCTTAATATGGTCCAGCAGTAGACATCGACTTCCAGACGGTAGGAGGAAGCCTTACGGCTACAAGAAGAGCAGATTCAGAGGCTCCATGATGCGAACTTAGCTTAGACGGGAGCCGCGCGACCAACTCAAGAACCCACCGGACCACCTTCCACGGGGACTACTCGAGAAGCCCTCGAGGGATAGGATCTGAAGCTTCGACAGCCTAGTATGAAGCTCAGAGAGCGGAGCAGGACTGAGCAATGGAGAGTCTTGCAAACTTTCAGAAGTTTAATCCGCCGGTGTTTAGTGGCGAAGGAGGAGACCCGATGATTATCGAGTCATGGGTCAACTCAATGGAACAATTGTTTGAGAACCTACGGATTCTGAATAGGGATTAGGTCACTCCGGCCCTCCCTTTTCTGGACAAGATGGCTCGTCGGTGGTGGAAGGCAGAGAAGAGCAAGCGAGACCAAGCAACCTTGTCTCTTCCGACCGGGGAGGAGTTATGAGGAATTTTGTTCGCAACCTACTTCCCCGAAAACGCCAAGCAGCAGATGGAGGAGACTTTTAAGAATCTGGCGGCAAGGGAGCAGAACGGTGCAGGAGTATGAGTTGGAGTTCTCTCGTATCGTGTGCTGCCTACCTTTGGTTGTTCGGTGCGAGGCGGATAAGGTTCGTTGTTTCGAACGAGGTCTTAGCCCGAGTACCTTCTACAAAATTCAGCCGTTCAACATTCAGAACTTTCGGGAGATTGTGGACCGTACACGATTGGTTGAGCAGGGAGAGGCGGTCATGCGTCAGGACCGTGAGATGTTTGAGAGAGGGAAGGAAAAGAAAAAGCGGCGACAACTGAGTGGAGGTCAGTCGAATGGCAAGCGACCTCCCAAGTTCTCGCGCTCGCTATCTTAATCGGGAGGATCCCACTTTTCTCAGGAGTTGTGTGTGATCTATGGTGGGAACCACCAAACGCACCACTGTGACAAGCACGATGGACGGTGCTTCAAAAGTGGCCCGGGCCATGTAGCAGCCGAGTGTGGATGAGGAGCCCTACAAGCATCTTCATTGGCTTTTGTTCCTACGATGCCGAGGCAATATTCGGGTTGGCCCCTTGCCGCTTCGTCGGTTGGATGACCTGCTGTGCCGAGGCATTTGGAAGGCCTGTGATAAACACCAAGTGGACGGGTATTCTCCACTCAAGTGGAAGAGGAGGAACCCGCATCATCCAGCCGAGAATATTCCTATAGTCAGAGAGTACCCGAATGTTTTCCCAAAGGAGTTACTGGGTATGCCACCAAGCCGAGAGATTGAGTTCGTGATCAATGTGATTCCCGGGATAGTGCCTATCTCTAAGGCACCTTACCAAATGGCACCCATAGAATTGAAGGAGCTTAAGTCCTAGTTGGAGGATTTGATGGATAAGGGCTTCGTCTGGCCCAGTATTTCACCTTGGGGAGCCACGATCTTATTTTTGAACAAGAATGATGGAACCCTTCGGTTGTGTGTAGATTACCGAGAGCTCAACAAGGTTATTGTGAAGAACAAGTATCTGCTACCCCAAATTGATGATCTCTTTGATCAGTTGCAAGGGTTCAGGGTATTCTCGAAAATCAACTTCCAATTGGGATACCATCAATTGAGGATTAAGCCAGAAGATGTGCATAAGACGGCTTTCAGATCTCAGTATGGTCATTATGAGTTCACTGTAATGTCGTTCGGACTTACCAATGCCTCAGCCGCATTCTTGGATCTCATGAACCGAGTTTTCCAACCGTTCCTCAACCAATTTGTTGTAGTCTTCATCGATGACATCATGGTCTATTTTCTGAGTGATAAGGAATACCTAAGGCAAGTCTTACAGGTGTTAAAGAGATAAGGTTGTTCACGAAGCTGAAGAAATACGAGTTTTGGCTTCAGGAAGTTGTATTCTTAGGCCATGTGATCTCGGAAGGGGGGGTTTTGGTTGATCCTAAGAAGATTGAGGCGATCAAAGATTGGCCACAGATGACGAATGTAACCAAGATGCGAAACTTCATCGAATTAGCTAGGTACTATAGGCGATTCATAGAGGGATTTTTAAAGATCACTACTCCGCTTACCTGCCCTACCTGCAAGGGAGCCAAGTTTAATTGGAGCGAAGAATGTGATCAAAGTTTTTGGCTCTTGAAGGAAAAGATAACATCAGCTCCTATCCTTGCCCTACCTATCCCGTGTAAAGGATATGCGGTATTCAGTGATACTTCAGGGAGTGGTCTCGGGTGTGTCCTGATGCAAGGGGATAGGGTCATTACCTATGCCTCTCGGCAATTGAAAAGTTATGAGAAAAATTGTCCCACACATGACCTTGAGTTGGCTGCGGTGATTTACGCCTTGAAGCTTTGGCGACATTATCTCTATGGTGAACATTGTGATATTTTTACTGATCACAAGAACCTAAAGTACCTTTTCACCCAGAAGGAGTTGAACTTGAGGCAACGTCGGTGGTTGGAGCTACTGAAGGACTATGACGTTACAATCTCGTAGCATCCAAAAAAGGTGAATGTGGTAGCCGATGCTCTGAGTCGAAGATCCATAAAAAACCTCACAATGATGGTCACCGATCAGACCCCATTGCGAGAAGAGATAAGGCAATTCGGCTTAGAGGTTGTCACTTGTGGCACTCCGGCAAGATTGATGAGTATTAAGGTATAGCCGACCCTGCTGGAGAGGATTTAAGAGAAGCAATACTCGAATGAGACACTCCAGAAGATCCGAACCAACTTAGAAAGTGGATGAGCCGAAGAATTCAGTTCGGGCTCGGATGGTATTCTAAGGTTCAAGAATCGGTTGTGTGTGCCGAGTGACTCAGAGATGTGAGAAGAAATTCTGAGGGATGCACACTAGTCCGGCTACATCATCCATCTTAGTGGCACCAAGATGTACAAGGATTTGAAGATGCATTTCTGGTGGTCGCGAATGAAGCGTGATGTTGGACGTTTTGTGGCTCAATGCTTAAAGTGCCAGCAAGTGAAGGTGGAACATCGACACTCAGCTGGTAAGCTGCAACAGCTACCGATACCAGTATGGAAGTGGGAGAACATTGCGATGGACTTCAATGGGTTTGCACACTAGTCCGGCTACATCATCCATCGTCTGATGCAATCGGCTCATTTTCTGCCGATCCACACTATCTGGTCACGGGATAAGTTGGCGCGAGTTTTTATTGACGAGGTGATGCGCCTACATGGGGTACTAGTGTCCATTGTGTCAGACCGAGATCCTCGATTCGTGTCCTAGTTCTGGAGAAGCTTTCATGCAGCCTTGGGGACACGCCTCGACTTTAGCACTGGTTATCATCCGCAAAGTGACGGGCAATCGGAAACCAACCAGATCTTGAAGATATCCTTCGGGCATGTGTTCTCGACTTTAGAGCCGGTTGGCAGCAGTATCTACTGATGGCAGAGTTCGCCTACAACAATAGCTATCAGGTGAGCATCGGGATAGCACCCTATGAAAGCGATTTATGGCAGGAAATGTCGATCTTCTCTACATTGGGATGAGGTTGGAGAAAGGGTCACCTTGGGCTCGGAGGTGGTGTGAGAAGCCGATGAGAAGGTGAGGATTACGCGTCAAAGGTTGTTGACCGCGTAGAGCCAACAGAAGAGTTACTCCGATAGACGACGGCGAGATCTAGTCTTCAGTTTGGAGATCATGTACTCTTAAAAGTTTCGCTGACTCGAGGGGTTAAACGATTTGGGATGCGAGGGAAGCTGAGTCCTCGCTACATTGGGCCCTTCAAGATTTTAGAGTGAGTTGGCCCTGTAGCTTATCGGGTCGCCTTACCACCAAGTTTGGCTGGGGTACATAATGTGTTCCATGTGTCGTTACTCCGCAAGTATGTGCCTGACCCAACTCACATCATAAGTAATCCACCTTTAGACCTCCAAGAGGATTTGAGCTATTAGGAGCAGCTAGTTGAGATCATCAACCGATGTGAGAAGAAGTTGAGGAATCGAGTTATTCCCTATGTGAAAGTGCTGTGGACTCGGCACGACGAGCGAGAAGCGACTTGGGAGCCCGAGAGTTTCATGCGGGAGCGGTTTCCATGGTTGTTTGGCGAAGGCGCGTAAGCCAGTTTCACAGACGAAACTTCTTTTAAGAAGAGGAGGATGTGGTGAGCCGAACCAGTTGTGGTGAGTCGAACCAACTTGAGGAGGAATTGAATGCCCTGAAGCGATGCAGGGACGACATCTCGGTTCATTCATGCTCGATCGACTCATACATAAGTCAACGAATCCTGTTGGTGATGGGACAGCCGCCGAGAACTGTGCTGACACTGGGGATTGTTATTATGAGGATAAGCTAGGGTGACGTGTCGTGTACTCAACTTTGGCACGCCGCACGCGCCGCCCGGTCAACACCACCCTGTCACTTCTATCCCCTTCGTACTCAGTCGGTTTCCTCTATAAATAGTATTGAGAGCAAGTCTACTCGGAGAAAACCCTGTTGATTGTTGTGAGAGGCTAGTTTGAGTCGAGGACCGAAAATCTTCAGCAGACTGTGGAGTTCGAGGACTTCTTCCTCGAATCGGCTCGTGCTCGAAGAAGCATTCTTTTGGCGATCCAAGAAACTGACTGTGACCTTCTATAGTTCTTCAGCCTGAGGTGGGGGAGATCATCAAGCAGGGGTGCTCTCTTACCTTGTCTACTGTCTTAAATTTTGTCTTATTGTTAGTTTCTTACCTTTAATTATAAGTGTGGGTTGTGGAGGGAGTGTTGTGTTGAACTCCCTGAGTCTAGAGGTTTTGAAACCATAGAGGTTAGTGACCATGTGTTTGGGTGTTTTGCTTGTGAACCTCAGGATAGAATCATGGGATTGTGGAATCGAGGGCTCGTTTAAGTGTGAGAGTTGGTAGACTCTATCTTAGGAATAGCCTAAGAAGGACTAGAGGCGAGTGCTCTGGTATGTTGTGAGCTGGGTAGTTGGCCTTCTGGCGGTTGTGTGGCGTGAGAGCACTTGACTGAGGAGTAGGTTGATACTTTCGACTCCTCTGAAAATGGGTGTACAGAGCTAACAATAGGTGTGGTGACGTGGGTGTAAAATATATGTAATTATTTTTTAGTTACCGCTGCGAAGCGTGGGTACTTAACTAGTATATATTAAAGTTGAGCAATGCCTTTTCCTCTCATTTATTATTCTAATTCTGTATCTTTCTTCCTCTCCTGCTGCATCTTAACCGTAATTTTATTTTTCTTCTTCTTATTCTGCTATAACCTATGTTTTTTTTTAGTCCGGCTATTATGCTTATAAAATTATCAAATAATTAATGTTTGTAATTTTTCTACTATTAGATCTATTATTTTGACTAATTTTATTTCTGAAATCATATGATTCCACCAACCATTCATTAAATCCTAGGGGCCACTATCATCCCAATCATATATTTTTGTATGCAAAGGCTAAAAACTTACCGGCACCAATGATTTGATACTTTTAAAAACAGAGAAGCTTAATTCTTTTTTTTTTTTTTTTTTTTTTTTTTTTTATGTATTATAATTAATTATTATTCTTTTAACACTAAAAAAATTATTATTTTATTATTATTATTTAAATTTTAAGAATAAATTTAAATTATACTTATCTCCATAATCTTACTAGGTGGCATGGAATGCCTTTTTCATAAGCCTTAAGTATTAAAAATCAAACAACATGTATCTTTCATTTAATTAAATATTTTTTACCACCTTTCATTTAATTAAATATTTTTTACACTTTTAATTACTTTTTAATTATTTTAAGGAAAATTCTACATGTACAACCCCCCTAAGGGGTGTACATCTCACACCCCCACCCATCTAGGGTGGGGGTGTGATGAGGGGTCACATCATGTGACCCCCAAAATACACCCCCACCCTTAGATGGGTGGGGGTGTATGATGTACACCCCCAAGGGATGTACATGTAGCATGGCCCTTATTTTAATATTATTTTTTTTGTTTTCAGTTACACTTTAATAAGCATTTGAAGTTTAATGTAGGAGCAAAATCTCTCATTCCATTGAATAAAAATGTATAATGATTAAAAAAAAATTAATTGTAAAATAAGTTTGGTGGCATAACGGTAACTTTTGCATCTATTACAAATCTTACAAAATCACCTATATTAATGAAATTATCTGAGTTCAAGAGTAGGACTATTATATACTCTTATGAGTATAGATTTTTTCGTATTTATAAATTTTTCGATATTGGATAAAAAAATGTGCGGTTAGGATGATAGTGGTTTTCTAAGGTTTAGTGAGTTATTGGTGAAATAGTATAAATTCTAAAAAACATTCTAATTCTAATTGCACATCCCTTCATCGAAGGACCGAAAATTTATGAGTACGAATGGGTTTATACTCATAAGAGTATATAGTAGCCCAATCTCCTGAGTTCAACTATTATTTTTAAGGTATATTAATTATTACCTACACAAATTTTGAAAAATAGATTATGAAAACATGAGTATTTGTACTTTAGAGTTTACAAAACTAAAATTACATATTAAATATTATAAAAATAAGTTGAAAATAATTAGCAATAATAATACTTACTCGTCGTATCGTTCAGGTCACTACACTAATAAATTTTGATTAGTTATAAAAGATGAGTACAAAAGTAGCAATAAGCTGCACGATTAGGATAGAGCTTTTTATGAAGTAACTTATTAGCATGCTCTTCAACAAAGAAAGGTCTTCCATTTAAGATTATCTTAATTGTACAGTACCGAACAAAATTTTCTCTAGTTTGTAGGTAGCCGTCTTAACTTTTAGAAAAAAATAATTAGAGGCATCTGAAAATTTTCATTCCGTTGTAAAAGAAGATGCTAGTGAAAATGTATGAAGCCCCCTCATATTATACACTAGTTTGAAATTGCTCCCTCAATTTTTATTCTTTTGATTTACACCTCCATACTATCAATTTGTTTTAGTTATACTCCTCTGCCAGTAAAAAAAGTTGAAAACTTCTATTTTCTTTATTGTCACTACACGAGAGCCACAAAAGCTAGAGAAGTGGTGGAGATGTAGAGCAATAACAGTAATTACGAGAAACAAATGAACTATTGCCTACAACAATGGTGGCGAGAAATAGATTTAAACGAAGAGTGAGTTACTTCTTTTGGTTTGTGGTTACCGCAACACAGTCTTGGAGAAATGTCTCAATGACCTTCTTACTTTAGGTAGGTTTTACGTAGTCATCGATTGTTAAGAAGGTTGTTTAAATTACTGTAAAAACTACAATATATATATATATATATATATATATATATATATATATATATATATATATATATATATCGGTTTGAAAAGTGGTTTTTGATCTCTTTGTTTGCTGTAAAGTATTTTTTCCAGTAAAATACTTTTACTGATTCGAGGAAAAATGGAGCTTTCTGTTTTCTATTGATTTTTGGTGAAAAATGAAAATTAAGGGTGCATTGTGATACTCTCGGAATTTGGATTAGTCATATATATATATAAATGATATAATAGGACTAAATCTCTTAACCCGACTATAACATTTTGGATGGTAGTAAGGTCCAAAAAATTAAGAGAGTTAAGCGTGTTAGAGCCATCCTAGTTTTAGGATGGGTGATTTCCTGGGAAGTGGGGCGTCATAGTTGGTATCAGAGCCAATCACCAGCCGGAAATGCGAGATGAGTCTCGGCTGAGCCAGGATTATTTAGCGGGTAGAGCGAGACTCCCCGATTAATGACTATTGTGGGGGGAGTGCAGCTTCCCATAAAATCGACTAAGACTAGCTAGACGAGTCTCAAATCGCTTGGTATTTGTGAGTGTCTTTGAGCCTGACGAGAACGTTAGGACTTAAAAGATGAAAAATTTGGATTAGTCTTATATATAAATAATAAAATATGACTAAATTTCTTAATCCGGCTATAACATTTTAGATGATAATAAAGTGCAAGTGGTTAAGAAAGTTAAATATGCTAAAGCTAGAATAACTTTAGGATGGATGACTTTCTGAAAAGTTGGCTTCACATGCATTTAGCCCAACTTTAGCTCACGCACTTTTGGCCCAATTTTTGATGTTTGGCACATATAAAACCAGGCTGCGTTGTGTTACCCAGACGCAATAATTGTATCAATCGGCCGGATTGCTGCAGAAGCCTGAAGGTTCTAGCTTCTGCGGTAGAATTAATCGAACTACGTACTTGACAGGGCATCTCTAAATACCGAACAGGCCCGTCACCATTGCCCTGTTGACCATCCTCTTGTCTCTATTAAGGATCAATTCTTCAACATTTTACAATACATATTGTTTTTTTGTGCAAAATAAATTTTTTTTTTAAATAGTAACAAAGAGTAATGAGAGTGATTAAGATACATATTGTTTTTTTTTTAAAAAAATAGTAACAAAATACATATTGTTTTTTTAAAGAAATTAATTTTATATAATAAATATATATTTTAAAATTGCTTTTTATTTTTTATTAGACATTTTGAAAGTTATAATTATTTTTTGAGAAATCAAAATAATGGATATTTTGGTTTTTTCAATATTCTGTGATACTATACAACACTTCAATAAGATATATTTACCTTACAACTTTCTCTAATCTACGGCACTTTGAAAAAGAACTAATCCAAACACTATATATATATATATATATATATATATATATATATATATATATATATATATATATTAATTTCTACCGCACAATTTTGTATTTACTATTTTATTAGCACTATATTCAACAACTTGGCTACAGTGTAAAAGCCGCATGAATTTGCGGTCATAATGTACACGCCAAAAACAATTAAAACAGGCCACAATAACAAACCAACATGTGTAGATGGACATTATCCAACAATATCCTTACCCATATTGGATATTAACCCCATCTGAATAGAAAATATCTGAATATTAGCCACACCCGGTAGAAAATACTCGAATCCGATCAAATATATATATATGAATATAATTATAGAGAGTCAAGATATCCGAATATACAAAAAAAAAAAAAAAAAAAAAAAATGGATATAAATATCCAAAATTTTTAATAGTATTTTAATTTGTATTCCAATATATCATTTGTTAGATGTATGTTCTACAAGTCAATTTGGTCGACACATGTATTTCTTTTAGAATATAAATTTGTATTTAATATTTTACATTATGAATGTTATTGAATTTTTATTTATATTCACGTTGTGTATGTGTCTATAAATTGTCCAAGAAATTAATAAGATTATGATACTTATTCTCAATACTTGAGAATTTGAGACATGTATCGTCAGTAATTAATTCATAAATGTTTTCGATAGATGGATCATCACGGAGACAGTGATTGATTCGGTGAGATTGGTGCACAGGTCATTTCCCTTTTAGGGTAGACGAGTTTCGAGTCAACAGTATGGGGACACTGAAACGAATGTGCATGTGGTTGTTGGAGAACAAGGGTACCGAGCGTGACTATCACGAGATGTCACTTGGATGTCTACTCACTTGTCAGTGACTTACTCGATATTATAGTAGTGTGAATGGTCCTTTGACCTGCGGTGCCTCGGCTATTTACAATGGGGTTACTGTAGTTTGACCATACATACACTTGGTCCCTAGCCATTTGGGTACTTGCAGTGCAAGTTGGCTACAGTAGATTCGTTGTAGGAATAGAATGTGCACCTATATGGAATCTATCGTCATTAGTATATAAAGAAGTTAGTCATATATGATTTATAAGACCGAGTTTAGAAGATTTTGACCAAGGCACAGTAAATAACGAAAAAGGTCTCCGATATTAGAAACTCGAGTCGAATAAATTTGACATACGACAGACGGTGGGGTTTAACGAGCAATTCCATGACTTTCATCTACTCGGGACTCCTGATAGAAGGATTGTATCACACGTTTACCTAGAGGCTCAGTATTCCATTCTACTAGAATGCCACTACATGCTGCTAGGCGTCACTAGTGGATTGTGGGACTCACGAGAATTATCTGGATGATCGATAATTCTTATTGGACTGAGTTGGAATTATTTTAACCCACTGAAAAGAGTTTCAACGATATTATTAATGGTAATCACAATATATCTCATTATAAGATAGAATAGAACCTATGGGGTCACACATAAGAGGTTATGACTAATCGGATAGTTGAATCGCGATTTTTGAATCGTCTGAGAACTTAATTGTCAATATGTTAATAATTATACTAATTTGTAATTATTACAAATTAGAAATATTAAAGTGCAAATGTTGCTACAAAGGATTTACTAATAGTTAGTGAGTTGTGAGAGGACTTAAGTGTAAATATTGCATTAATAATTTGATTTGATCAAATTAGGATTGAGTTCAAGTCGAATTAAATTAGAATTTAATCGATTGAACCGATTAGGAATAAAATAAACTTAAATCAAATTTTAAGTTTATCTTAATATTTATCTTAATAATTATAAAAGGGATTATATCACTCTTTATATGTATGAGTTTTCTTTAAGAGAAAAAAGAAAAAGAAAATAAAAGAGAAAATCCTAGTCGTCATCTCTTCCTCTTTTCTAAATATCCACATTCAAATAAAGACCTTATTTACAAGGGAGCTAGCAATTCGGTGAGAACTTCAATCAGATCGATAACCTCGGGTATCCAGATCGACAACCTCATGTGGATACCCGTAGAGGCCGGACGCGTGTGCGGCTTCAAGAGAACTAAATTTCACGATCATCACATTGCGGCGTAGATCTCTCCGCGCAAAGGTGAATATTAAATCTTCGTTTTTCGTTTAATCTTAAATACACGAGTGATCTTATTTTCGTGATTTTTGAGATCGGATCTCAAGTTTTGAAATCTAATTTTATTTGGTTTTCTTTTTCGCTGCGTTTTATATTATGCAAAATTCTAACAGTGGTATCAAAGCCACCCTCATATTTTTTAAGATTAAAATTATAGTTTTGGGTATTTAAAATCATTCTTTGTTGATTGAATGATTAATAAATCATTTTACCATATTTAAAAAATTATTAAATTTTGATCAATTTGAAATTATTTTAATCCGCATAATTTTTTTTTACAAAAAAACGTCGCACGGACTGCTACAGTAATTTCGTACGGACTACCACAATAATTTTTTTATTTAAAATTTTATTTTATTGTAAAATTTGATGAGATCAAATTTTATTTTTAAATTTTTATATAATTTTGACGAGATCAAAATTTATTTTTAAATTTTATAATATTGATGAGATCAATTTATTTTATTATAAAATTTGATAAGTTCAAATTTTATATAGTTTTTCATATAAGATGTGAATCATCGATGAGATAAAATAGATATTTTTTACGGATTAAAATATTGATCAAAATTATTTGAATTAACTGTTTAGTTAAATCAAACGATCGATAAGATTTGTTCGTTTTGGTGATTTGATCACCTATTTTCCTGGATAATTAGTAAACGGCTAATTAAAGTATCCCAAATTAATTATTGTGATTATGATGTATGAGGTACATATGGGTGATGATTATGGATAGCAACCAATTTATTTTGTATCGACATGTGATGTATGATGTGTATGCGGAATTTTGTAATTTTAAATTTGTTTAAATTAAGGACTTTGTATTTGGGTTGTTTTTGGGTGCCTGCGAGTATGAGCCTATTTTATTCGGAGATCTGCGTATCTCAATAGACTAGAGATAAAAGTTATCGAATATAATTAATATAATTTTATTCTTTTATTGGGTTTTATTATGTTTGGTTGCACGTCATTAGTTGATTGGTTGCAAACCGTTAGCGCACAACAAGCCCAGATCGAGACGAGCACTTGATGGCAGTCAGATCAAGGAGTTGATGGTGATCGAATCAAGTTGTAGCTCCGGATTGGATCAAGAAGTTGAAGACAATCAAGCCAATAACATGTGTGTGCTTGTATTTATAACCCTTAGACATCGATTCTGCCTCAATGGCTCGAGCATGAATCTTCTTTTTAGACCCATGATCATCACCAATTGTATTATTTTTTATACGTAGATTATTTTTATTTGCATGAGATGTAAATAAATAAAATTAAATATGAGACCTAAATACTAATCTCCTAACAAATATTAGTCTAGCAGTCTTCCACAGTTGTAGAAGTGCGGGCGTCTTTTCTAGTGTTGACTGGCACAGCTGGTTACAGTGGTCAGTTGCATCGGAAAGGCGCAACTACTCTATTAGCATAAGATGTTGCGGAGTAAAGATGGGGTTGGGCCCAATATCTGTCAGGTGAGGGATCCAACGACGGTTTTGCTTACGCATTTGAACGGTGGGTCTGACTTAACTAAGAAATGAGGCCAATATCTGTCAGGTGAGGCCTACAGGACTTAGAGACCGAAAATCATTGTAATTCACTTAAGAAGCATTGGACAAAAGTTGTCCACTCATTGATTTGCGTGTCGGCAATATACGTCAGGTGAGGTGGTGCGGTAAACTGGTGGGACCGCAGTATCCACTTGAAATCCTTGTCGCGTTGGGTTTCCATTTCTCCACCCGAGGAGTGTAAGAGACTCGAGGAGATAGTGGGAGGTTAACGTTTGTTTTTAAAATGTCCCAAAACAATTTTTTTTGAAACAAATACAAATATCTAATTTGAATATTTACTCTCTGCAAAAGAAGATATTCGCTTCCAGTCCTCTATCTCGTATTCTCGAAACTAACCGGTTAACCGGAATGAATTATAAAAACTGGTTTAGAAAATTAAAAATAGTTTTGAGTTTCGAGAGGCTAAGTTATGTTCTTGACCAGGACCTCCCCACGTTACCAAATTGTTCAACAGCTCATCAAAAGGCAGCCTGCTCATGATCATTGTTTGACAATGATTAAAGACCTTGAGGAGTTAAAAAAGGATAGGGAATTGCAAGTTGATTTGATCATGTAATATCTTCCTAATTCATATGTATAGTTTATTATAAACTACCATATGAATAAAATTGACTGCATCTTCGCTGAATAATTAAACATGTTGCTAACTATAGAGAGGATCTTGAAGGGTTCAAGGCGCTCAGTTCTCGATGTGGAGTGTGCTTTCTCTTCCAAAAGAATGTCTAATTTGAAGAAGAAACCCGCAAAGAAATAAGAGATAAAGAACAAGCCCAAAAGGAAAGCTCCTAAGAAGAAGGCCGCTGACAAAGGAAAATGTTTCCACTACAATGTCGGCGGTCACTAAAAGAGGAATTATCCCATCTACCTCGAGAGCCCAAAGAATAAGAAGAAAGACACACCTTCGGAAGGTATGTCAAACCTGCTCATAATAGAAACTAACCTTATGGTTTCCTCTATTTTCAGTTGGATGATAGACTCTGATTTTAGTTCTCATTTGTCTACTTCAATGCAGAGTTTAAGAAAAAATAGAGGGCTGTGGGAAGGTGTAGTCACCCTACGATTTGGCAGAGGGGCAAGAGTTGCTGCTGTGGCCACTGACACATATCCATTGCGACTACCGTTAGGACAAGTTTTATTACTTAAAGACTGTTATTATGTGCTTGCTGGTAGCAAAAATTTGATTTCTGTTTCTTTTTAGCACAGGACGATTATATTTTTAATTTTGATAAAAATTACTTTACAATTTATTTTAGAAATAAAGTTGTTGCCCGTGGGTTTTATAATTGACAGTTTTTATCATTTACATTTGGATGTATCAATGAATGTTTCTGAGCAGGTAGTTTGTGTCGTTGGGTCTAAGAGACCTAGAGATGAGATAAACCTAAAGTATATGTGGCACATAAGGCTTGGTCATATTGGAGAAGAAAGGATTAACAGATTGGAGAAAGATGGGTTTCTTGGCCCATTGACTTCTGAATCTTATCTAGTTTGTGAATCCTGTCTTCAAGGAAAAATGACCAAATTACCTTTTGTAGGACAAGGGGAAAGGGCCACAGAGATACTTGCCTTGGTACACACTGATGTGTGTAGCCCATTTGATGTGCAGACCAGGGGTGGTTATCTTTTCTTCATAACCTTTACCAATGATTATTTACGGTATAGGTATGTCTATCTTATGAGACACAAATCTAACATTTTTGAAAAATTTAAAGAATTCATATGTGAAGTAGAGAAGCAAACTGGAAAACCCATCAAGGCTCTTCAATTAGATCGAGGGGGAGAATACCTTAGTGGGGAGTTCCTAAGCTATCTCAAAGAAAATGACATAGTCTCACAATGGACTCCTCTTGGAATACCTCAACTCAACGGAGTGTTAGAACGGAGAAATTGAACTTTACTGAATATGGTTCTATCCATGATGAGTTTCACTGATCTTTCTTTGTTTCTCTAGGGACATACTTTGCTTACCACAACCTATCTACTGAATAGGATTCCCTCTAAATCTGTTTCTACTATGCCTTATGAGATGTGGCATGGTAAGAAACCAAGTCTTAGTCATATTAAGATTTGGGGATGTTCGGTCCATGTCAAGTGACTACATGCAAACAAGTTAGAGGCTAGGTCAAAGAGGGCTCATTTTATAAGGTATTGTTGGGGCCAAAAAGTGACTGCATTATGATCGTCCCCTGAGGGTAACCATCAGAGATGTCGAATACGCCGCGTGCCAACAGATCAAGCGATCGGGCCGAGAAGGGATCAGCTCAGCCGGGTTCTCCTCTAGTAACTCTCACGACTATTCGGCTTAGAATAACCGAATTGAATTTACGGAGGTAGAGAAGGATTGCTAGGTTCGACTTAGAGTAGCCGAACCGGATACAAAGATAAAGATACGGCTAATGAGCCGATTATAACTTTGTATATGAAGAAAACACAAATAAAGACACGGCTGATTGGCCGATTGAAACTTTGTAGAACAAAAATGACACGGCTGATGGGCCGGTTATATCTTTATATTGCTTGGGAAGGGGATACAAGAAAGAATGTAGGGATAGAAAGATTACGAGTAAGCCTACTCCTAGAAAAGCGGTAAAGGAGAGCGATAAATGCAGGTACGAAAAGTTAAGTTAACCTACTCCTATATAATTGAAGAAGTTGGGGTGATACCGGACTTACGAGGTTGCCGGACCCCTTTTCCTTCGATAGTTCGGGTATTTATACTCATCCCGAACCAAGTTATTGGGCGCCGATTTGAATTATTGGCCTTAATTGTTGAAAGTTATTGGATATTCAGCAACCACTTCCTTTTTAGCCGAATGCCTTCAATTAGGATAATAGTCGCTTCTCCGTCCAGGTTCATCCCCTGTCATTGCGCCAGAGCGTGATCCTCGGAGCTTTCCAGCACTGGGCGCAGTTTGCCGTTTCGGGTCAATTGCGAGATTCGTGCCCAAATCTCGCATTCCTTCCTTCCAAGATCTTTTCCTTTTTGGCTCAAGCAGTCGAAAGGCTATCTTCGACTTTCGCCTCTCTCGTCGCTTGACTGGGCGGTTTGATGTCCTTTTTAGTCTAAGTTGACCTTGGATTTAAAGTGATGGACTTTTTGTCGGCAACTCTTTTTGCCGACTGATGCTTTTAGCCGGTGATATTTGTCGCGTGCTATATTCTTACGCGATAAAGACCGATCTCGATTGAGATACGGGTCTTCTTCCTTTGGCTTATTCTTTTGTCGGCTGATGTCTGTCGGCCGACAGTATCCGCCACGTATCGCTCTCTTAAGAGGCGAAAATTTTGGTCTCAACAGGTATCCTAAAGAATCTTTAGGTTACTATTTTTACATCCCAAAGGATCACAATATAGTTGTGAGCCGACACACTACTTTCTTGGAAAAATAGTTTATTCAAGAAGTAGTAAGTGGGAGAAAAATTGAGCTTGAAGAGGGAGTCTCTGAAGAGCAACGAGTCCCAAAACCTACGGAACCTATTCATGCTGAGCCAGTGCATGTAGCACCTCATCCACCTCGTAGATTGAATAGGATCTCCATCCTACTAAAAGATACTTAGATATTCTTACAGAGGAAGTAGAGGAAATGTTCCTCATGGGAGATAGGGAACATGGAGATGATCCCAAAGCCTACAACGAGGCGATATTTGATATCGACTCCGATAAGTGGTTGGAAGCCATGAAGTCAAAAATTGACTCAATGTATTCCAACCAAGTTTGGACCTTTGTAGATCCATCAAAAGGCATAGTTTCTATTGGGTGTAAATGGATCTACAAAAGGTAGGTTTGAACGGAAAGGTAGAGACCTATAAAGCAAGGCTGGTGGTGAAAGGCCATAGTCAACGCGAAGGCATTGACTATCAGGAGACCTTTTCGCCTATGGCCATTCTTAAGTCCATTCGAACACTACTTGCCATTGCAGCATACCATGATTATGAGATCTGGCAGATGGATGTGAAAAGTGCTTTCTTAAATGGATTTCTTAAGGAAGATATCTATATGGAGCAGTCTTTGGGTTTCACTTCTAGTGACGAAAGTCACAAAATATGCCAGCTGCAAAGGTCTATATATGGGCTTAAAGCAAGCATCTCGGACTTGGAATACTCGTTTTAATAACGTGATCAAATCGTTTGATTTCATTAAGAATGAAGATGAACTATGCGTTTATAAGAAAGTTAGTGGGAGTGTTATTACATTCCTCGTATTTGTACGTGGGTGACATTCTCCTAATTGAAAATAACATTCCAATGCTGACTTCAGTTAAGATGTGGTTATCTAAGAAATTCTCTATGAAAGACCTAGGGGAAGCATCTTATAATTTGGAGATTAAAGTATATAGAGATAGATCTAAGAGGATGCTGGGCCTCTCACAGAAAATGTACATAAAGGAGTTGCTGAAGAAGTTTAGTATGGAAAACTCTAAAAGGAGACTTGTACCCCTTAAGCATGGAATTTATCTCTCCAAGAAGATGTGCCCTAATACATCTGAAGAGATTCAAAGAATGAGCCAAATCCCTTATGCTTCAGCTATAGGGAGCCTCATGTATGTCATGCTATGTACACAATCTGATATTGCATTTGCTGTGAGTGTCACATGCATATATCAGTCCAATCCAGGTAAGGAGCACTGGACTGCTGTGAAAAATATACTTAAGTACTTGAGAATGACTAAAGATATGCTTTTGGTTTTTGGAGGAGGAGAGCTCAAAGTACAAGGATACACTGATTCAGACTTCATGTCTGATGTTGACAATAGAAAGTCTACGTCGGGATACGTGTTCCTGTGCAATGGTGGTTCGGTGTATTGGAAGAGTTCCAAACAACCAATCATCGCTGACTCTATTATGGAAGCAGAGTATATCGCCGTATCTGAGGCTGCAAAGAAAGCCTTCTGATTCAAGAAGTTTGTCGCGAAACTAGGTGTGATGTCATCGGATGCCATTCCACTTTATTGCGACAGCCATGGCTAAGGAGCCTAGGTCTCATCAGAGGTCCAAGTACATAGAGCGGCGGTTTCATATTATACGCGACTATCTCGAGAAGAAATACGTCGTGGTACAGAGAGTAGACTCCGCGGATAACGTGGGAGACCCATTGACTAAGCCGCTAAGCCAGCAGAAGAGTGAAGCCCACCTTGAGAAGATGAGGCTTAGGTATATGGCTAATTGGCTTTAGTGCAAGTGTGAGATTATTAGATGTATGTCTTAGAAGCCAATCTGGCCGACACATGTATTCTTTTTAGGATATAAATTTGTATTTGACATTTTACATTATGAATATTATTAGGTTTTTATTTCTATTCATGTTGTGTATGTGTCCATGAATTGTCCAAGGAATTAATAAGCTGATGAAACTTATTCTCAAGAGTTGAGAATTTGAGACATGTATCATTAGTTATTAATTCCTAAATGCTCTCGATCGATGAATCATCATAGGGACAGTGATTGATCCAGTGAGATTGGTGCACAGGTCGCTTCCCTTTTAGGGTAGACGAGTCTCGAGTCAACAGTGTGAGGACACTGGAGCGAATGTGCAGGTGATTGTTGGAGAATAAGGGTACCGAGCGTGACCATCACGAGAAGTCACTTGGATGTCTACTCACTCATCAGTGACTTACTCGATGTTGTAGTAGTGTGAATGCCTTTTGACCTGCGGTGCCTCGGCTATTCACAATGAGGTTACTGTAGTTTGATTGTATATGCACTTGGTCCCTAGCGATTTGGGTCCTTGCGGTGCATGTTGGCTGCAGTAGATTCGTTGTAGGAATAGGGTGTGCATCTAAAGTGGAAGGCATGAGAATTGGGCCATTCAAAAATAAGAACCCTATGAATGCATTAAAGGCTAGCGTAATCATAATAAAACAAGTATTGTAGCCTAACCATAACATAGAAATGAATGGAACTTAGTGACAATAACCTAGATCGAGTGGCATCTAGTTTTATGTACGATATTAGCTATATTAGGGCTGTGTATTACCCTTAGATGAGATAAACACTAGGGATGGTCGATTTCCCTAGGGTAGTGTCTTGGGTTGTTGAGTCCTCTAGACCGAGGACAAGATTATACTCACATAGTCTGTCGGCTCGAGATGGTCGCTCCTCTCGAGCAGTGTACTCCAGAGTGTCACATATGGGTTTATGTGTATTCCCCAGCGGGCGGCCCCCAGAGTGATAATAATTAATCCAGGGCTTAGTGTTGTGAGTGGGCTCGACGTGAGGCGATCACGAGGATTAAGTTATATGTTAGTGGGGTTTGTCGAGTCTGCATTGATGCATATTCCCCAAGGCATAGAGTAATACTTTCTTTATTTGTATAGTACAGTAGTCTACTGCTTTCATTATTATCCACTTATGTCTTGCTTAGTCCTAGTAGGATAGGCGCTCAAGTCAGGGCCGAATCCACTATGAATTTCTTTTAGTTCTCACCCCCTATTTTGAAGAGCCCTCACTGAGCGCAGCGGCGCAAGATCGTGGCAAGGGCATCGCGCTCTAGATTGTGGCCTTAGGTATATGTCACCTTACTTGTGAGAGAGAGTTTTATTTTCTGTTTTGGAGTGAACTTGTGTAGGATTATATTTTGCAAGAATTATAGTAACTTATTTAAAGTTTGTGAGATGTAAATTGTAATAGTTAAATGTTTAGTTAGTTTCATTTCTCGCTCTATGATATCGCCTCTCTCTTTGTTTAATTGTATGCTAAATTTCTTGTTGAAATTCATACTCTGGCTATGGGCATGCCTTGGGCGGTAAGGGAAGACTATATCCGTTCGGCGGTCTGTGCACGTTCTCCGAACGGACCAAATAGGCGTGCTCAGGGCGTGACATAAAGGATCTATTGGTGCTTTACCTTTTTCTTTATAGAGTGGACATTTTATTTTGGGTAAGGAAAAAGAAAAGAAAAATCTGTAATTAAATATGTACTTAATGTTCATTCAAGTATGTTACATTTCAGCTTTATTTAGTGTGTTTTATGTTTAAGGTTGAAAGTATTAGCTATTAGCACTCTAATACTTAGTTATCACATTGTATTCCTTGTGATTGTGTTGTTTATGTTCCTTTGGGTATAGTGGAGGTCATGCTCGATTAGCAGATCTGTTGGCGCGTCCAAACGGCTAAATTAGCGAGGGTGTAACAGGTTTGTAGGCCAGGGTCAGAGTCAGTAAATAAGGAACATATTGCCTTTCTTTTGTATTGGTTTTGTCGTAATTTACTTTGTACTCGGTCTAAAAAATAACTGAGATTTTGTACCCATTGCTATTGTCTTGGCCAATGGCGAAAAAATAGCTCCAACTCTTATTTTCTTTCTTTTTTATACCAAATTTTTTTTTGATTAATTCAAACATTTTCGGCCCGCTAAAGTTTTTCACCAATAAAGCTAGTTTTTCAAACATTTTTGTTTTAATTCAAACATTTGGGTTAATTCAAACTTTAGCGGCAATTTGGATTAATTCAAACATTTTCGGCCCGCTTAAGTTTTTCACCACTAACACCTCTCAATCTCGTCCCATTACCAAAGGGATAGCCGAGGTGGATCATCTGACGTCTGTGGGGAATCGATTGAAGCATAATTTTGTCCCCGTGGTGTTTCGATCGTATAGGCGGGGTTGTCCGACGACTTATATAAGCGTTCGTGGGATGATCTTTGCAATATTTTGTCACGCCCCGAACCCAAAACATAACAGACGCCGCGTACTTGCTAGATAAGCAAATATGCAAGGCTACAAAATCAAACAGAGAACACACATAACGATGATTACAAAGAATATTATGAAATTCGAATAACTAGATTTATTAGGCAATGACAAAATTAAGATCAGAATCAAACTAATTAATACGATTGAAAAACTAAGGTCTTCAACGAAAATACTAAAGGGACATTTGGTTCAATAGATTCCATAATTAACAATGAAACAGAAACGAATAAATTAAATGCTAGATAGAAAGTTTAATTAAACATATCTAACTACACTAAATATGAACAAAAAAAAAAGAACGACTCGATGACGACTACGTCTAGCGTTCACTCGGACCTCTCCCCACCTGGTAAAATAGTCTCGGTATTTGGGTAAGCAACCATATACCGTATTAGTCGGATCAAGCATACAACGAAATAAATAACAAAAGTTCTGAAATAAATTAATTTAAGCAACTTGTCTATCCTTTACAAAATTTCGAAAAACAGAGATCATTAAATAACAAAGTAATTTTCTTTCGGCAATCAAACGAAAATAAAAGTAAGTAAGTCTCCGGTAACTAACTATATAAAATGATCCGTTCGCGAGATCCAGAGGTACCCATAGGCGCAAAACAAAACAGAGACACTCGAAAGTGCAGGTGCTCAAAGGCGCATATACAGAATAGAGGCACTCAAAAGCGCAGACACCCAGAGGCGCAATACAAAGACGAAGCTAGCTTCTATAACGAAGTACATGTCGATATGACCAATATTAGTATAGCAGAATACCAAGAGACATTTTAAATTTAAAATACTTACCCAATCACTAATTTACAGAACAAGTTATTAATTTTAGAAATATTTTACAGAAGAAAACTATCAATCAAATTTAAAACTCAATTTTCAGAATATGTAATAATATGCTTAATCTTTAGTTTTAAAATCTACAAAATATAAATCTTTTTATAGTCAAACTATTTTTCTATACTATATTGGTAAGAACTAACGGATGTCCGGTCTCTTACTTTAAAAGTAGATTCTATACTAAGCAGCTATCCGGTCGAGAATGCACAGAGAGCCAATCACCAGAACCTAAAATAGAAATTTTACAATTATCTATGAGCTACTAAAAATAAATACAAAACACAAATTAACGATATGATGAACGAAGCCTAAAATAATAAACTATCAAATCGGATAGGCACACAAGGGTAAACAATATAAATTACACATACTAACAAATAGGTTGAGATCGAGCATAAAGAAAATTAGAATGTAAATTAAATGGAAACTATATAATTAATCAAAAAAAAAAAAAGGTGAAAGTCCAAAATATAAATTAATCAAAAGAACAAGATAGCTAGAATAGAAGTTAATTATTAAACAAAGATTTCTAGTGTCGAAAAAAATGTGATTTTCGGATGTTGAATCATAAGTTCATAACCAGAAATTAAATGAGATCGAAATAAGAAGCAAAAATAATATATGCCTTCTCTTAGGCATTTTGTCGAATAGTTGATGTGCAATTTGAAAGGCATGAAAAATTTAGAAAATGTGTAAAAAAAATGTTCAGAGTACAATAATGACACAATCATAATAACTTTAGATTGAAACGAATCAGATTTTAAAAATTTTGATTCAAATTAACAAGAAATAAATACTAAATACCTAATCACATAACTAAGAACAATAATATTGGAGGATCTCAAAATTTGATAAAAGAGATTAAAAAATGGACCTCTTCAAATGGATCTCTTCAAGAACGAAAAATAACGACGTCGATGGTGAGATTCGATCGGCGACGAAGCAAAAGATGTTGATCATGCTTGAGGAGGGCGGTTGCGGCGACGACGACGGATGACGACACAAAAAATAAAAATCCCGTAAGCATGCGCGCGGGGTTGCGTAAGTGCGTGCGGCACAAAGAAGAGAGAGTGAGAAAGCCGAATGGGATATCAAATAATATGCTGTGAGGCCCCTAAACTAATAATATTTACAAAAAAAATCAAACTTAAGAAAAAAGACATCAGACAAAATATTTAAAGATACGAGATGTTGCATATTTTATTTGCACTGATCGGGGGAATTGCCTCAAATATTAAACTTCGTTTTGGATCCTTTTTAAAAGAAGCTAAAATCGAAGGTATTATTCCTCGGTTCTCAAATGGTTGTTCTCAAAAGGTTGCCTCCAAAGCTCTAACCACTATGGTCGGAGCTCGGAGGTAACGACTAAGTAGGAGAGAAAATATATTGGATACAGTCGAATATTTAACGAAACTATATCCACATTTATATTTTTTTCAAATAGATACAAATATATATCTAATTTTGAATTTTTATTACCAAATCCACTAAAAACGGATTCAGATATGAATAGAATATTTCTTCGGATTCTAATATGAATCGAATTTGTATTAGAATATTATTCGGATAATAAATTTGAATTTAAATTTAAATTTGAATTCAAATTCAAACTTAAATTACACACTCAAAATATAAAATCTAAACATAAATTTTAGATTTTGAATTTCAATTCAAATTCATGATTTGTATCCATGTCTTATACAAATTTCGATTTACAATTTAAATATAAATTTAATTTAAATTTCGGTTCAAACTTAAAATAAAAATGATATGTGGAATTTACAATTTAAATCATGTTAAATTCAAACAAAATTAAATTAAATTAAATTAAAATTTATTATTTGAATTTGTAATCAAAATTTGAATTATATTTGAACTGACAATTTAAATTTAAAATTTAATTTTAATATGAATTCATAATTCAAATTTAGATTCAAAGTTAAAATTTAAAACTATATTTAAATTCAAATGTCAAACTTATATTAAAATTTTATAAAATTAAAATCTAACTTTTAAGTATATATTTTAAATTAAAAATATAATTTAATCTAAATTTAAATTTTGATATATATATATATATATATATATATATATATATATATATATATATTTAAATTTAAATAATTGTTATTCAAAGAAATAGAGAAAAGTAACATGCAGGAGACGGACTCAAATCCCATAACCTCCCGCGGTTCCTCCGCAAGTCTTCTACCATATAAACTAAACAAACAATTGTTTTAATATTCCTTAATAATATATATATATATATATATATATATATATATATATATATATATATATGAACTACATAATACATATATATCTAAATACATACATATTAATTTTTGGATATCCAAATCTAAATATGAAATTTTCAAATATCCAAAATATTTTGTACTTAAAAAAGTTGTATTTCATTCTAGAACTAAATTATGGAGAATAATAATTATTATTCGGGACAAAAAAAATTATTCTGGTATAAATTTATATTTGGATATAATCAGAGATATTCCGAAGGATATATATTCTTCAAAATATTTGGACAAAAAGTCTAAAACAATATATAAATATATTTTAAAAATAAAATAATTAATTTATATAAGTATATTTTATATAAATTTATTATTTATAACATTATTTTATGTAATAATTTATTTAATTTGATATAATTTATTCATAATATATATAATGAATAAAATATAATACTAGCAATATACTTATAATTTTAATTAATAATACTATAAGTTAGTTTGAATACAAATTTAGATGAAATATATAAAATACGAAAATAATAATTTAATAAATAATACTTAATATAAAATAAACAATTAAATATTAATTAATATATAATGATATAATTTAACAAAATAAATAATATATTAAATTTAAATAATTTATATTGTATATAAGATTTTAGTAATTAAGAATATATTTACATAGAGATAATATTTATGTTAATATATTTATTTATCTATCTATTTATCTAATAAAATAATTAACAAAAGAGCAAAGTTGTCTCCAATTTTTTTAGGAAAAATTTTTAACAGGTGGTTTTAGATCAACTCATTTTTATCGAAACAACTTGTTCGGTTCAATTTCTACACCATTTGGATACAATTTGAGGGCAGACTTTGAAAATATTTTTGTATCTATATATACGGCCGGATTCAAATATTTTTTATCTGAATGATAAATGTGAATATGATCGGATAGAATATCCAAATATTTTTTATCTGAATGGTAAATATAAAACTAAGCTGATTACTTGGAATAATTAAAACGTGAAAGATTAGGAAAGTTATATTTTTGCATGCAAAGCTGACACTAAAAGATCTGAAGCTATCTTTACCGAATATTCGACACAGCGACCGCACGAAAAGCAAATAAATCGACGAAAAAAAAAAAAGAGGAACATGACAAGGTAGAGTTGTCTTTTAGGTACGAGAGGACGAGTGCCCACATTAAGCTTCTTTTCTCTCTCATCAGCGATTTCTTGTGTATGAATCCCATCACTTTCCTTACCCAACAAACCACCCCAATCTATACACAAAAACACAACCACTAATAAATGCCGCTTAAGCTTGTAGTTCCTTTTTCACGCCCTTTATCTTCTTCACCATTTAATATTTTTGCCAATTATGTACGAAAGTAGAAAGATATATATCTAAAGAAAGTTACCGCTGCCTAGCTCGAATGATAAAAACGGCAAATTAATGAGAATTAACACAAGCATGTAATTAATAAGAGTTGATGCACGCCGCAACAGTAGGCTCAGCTAGGCAAAGGCCACCATTCTAGATGTTTCAAAATACTATTTTTATTAGTTTTTTGTGTGTGTGTGTGTGTGTGTGTGTGTGTGTGTGTGTGTGTGTGTGTGTGTCAAACATTCTACACCAAATTCCAGGAAAACAATTTTTAAACCAAAGAACTCAAGAAATTGGATGCACTGAGAGTCATGTTATGATTACTGATCTCAAATCCTAGTCAGATGTGAATTTACAGTCTTTTTCACACTATTAAAAAATATGTCATTTGTCATGTCTCTTTGCAAGGGTAACTTAATTAATATATCCTTACTAAAAAATGCTTTTGTGAGAGTTTAAAGGGTTCTTACAAAAGATATTATAAAAATAGGGCAATTACTTATATGCCTCGATAAAGTTTTCAACTTTCATATTTATCTTTCCTAAAAGGCTAGTATGAAAACTATTCTTGTAAAGCTTTGCTATTTAAAAAAATAACTCTAAGAGTTTTGAGCTCTTTCAAATATAATTCTAAAGTTAGATTTTGTTAATGCATCATCAAAAAAATCATTACCCTATGTGAAATGACTATTTTATCCATTTAAATTTATATTCTATTATCATTTACCTTTCTTATTTGCCCTTAATGTTTTTGTTAGAATTTGATTAGTTTTATAATTAAATTTTAATTGGATTATGATTAATATTTAAATCTGTTAGAGATAAATTAATTTAGATTTAAATATTAATTGGATTATAATTTTAATTTAAGTAGATTTGAGTTTATCTTTGGTGGAGTTTATATATATCTCTAATGTAGAGAGCATATATATATATATATATATATATATATATACACACGTATGATCTTGAGGATGATGGTACGATACAAAAAGAGAGAAAAGAGAGATGTCACGCTCCGAGTTTCAAAACAATGATAGATTTTTTTTAAAAAAAATCAGAGTTCAAACTTTAAACTTAGGACGTGAACAGACCGCCACATGCATAGAAAATTCTCTGTCCACGCGGACAGAGTCTCCCCTATACATGCTCGGCTAGGCAAGTGCAGTGATACCATCAGAGAGCAACATAATCAACAGCTAAATCAAAACATAAAGCTCTACAACTAATACATCCACAACTACTCATGACATAATCCACAAATACTCCAACTCAAAAATACATAGACAATCTAAGATCATGATACAGTAACTGCAAATACTAGCACTGGGCCACTGCGGCCAATAGCAGGGGACAACTCTAGCGCGACAGTTCACTGGATCGTCCCAACCTCCAGCACCCGACTGACCTGAAAAATGGTCACCCATGGGGTGTGAGATACACTCTACATGTATTCCAGTGGGCACGACGGGCCGAGAAATAGCAAATCGTACCTACCGGATACAATAATAAGCGGATAGCAAAAGCAAGAAATACTGAAGCTGAAAGGTAAGATGCAGATATAAAATCTAAGCATGCTGAAATGGAAGCAGAGGTGCTCATATATCAAGCTAATCATGCTGTAAAGCAGAGTTAGTATGATAATCAATAATATCATGAATGCTGTAAACAGGGAATACTGATAATCACGGAAGGGAAGCAGGGTACTCATGACTGTAATTGATCATGCTATAACTGATAAATCTGATAAGCAGGAAATGATCATGTTATAAACAAAGCTGGTATATAACAATGCTGTAAACTGAAAAAGCTGAATAATAATAACTGTAAGTACCCAATCAGTGCCGTCATTAGTCACGAGGACCTAGACCAATGCCAAAGCTGGCACGTTCGGCTGACATATAACCCGGCACAATCGGTGCACTCAGGGGCACACGTGTCGCCACTCTCGTCCACTATGTGCAGCCTGGGGCTCACGGGTTGCCACTATCGACCACTTCACCGGTAAAGAACGCGTTGTGGGGGATCAATCCCACGGCGTACGTGAAATGAGCAGCTAGTGCTATGGCGATCATAAGGCTGATGCTCAAGCTGAACAATCGACAATGAGCCAGATAATTCCTGTCGGGATGCTGAAAGCTGTAATAATCACGGATGCTGAAAGCTGTAATAATCTCGGATACTGTATAAACGAATCTGAGCAACATGAGCTGAATATTTGAGCTGTAACTGAAACTGAAACTGAATAGCAGGACTGTACTCCTATTCTATCATGCAACGCAGAACAGGAAATGCTACTATAACTAGGCTGATGATCAAACAAACATGGCATATGTCAAGCTGTATATATAGGTATACTAAATACTGAACATGAAATCATATCGGGAACTGAACTGCAAGATCAATACTACATAGCTATACACAGTGAATGCTGGAATGAGAGCAAATAGAAAGGCTCAAGCATAGGTTCAGGGCTACACCAAAAACAGGGGTCCGACCTACCACGGCACCCCATAGGGCCAACCTGATAAAGCCCGGACCGAAGATAAACCCACCTCAATGTACGTAGATGATCACGGTGGCTGCTGGATGGCTCGCAAGCTGGCGGCTGACTGATGGGACCTGAATCATATGCACAGGTCAGAAAATAAACTCTCACACATACCCAACCCCTGACTCGCAACGCACACAAGGCTTAAACCTGGATCTTTTTCAGATTATCGTAACCTGTCGAAAATCCGCCGATCGGTCAACTTTGACCCAATCAGCGCCTACAGATTTCTGAATTCGGCGAGACTTGACGTGCGGCCCCAGAATGCTTCACTGAAGATGTTCGGGCAAGTACATACTTCTGGATGTGTCTCTAAGCTAGATCGATGCCACAATTACTAAAATACCCCCCAAAAAAATCTCTTTTTGGTTTTCGGGAGTCGCCAGCAATAAACCACGACTGCTGGATCCACTAAGACTACACTGGGAACCTCAAATAGAACAACTTAATCGTCACAAGTCCTCGAATTGCGCAATTAAAACCGAGTCGCCGATAAACCGACAATTTTGCCGATTTACGGTCCGATAACCGATTTCCGCTCAACGGAAGCTATCGGATGTCCAATGAAAAGCATAGAGATCATGGGCACACAGCCCAAGACAGCACGCTAGGCAATATTTGCGTTTAGACCCCTAGGGTTTCTTGAATTCACATAAATACATGCATTTTAGGGCCTTTTTCGCTCGTATTAATTCTCAGGGCATTATTTAATCGAATCGAGACCACCAGAAGGTGGCCCTCGACTTGCTGGACACCGTGCTCCCATTTGGAAGCAGCGCGAAACCCGAGAACAACTTCGGGCCATCTTTTACTTATGCAATTAGGTTTATTTTGCATTTTAAATATATTTACTCGATCAATCCCTCATTTAGGGTGAGCATCATGCTCAGTAGGTTGAGAGGACACAGTGGCTCACCCTGAGGGTGCAACATAACTGCTGGAACAACTTAAGGAAGCAACATGGCTTATTTAGAGCTCGGCGCACAAGATCTCCACATCCCATCAGTCCATCTTTGGACAGAGGTGAGCATCAAGCTCAGGGGATGGCACAGAGTCTAGGGCTCACTATCTCGAGACTACAGCACTGTCGAAACACCCTAAGAACAATTCTTAATTAGCATAGAGCTCAACATGGTCCATCTTTTTAACCACTCGGCCACTTTGCAAACTGAGGTGAGCATTAAGCTCCTGGGACTGAGGGAGGTTAGAGGCTCACCACTGGAGCATCGCAGACCTGCGGGAAAGATCACCGGAGCAAGCTAGGCCACGGCTCGAGCACCCAAAGCTCGGCTTGGGCCAACTGAGCAAACCGGAGCCACTTAATGCAAGCATCATCCTTATCAGCCCTCTGGAGTTGCAATGGGTGCAGCCAGCACCCCATCCGGCGCCGAGAAGCGGCGCAAGGCCGGAGCCAAGCTTCGGCCAAACTTGAAGCCCTTTAATGGCAACTTCCCATCCACGGGGTTTTAGGTGCAAAGGACAGCACCACAATTTTTCTAGCAAGGTTTTAGGAAGGTCTGGGCTTATCCCCGCCGTCGGTGATCACCTAACGGCCGGCCTCCATTAGAGGGGTCGAGCTCGGGCCATTAATGGTGGATTTCAAACCGGCTTGCATGGACCATATGCAAGTGCATGGGTGAGTTATTGTCGGCCACAGGGAGTTTCCTGGGCATGTGTCTGGCGGTGGGAGGCGGTGCCGGTGCCGGCGCCGGAGCAAAGAGCTCGGCCGAAGTGTCTTCTTCCCCAAACTAGGACATAGGCTTGCGGTCTCCACAGTGTACCAAACCACCCCAAGTTTGGTGGACGGCTTGCACTCATCAAACAGAAGAAGATGGTCATTTTATTTTTTTGCCAAAAACCACCGGGAGCAAAGCTAGCTCGAGGCGGAGCTCATATGGGTGCAACTTTGCAGCCGGCCATCCGACGGTTTCCCATTTTCGGGAATGGGCTGGAAGAATCCGCAGGTGCCTAGGAACCTACTGCTTGTCGTCTTGGGTGTTAAAAACCAGAGGATGAAGAGGGCTTACCTCGCCGGAGTTGGAGAAAAAGATGATGAAGTCGGTTTTCTTTTCCCGCGTTGCGCAGCCACCAAGTTCCCTCGGCTCACTCCCAGGGAGCAGGAGAACACTCCAGAAGGCTCAGGGACCAAGTTGCAAAGTCTAGGTTGCTCTCTCCTTCTTCCTCTCCAAAACTCGGGCTCCAACAATGGTTGGTGTCTCCTCGGCCACCCCCGCACCCTGGGCTTTGTCTGGGGCATGCAGAGGAGTGTGGAGAAACCTTGGAACCCAGGTATGGCCCCTCGTACTCCCCGTAGGTAGCCCAAAAGCCACATGCATTCAATGCATGATTTTTGGAAATATTGCTAATAGGTCCTTGCTTAACTAACCATTTACTCCCAAATCCCTGCTGTAGGTGACAATTGCACCCAGAAACCTCACCAAGAATGTATTAAGTCGTTGGTACTTATGGGTTTTCGGCCCTCGGATGAAAGAATGTATGGTTACGATAATAGTGGGACCCAAGGGTTTAGTGAGTAGTTGGTGGAATAACATGATCTAAAGGGTGAAATTAGTCAAAGAAATAGATCTAACGGTAAAAAATTTACAAGCACCAAGTCATTGGTGCTTTTACAAGCACCAATGCCGGACTATATATATATATATATATATATATATACTTTCAAAAACACAACCCCAACTATGCTTGTGAACTTTTTACCATTGTATTTGCATTGGGATTTGTGCTTTTTTACTTTCTCTTTCTCTCTCTTTAGTTGACTTTACAAAAACACAAATCCCAGTACAAATCCAATAGTAAAAAATTCACAAGCATGGATAGACTTGTACTTTTAAAAACATATAAGCTCTACTATATATATATATATATATATATATATATATATATTTTACCATTGGATTTGTATTGGGATTTGTATTTTTGTAAAGTAACTAAAGAGAGAGAAAGAGAAAGTAGAGCTTATATGCTTTTAAAAGCACAAGCATATTCATGCTTATGAATTTTTAACCATTAGATTTGTATTGAGATTTGTGTTTTTGTAAAGTCAACTAAAGAGAGAGAAAGAGAAAGTAAAAATCACAAGTGTGTAATAACAGAAAATTTTAACCTCTGAAATTTGAAATAAATTTAATTTATTGAGATTTTTAATTCAAAAAATTCAAATTTCAAGGGGTATTCTCGAAGAAACGATTAAGCTAACCTAACGAGATCCAAACTTGACGAAACAAAATTGCTACTTGAACGGTCTCGTCAAGCTAAACGTCGTGGAGATGTCCAATTTCGAATTCGGTGAACCGAAACCATGGAGAAATGAGTAAAATTCTATTTATACAACATATTTTTGCAAAACTGCACATGTTTTATAAGCCAAATCACGTGAGATCGCACGTGGATGGGCCTCCATGCATAATTGACCTTCAGCGAGGAACCAATGTAAAAATATTAAGAAAAAATGGACCAAAATGCAACTTTTCCACTTCTATAAGTAGCATCTAGGGTTTTCTCTTGGGAAACCCTAGCTGCACACATCCCTAGTCTCCCCTCTACCTCTAGTGCCTACCCTTGCACTTCTGCTCTTTTTCCTCGAGCACTGCCGCCGTCGGCCATCGCAGACCTCCGCCAGACCTTGCCGGAAAAGCAGCTACCATCTTGCTTCTTAATAGATCTTGGGTTTGGAAGGATGAGGGAGCGCCACTTTGGATCGTACTACACCCAGACCACCCTATGGCCTCCATTATCATTAGAAAGCCACCCCCCAGCAACAGCGCCGCTGGCCACCGCCACCCAACGCTGGAAAACAAAGTTTTTCCTTTATTCTTACTCCCTCGGTTTGGAGGTAACTCGTGACCTCTCCTCATCGTTTTCCTTTGCATCTAAGGCATCCCACTACCATCTTCATCACTTGTCGATTCCCCCAGTGCAGCGCCGATGCCGGAGAAGCCTTGGCTAGTCAGCGAAAGCAAGAACTTAGTCGAAACCTTAGTTTTGGCCAAGCTTCTTCGTGCGCCGCCTCCGATGCCTCCGCTTGGACTTGAAGGCTGCTAGACACTAGGAAGTCCCCCACCAACTTTCGGGATCCCCTGATCAGCCGCGGCATAGGAATTTGAAACCCTAGATTTCTTGCACTTAGGGTTGGCCGAGCTTCATCGTCCGCCGCCGCCGCCGCTTCCTGCTGCCGGCAGTACCCTCGGCTGATCTCTCCTCGTCGAGTGCAATATTCTGGTACCCTTGCTTGAACCCAAGAGCTACTGGATCCCAAGCTCAGCCAAGCCAAGCCCTAGCTTGGCCGTAAGTGTTTTCTTTGGCCATCCGCCGCACTAGGCCGTCGGAGCTGGACCTAGGTGGTCTCTTGGCACCTCCCTCGACCCTTTCCAGCCACTGCTTGCCTTGGTTTCTATTTAGAACAAATTAATTAATCCAAAAAATTAATTTGGATTAGCATTTAATTTGTTCTAAATAGAAAGACTTTTCGGCCAAATTTTTATCCTTCATGGTACACCATTTATAAGAAATGCTACTTATGCGTCCAATATTGGGTGTATGATATACACTCTATCCAACAAAGGGAGGAGTGTTTTTCGCTAGTCATATTGGCATGACTAGTAGAATTCACCCTACCTTAGAATAGGCAAGGTGTAAAATATACACCCATTTTTTGGATATACAAGTAGTGTGATGACCCGGATCTCCGCGAAGGTCTTACAATGTGAATTGTGGCTTTTGGAGGCCTGTGAGGTATGTTGGAGATGGTTGCGCGCAAATCGGACCTCAGATTTGAACCCAGCGCGAAATTTGGATTAAGAATACCTATCCGGATGCCTTCGACAAATTTTTGAAGTGGAATTTGGCAAAACGAACATCGGATTTGGATTCAGCGCGCGAAAACGATGAAAATAAACTATTTACTTGTATTTTTCGAAGCCCGGATGCTAAAACATGGATTTCGAGGCATAGTTTACTGTTCCGGCAGGCCACGGCAGCGCCGGCGGCAGTGGGCAGCGGCGGAGCGCGGCGGCGGGGGCGCTGGCGCGGCAGCGGGCAGCGCGGTCCACGAGTTTTGGCGTATACCGGGACCAGCCAACGGCGGGCGTGCCACGTGTCGCGCGCTGATTGGGCAGTCAACGCACGCGCGACAGCACGCCGTGCGCGGCGCATCATGGACCCCGCTAGGCCACGTGTCGCCCGCCCATTGGCGGGCGCAGCGACCCGGCTGGGCCGCCGTGAACCGCGGCCCACGGTTCCCGTCGTGGACCGCGTCGCCATGCGGCGCGCCGCGATTGGCTGGCGCGCGGGGCGCGGAGCGGGTGACGTGGCACGCCGAGAAGGATTCGGGCGCGCACAGTGTTGGGCTTGGGCCAGATTCGGGCGCCCGAATCCGGCGCCCGAATCCGAACCCCTTCCTTGGTGGGCTTGGGCTATAAATAACCCTTTTTCTTGAGTCTTTGGACCTTTTTCCCGAGCCCTTTTACGATAGAGCCCTGAAGTGAAGTTGTTCCTCTTCTTGTGCTACATCTTGCAAAGGAGTTTCGGAATTTTTGGAAGGCGCGGCATCGACGACTTCGGCATCTTGGCGCAGTGCGACGTTTCTTCTTCGGTGGCCTATTTCCGTTGTGTTTCGGTCCACGAGGTCCACAGAGCTACCTCAACGGAATTTTTGGATGATTTTTGCGGCATCGGTTTCATGAGAGGTAGGCCTTCGATTTCCGTGTTGATCACCTTGCTTCATTTTGAGTTCTTGGCACAGTTTATGAGGCATCTTTGAACCCCTTTTCTGCTGGTGGTTTTTCTGGACAGCGGAGGTTTGTCGAATTTTTATTGGATTTCGACATCTGGGTATCGGATTTCGACATGTGAGGACTCGATCGACATCTACTCTTCGCGAGGATCGCCGTCGTATTTTTATTGGAATTTTTGGAGATTATCTCGCAGGTGGTATTTAACCATTTCCTGGACTGATTTGACAGCAGCTTGTGTTTGTGGGAATATTTGCTTATTGCAATGTTTGGACCATATCTTTGTACCCATGAGGTGTTTTTGGGTAATTTTGGACCCGTTGGAATTCGAGGATTTGTTCCCGTTCAGTTTCAGCCTTTTTGGATCTTGGATTGATGCGCGCTTCAGGTGGGTTGCCTTGTCTCCAAAATCGGTGGACTATTCATTAATTCTATCGTATAGTAAATCATACATGATTGTTAGATGTGTTAGGAAGCATGTTGATATAGAGAGGATGTTCTTGCGTTGTTATCATGATCATGTTGATGTATGCTTCCTATCTGTGTTAACTTAAGTACCATTATTGGAACTTGACCTAGCACCCTGTCATATATTGCATGTGTAACCAGACCAGTAGAAAACCCTCATTTGGGCTAGGTTTATTTATGCTTTAGACATCCACACATTCTATGTAGCTGGTATTATATCTGTGGCGGAAGCCGTTTGGGTAAACGGTGGTCCCGGGATGTCTGTTTCTCTGTTTTATGTGTCGCCACTGTGTTCGCAGCAGTGGTGTGTTAGTGATAGCAGGACCTTGAACCCAGAACCTTTTGGACACACACATGATTTTAGTCAACCAATGTTTTCTTCCAAATATCGAAGGGTCACCGGAGTCTGTTCTTGTTTGATTGGACGAAGGCATTAGCCCTTCGGGGTTTGGGTATAAAAACTTATTTTCCAACAGTTTTTCCTAAAAGAACTAAAAATCATTAAAAATGGGTTTTTCTCAAATCAAGATGGTTTTTCAAAAAGGAACTATTTTTAGTCCTCACCCCGCGTGGGTTGAGTGAAAAAAATAGTTTTCAGTAATAAATGTCCCATTTTACTGTAAACTTTCCTACTCGAGAGGATTTGAGTGGTCTGGGTTCTAAGGGCTGCCTTTTCTTTGGGTCGAGAACAACGACAGGCTATACCTAGAGCCAGTTCTTGTTTGATTTGGGTTGTAGGTTCTAGTCTTTTGGGGTTCCCGGACCCTTCATTGTTGTCAGCTGTGGAGTATATATCCTGTTAGTGAGTTTGCATGTTGGGTTGATGTCCTGTTGTGGGAGCCGTCGGGTTGACGGTGGTCCAGGCTGTCGAGTATTTCCAGCCAGTGAGTTAGAGATGTGATTTGTTGGTTACTGTCGATCTTGTTGATCGTGGATTGGACTATAGCCTGCATGAGCCATATTGAGCTCGACAGAGATGCGTGGATACTTTCCTCGGTGGGGTCGCGCTCCTCGAGTGCCGCTCCGGAGCTGGGCCTGTTACTTTGCTATCGCGACTTGTCGACGCAGTCCCTCTGGCTGGGCCAGTTTTGGCAGTCACGGACACCCTACGTAAGTCCAATCCTCCGTGGGTGTAATGGCAGTAGGTGGGCGCAGGTTTGACTGGACCGTATGTGGCAGTCACTGTGATTGGGTTGATTGAGTACTTGGGTTAGAGTCGATGCATCATTTTCATTTGTATCACCCTTTGAGCATTGTAGATAGAGGCATGATAGCTGTAGACTCTTTCCAGCTTATCTTTTCATTATTACAGTTTTCCTGTTATCTTATGCCTCTAGTAGACTTAGTGGGCAGACCGTCGGGCTTGGTAGCGGTACCCACTGAGAACTACTGTGGGATGTAGTTCTCACACCCGCTGTAGTGTCTTTCCCCAGGGACCCTTTCTCCAGTTCCTGCTGTTCCAGTTGCTGATTCTTTTGTTGCTGATCGAGGTGAGGGAGTCGCGAGCTAGTTCCCTACCCGTCCTTGGAGTATAGCGGTACCCCTTTTTGGAGCTTAGTAGTACAGCCTGCTAGATTTTAGTAGTTAGTTACTTTCGAGAGTTTTATTTTGAGAGACTTTTGTAATAAGGTTCAAACTTGTACTATTTGACTGTTGTATTATTTCATATTTCAGTAGTTTACTTTTCAGCTCTGATATCTGTATAGCTATAGTATCATTCTTTTTGCAGGCTAGACGCTTCATCTATACGGGTTTCCCGTATGGGCGGCGAATCTGTTGGCGGGCCCGGGTCGAAGTTTCGACCCCGGGACGTGACAAGTAGTATTTTCCTACCTGTTACTCAATCCTCTTTTTTCTTTACCAGCAATTTTTTTTCCAAATAATCCTTAAAAGATTTATAATTAGGCAAATAATTTTACTACAAATATATTTGGTAAAATAACTCTCATTTTGCCAACTCAGCATTAAATGGGAATTTTCTTTGAAACACTGTGAATCGTTCACCGTCTTCATGAATGCGATGAATAATTCACAGTCTTCGTAAAATTCTACAAAAGCGGTGAATTATTAATCGTTTTCTTGAAGGCGGTGAACGATTTATCGTCTTTAATAGATTTAGGTTGTCACTGTTTGTTAACTAATATAAAACGGTTGTAAATAAAGTACTGACACATTTTTATTTTGGACTCTCTCTCTCTTCTCTCTTATATTAGTTACCGAATAATAATAATCTAAACCTTTTAAAATAATGAATTGTTTACCCTCTTCAAAAAAACGATGAACAATTCACTATTTTAGTAGGATTTTATGAAAACGATGAATCACTCACTGTTTTCTTGAAGGCAGTGAATGATTCACTATATTTCTTTTAAAAAAAAATTATTTTGTGTTGAGTTGGAAAAAAAAAATTATTTTGCCAAATATATTTTTAGTAGGTTTATTTGTTTAATTATAAAATTTTTAAAGACTATTTTGGATTAGCATTTAATTTGTTCTAAATAGAAGGACTTTTCTACCAAATTTTTATCCTTCGTGGTACACCATTTACCAGAAATGCTATTTATGCATCCCATTTTGGATGGATGATATACACTCTACCCTTTCGCTAGTCATATTGGCATGACCAGTAGAATTCACTTCTAGTGTGCATAATATAAAATATACATTCCTTTTTGGATGTACAAGTAGTTTCCCATCTATTACTCTATCCTCATTTTTCTTTACGAGCAGATATTTTTTCCAAATAATTCTTAAAATTTTTATAATTAGGCAAATAATCTTATTAAAAATATATTTGGTAAAATAATTTTCATTTTCCCAACGCATCATAAGATGAGATTTTTTTTTTGAAACACGGTGAATCGTTCACCGTCTTCATGAATGCGATGAATGATTTGTTAGGATTTCCATATATGTGGCCTAATTAATTATATTTAAATTTGGATTTACTATAGATAAGGTCAATCCTAAAAGATATAGAATTACTTGATATGGTATATCTTATCCCTTTCCTATCCATTTAAATTAAATAGAATCCTAACCGACTTTGATGGGAAGTCGATCTGGAATCTATATAAAGGGGTACTGGTCCTGCCACCTACTCATGTGCATTCTGGTAAGATTATTCATCAAATTCACACCATACGGAAGAGTGCCTGAGAAAGGAGGAGAAACCAGATTACCTAGTTCGGTCGGTACGATTTAGTATTGCAACCGAATTTCTTGCTTCCGCTGTTTAATCAAGAATTCATTTCGATGGCGCTCTGTAAGTTATTTTACAGTTTTATTTATAATCCTGAATATTGGTATGTATTGATTTTATTTTATACCATATAAATTCTATCAATTGGTATCGGAGCCAGTTAGATAAATTTAATATTGTATGCTTTATTAAATTGAATTGAATAATGATGAGTTTTTTTTAAAACGGACTTTAGACTTTGAATCTAATTATATATAGTCAAGATTTTCTTGAAATATTGCCACGTCGTATGATTTGTTAAAGGCCATCTTATTGTTGTTGATGTGCTTTATTTTTCTTTTTTTTTAATTTGGATATCGTTATTTCTTAGTTTCCCAATTTTGAAAAGACGTTATAAGGCCACTCGGTTTTGTTTATGTGTGACCTTACAGTACGACACCACTGTATCATTTTAGTTTGTCGTAATTTTGGGACTCTATGGGTTGTTTTGGATGAAATCCAATTAATTGAAGAAAAATAATTTCTGGTTTGTGCCTCTTTTGGATCCGAGGCAATATAATTCTTACGATTGTGGCTATCATTCTTTTATTGGACTTTAATCTGTTATTAAAACTTATTTATTTATTTCGAATTAATAAAAGATTACTTTTAATTATTATGTTTATTAATTCATCTTATTTCGATTCATGAGTTTATAAAGTATTGTGAACATAAAGAATCCATTCACATAAGGATTTAAATTTTGCATACAATATTAATTTATCATAAATTCATTTATCTGATATTTACGGTGATATAAGGATATACATAAATTTTATGATTGCAATGTTATATTTTAAATTATTGTATCCATACTTATGTATATCATAAAGTGTTATTTTGATCAGACATAACATGAAAATTAAATAATCATAATTGTTGTAAGATTATTTAAATCTAGACGCTAAGTTAAATTAATTTATTATTTCGATTAATTAGGTGCAAGCCAAAGCGGCCCTAACTAAAGAATAATAAATTAATTTACTTTAAAGTAGCGTTCTTTTGGATAATTTTCATGTTAATTATACGGCACTAAGTCAAATTAATTTATTGTTTCAACTGTTCGGGTGCAAGCCAAAGCGGCCTCGTTCAGAAGAAATAGTGAATTAATCGCTTTAAAGAAGTGCACGTAAAAATTGCACCCTATTATTTTTGTTTAGTATGATTCTAGACATAAAGGTATATGGGTGGTGTAGGATGGTAATTTTCTTGTAACTCGTTTGGAGAAATTTGCCCGTCCAAAGCTGACAATTTCTTCATATGGGAAACTTGAAATTATCACGATCTACAGAAAGTCTAAATTTATTTCTGATAAAGAAATTACATATTTATGCTCGTAACTCTGCTCCCAAAGGAGGGGTTATGATGTCATATAAAGTATATGCATAAAGAAAGAAAGAAAAATATTTATGCTCATAATTCTGCTCCCAAAGGAGGTGTTGTGATGTCATATAAATTATATTTTTCTAATTTTGGTGTGGAATACTATGATGTGGTTTCTTATTAATAAAGACATGCATTTTATTTTTCAGCTATGACTTCATCCTTTGTTCCTATTGGTGATTCTGTTCTTATGCTTAATGGTTCTAATTACTCGGAGTGGAAAGAACAGATTATGCTTACATTAGGGTGTATGGATCTCGATTTGGCTCTAAGAGAGGAAAAACCTCTTCCTCTTACAGATCAAAGTACGCTAATCCAAACAGCATCTTTGGAAAAGTGGGAGCGCTCTAATCGACTTACTTTGATGTTGATGAAGGCGCGTGTCGGTAAAAACATTCGGAACTCAATTCCGGAATGTAAGACATCCCGCGATTTCTTAAATGCTGTGGAGCAACAGTTTGTAAGCTCCAGTAAAGTTTCGGCGAGTACCCTAATGAATAAACTGTCTTCCATGAAGTACTTCGGAAAAGGCTCGATTCGTGAGCACATTATGGAAATGCGAGATATTGCAGCGCAGCTCACTGCACTTGAAGTAACCATCTCTGATTCATTCTTAGTGCACTTTATTTTGAACTCCTTACCATCTGAATATGGACCATTTCAGATCTCTTATAACACACATAAGGATAAATGGTCAATCAATGAATTGTTGACTATGTGTGTGCAAGAGGAAGGCAGATTGATACAAGAAAAACAAAATACAGTTGACTTTGTTTCTCACAAGGGACAAATAAAGCGTACTAAGAATGGTAAAGGCAAGAATGGCTCGAAAAAGAAGAACTTGGAAGTCATGTCTGGTTCACAAAGCCAATCAAGTAATTGGACTCCCAAGTGCTTCTTTTGCAAGAAAAAGGGTCATATAAAGAAAGATTGTCTAAAGTATCAGAAATGGCTCCAGAAGAAAGGTAAGTTTCTGGTTTTGATGCATGAGTTGCATTTAGTTTCTGTTCCATCTAATACTTGGTGGATTGACTCTGGTGCCACATGCCATGTGGCGAATTCCGTGCATGGATTTCTAAACCACAGAAAACCCAATAAAGATGAAGCCACTATCTATACTGCTAAAGGAAATCCAACTAAAGTTAAATTTGTAGGAACATTTAGATTAGTTCTTTCTGGTGGTTATGTTTTGGATCTAAGTGATACTTTTTATGTTCCAAATTTTTCAAAGAATTTAATTTCTATTTAGAAACTTGTTGGTTTGGGATATAGTTTCAATTTTGATAATAAAGTTTTTTCGTTATCCTACAAATCTGAGATAGTTGGCTCTGGTGTTTTGGAAAATAATCTATATAAAGTATCTTTAGATCATTCGTATAGTGAAATCCTTCTTACCATGCACGGAAATGTTGGATCAAAACGTGGCATTAATAATGAAAAGTCATCCATGTTATGGCATAGGAGGTTGGGACACATATCGAAACAGAGAATCCAAAGGTTAATTAGAGAAGGAATTTTGGATGATCTTGACTTCTCTGGTTTTGGAACGTGTGTGGACTGCATAAAGGGAAAGCAGACCAAAACCTCCTCTAAAGGTGCCAAAAGGTGTGATGGAACATTAGAGCTGATTCATACGGATATATGCGGACCTCTCCCTCTTACGTTTACTGGCCATAAATATTTTATCACATTTACTGATGACTACTCTCGATATGGCTATCTTTACTTGCTTAAAGAGAAATCTGAAGCATTAGATGCCTTTAAGGCATATAAGGCTGAAGTAGAGAATCAACTCGAGAGAAAGATAAAAGTGGTCAGATCAGATAGGGGTGGTGAATATTTTGGTAGACAGACAGATAAAGGCCAAATTCCTGGGCCTTTCGCTAGGTTTCTAGAGCAGTGCGGGATTATTCCACAGTACACCATGCCAGGCACACCTGAGCAGAATGGTGTTGCTGAAAGAAGGAATCGCACATTAATTGATATGCTCAGGAGTATGATCAGTAATTCTACCCTTCCGATATCATTGTGGGGTGAGGCGCTCAAAACTGCCATATATATTCTTAATCGGGTCCCTACTAAGGCTGTCACTAAGACTCCTTTTGAGCTTTGGACAGGTAGGAAACCCAGTTTAAAACATTTTCATACATGGGGTTGTCAAGCTGAGGCCAAATTGTATGACCCACAAATAAAGAAATTGGATCCTCGAACCATTTCAGGATATTTTATTGGTTATTCAGAAAGGTCCAAAGGGTATAACTTTTACTGTCCATCACTTCCTATAAAGATTGCAGAAACTAAAACAGCACGGTTTATTGAGGATGAAACAGTTAGTGGGAGCTCTGAACCTCAATTCGTTGAATTTGATGAAATTCAAGAGCATTTAGATTCTGTACAGAATATACCCATTATTGTTCCTAATAATTTGATGGTTCCAGTTCCAGTAGAACAACAAGTTATTTTGGAACCACAAAGTGAAGGTGAACCTATCATTGATAATCCACATCAAGATTTACAAGTAGATGATCAGATAGATTTAAGAAGATCCTCAAGACAGAGAAGACCGGCTATGTTTAACGATTATATTGTCCATCTTTATGAGAATGGTCAGAACTTTGATGATCCTCTCAGTTTTTTCGAAGCCATAAATAGCAGTAATGCAACAGAATTGTACAATGCCATGAAAGATGAGATTGAATCCATGAACCACAATAAGGTATGGGATCTTGTTGAGTTACCTATAGGAGTTAAACCTGTAGGATGCAAGTGGGTTTATAAAATCAAATGGGACTCCAAAGGTAACATAGAGAAATACAAGGCCCGTCTTGTGGCAAAAGGGTTTACTCAGAAAGAAGGCATTGATTATAAAGAGACTTTCTCTCCGGTATCGAGAAAGGAATCTTTCCGTGTGATTATGGCTCTGGTTGCTCATTACGATCTCGAGCTATACCAGATGGATGTAAAAACTGCTTTTTTAAATGGAGATCTTCATGAAGAGGTATATATGAGTCAACCTGAAGGATTCTCGCAAAAAGAAAAGGAGCACTTGGTATGCAAATTAAAGAAATCAATATATGGACTAAAACAGGCCTCCCGACAATGGTACTTAAAGTTTAAACAAACCGTTTTAACCTTTGGTTTTAAAGAAAACATTGTTGATCAATGTATATATCTGAAGGTTAGTGGGAGTAAAATAATTTTCTTAGTCCTTTATGTTGATGATATTTTGCTTGCCAGTAATGATCTCGGACTATTGCATGTTATGAGACCACATCACAGGCTATTTGGCTTAGGAATTTTATCACAGACTTAAAGATTGTGGACTCCATTGCTCGTCCAATAAAGATTTTCTGTGATAGTTCAGCTGCAGTTTCCTTTGCCAATAACAATAAGATTACGACGGGGTGTAAACACTTGGACACCAAGTATCTTGTTGTGAGAGAAAAGATAAATGAAGGATATGTTAGAATTGAATACATCAGTACCAAGTGTATGGTTGCAGACCCAATGACCAAGGGGCTAGCACCTGGGTCATATAAAGATCATGTTTGTAGCATGGGTCTAATGAGTTCCTTTGATATATAAGATTCTGATATTAGTTTTATCTTTTTTCAATAAAGTTACAATTTTGATGCAGCTGTATTGGACCGTTTAATAGACATAAAGCTTTGTCTGTTAACGAATGGACATATAGTTTTAGTTCATTCATAAAGTTGTGCCATATAAAGTGCTTGGCTAGGAGATGAGGATGATATTGTAATTATGGAAGAAAAATTTCAATATAGAGAGGTGGACCGCCATAGTTCCTATCATTGTAGTCTTTTAGTTTGAGTTAAGGATCAAGTGAGTTCTAAGGTATTTGACCATAAAGTTTCCAATAATGCGCAATAAAGTTTGGAATATAGAAATCCGTTCATGAAATATAATTAATATAAGCCAAGTGGGAGATTGTTAGGATTTTCATATATGTGGCCTAATTAATTATATTTAAATTTGGATTTACTATAGATAAGATCAATCCTAAAAGATATAGAATTACTTGATATGGTATTTCTTATCCCTTTCCTATCTATTTAAATTAAATAGAATCCTAACCGACTTTGATGGGAAGTCGATCTGGAATCTATATAAAGGGGTACTGGTCCTGCCACCTACTCATGTGCATTCTGGTAAGATTATTCATCAAATTCACACCATACGGAAGAGTGCCTGAGAAAGGAGGAGAAACCAGATTACCTAGTTCGGTCGGTACGGTTTAGTATTGCAACCGAATTTCTTGCTTCCGCTGTTTAATCAAGAATTCATTTCGATGGCGCTCTGTAAGTTATTTTACAGTTTTATTTATGATCCTGAATATTGGTATGTATTGATTTTATTTTATACCATATAAATTCCATCATGATTCACTGTTTTCGTAAAATTCTATAAAAACGATGAATTATTAACCGTTTTCTTGAAGGCGGTGAATGATTCACTGTTTTCGTAAAATTCTATAAAAACGGTGAATTATTAATCGTTTTTTTGAAGGCGGTGAACGATTTATCGTCTTTAATAGATTTATGTTGCTAATTCAAAAAAATTAATTTGGATTAGCAAAGAAAAAAATTATTTTGCCAAATATATTTTTAATACGTTTATTTATTTAAGTATAAAATTTTTAAAGATTATTTTGAAAAAAAAAAAAAAAAATCCTTTACCAGCAATCTCTCTCTTTGACATCTAGACTATGAGGTGTCTGTTAAATCCGACCTATCTCTCTTCCCAACGCGAGGAAAGAAAAAATTGGTGGGAAGCTACAGAAATTACTGCTTGTATCCGGTGATACACTATTATAAGTTATATTTACATTTTATCTTTTAATAACCTGTTTTAATAAATTTAGGGTTTAATTAGGCCAAATAATTAATGATTCATTAGTCGTTTTAACAAAATTATATATAGATGACATCTATACTAGATGTATATAATAATTTTATTTTATCCTGGTTAGGCTGGATAATAAGCGAAACCGACAGTATTATAAAAAAAAATAATAAATATAAAAATTCTGTAAAATCTTAATATATAAAAATAAATTTTAATTATAATGTAATAACTTAGTGTCACAATTTATTTATTTTATTGTTAAAAATTAAATATACGTAATGAAGCGATATAATTAGTAGAAATGATTTACTTGAAAAAAAAAAGAATAACCTATTCTTTTTTTATAAAAAAAAAAAAGAAAAAAAAAAACCTGATGTCCCATTAAACCACTGAACACGTGATACATGTCTCCAAAAGCAATGTCGAAAATTGTAACTTAGGGATTACATAGAATAGGGGAGAGCACTCGGGGAAAGCATTTGGTCAATTTTTAGTGGATTGACGGACCGAAATGAATTTTTTGATTTTATAATTTTTGAATTAAAACTATGAACTGTCTCTAACGCAAGTGACAAAAAATTTGATAATTAATATCTGATATCTGAATTTGACAAAGAACTTAATGATTAATATTCAAAACCCGAGTTCGAAATCTAGTTGTTTCGTATTTAAAAAATAAACGAAACGGATAGTATATTATTTTTTTCTCAAAAAAAAAAAAAAAAAAAAAAATTGAATTGAAAGTATCAAACTATTACTTCAAGTTGACAATGGATCGGACCGAAGAATTTTGATTGTGTCCAGTCGATTTGGTCGATTTGTGCCTTTGTAAGTGTACCTCCAGAATTATAATAAACCAATAATTTAAATTCGCTGGTTTTAAAAATTTAAACTATTTAATTTCAAATTTAATTTATATTAAAAGAATTAAAAGGAAATAATAGTAAAAATTTTATTAGACTTAATACAAAAGTTTATTTTACATTTTATAATATTTTAAAAAATAATATGTAGTTCAATTTTCAAACTAAAGAATATTTTGGCTGGTTAATTCGATAAATTAAAATTTTAGATAAAATTGAACTGTTTAAAGCGAAAAATCAATCAAGTCGAATTTTATTGATCGAACTAAGTCCGTTCGATTTGATAATTCGAGTTTAACTTAAAAAATACTCGCTAGTTCACTCCGAGCAAAGAATATTTTGAATCCAACCTCTTTATTATACTTGATAGTTTTGTGAGTAAAAATTTTACCAATAATTTTAGATAAAATATATTAGAATCGCTTGAATGAACTGCGAATCTAATCATAGAAAATCTAAACCTTTTCGTTACAATTTTTAGTACGACGGCTATACACGCCAGTTGGCCCCACAGTGTCACAAAACTCTACCCTTTTTATTGTATAAAAATAAAAGAGAAGGGCAGAAGACTTTTCACCGATGAGATAGAAATCCGCAGCTGCTCGCCTTTGACGGAAGTTGCGTGCGGGGCAATCTGGAACCTCACATTCCGTGGAAAAATTATTGTGCGGACCGGCTCAGTCACGTCAGCTGCAGAACGCTCTCAATCAGATTCCATTCGTTTTTTCTTCAGCATATTTTTTCGGCCGCTAAACTAGATTCGTTTTCTTCATCTTCCGTTTCAACAACCACCGTAATTAGAATAAAAAAATAAATTTTGAAGATTAAAAGTTATTTGAAATTGAGGAGATCAGTCTGCAGACCTTAGATGGTCGACGGCTGATGCAGCGGTGTATCCGGTGCAGGCAATGATTTCTGCCTTTTTCTTATTTTTTTGAGGAAAGGAGGCGGCCGACCTGACAAAGCCTGACAAGCGAGCAGTCTTCTTTCTTTCATTCATTCTTCCTTTGCAGCCGAGATCAAATCTTAGGCAGTAGAAATGCGCCGAGGGAAGCGAGGGGTGGGCACCAAGACCTCCCGGCCGGTGCGCATGAAGTTGAGTCGGTCGTGGATGTTGGAGTCGAACAGCCGAGAGCTTGGGTTCTCGGCGTAGCACACAAAGTAGCACGCCACGCACGCCTGCGGCAGCGCCATCCCTATCCTTGTCTGCAGTAATAATTATAATTTTTTTTAAAAAAGCAACACTCTAAAATAGAGTCATTTTTCAATTATTTTTTTTACCGTAGGTTAATTTCTTTGCTAGGGTGTTGCCATTTTAATGTATTCGCAATATGTATAGCATTTTTAATCTGCATATATAAATAAATTAAAAAATTATAGTATGCTGACATATCCGGAGCCTACAAGTATAATATTTTTTTGAGGAATCCTACGATATACTCGAGAAAACAACATCAAGCCTCCGAACTAATTATAATTAGTTAATTAATTAATTGAGATGAAATGTGACTAGTCTCCAGTTGGAAAACAGTGTGACTAATTAATGAATGGAGGTGCTGAGTGCCGAAAGTTCAACCGAACGCTCGTTGACCGTTGACTGATTTCGATCAGCGATCCGCTCCGGTATGACTTCCTGATGTAATTGCGTCGCGTGCCAAACAATTAGGCCGAGAAGAGATCCGCATTCTTCTTAATCGAACTCTTAATGAAGTTCGGCCTGGAGGAACCGAACTAAAACGACTGTATATTGATCAACACGACTGAATCAACAGGTTCGCTCTATATTGCTCGAGAAAATGTTACAAGAAAAGTATTACAAATACGACTCCTTTTAGGAAAAGCAATAAATATCAATATAAAAAGCTATCTAGAAAAATTATAAGTGCGGGTATGAAAATCTATTTAGGACAGCGATAAACTTAGTCTAGAAAAGTTGTAGACGCAGATATGAAAGGTATTGAAGAGCAGGACCCTTTTTCTTTCGATGGTTCGCTTATTTATATTTGTCCGAACAACATAGACAGCTGTGTATATCGTAATTTATGGAGAATCGTCGCGTTTCTCTCAACCACTTTCTTCTGAGTTGATTTTTCTCAGCTAGACAGTGGTTCTTTTCTGTCTACATTCATCCCCAAGATTAGTGCGCCGAGGCGTGATCCTCGACGCTCATTATTGCAAGGCGCTGCTTGCCAATCTCGCGTTAGTTGCGTGATCCGCACCCAAAATCCCGTACCTACCTTCTTCATAATTTTTTCTTGTGTTCGCATATGCTTCTTTTCGGCTTGAGCAGCCGATTGCCGATTCTAATTTCGTCTCTTGTCGTCGTTTGGCCGAGACACCGATGATTTGCAACCAACCGGAGTCGATCTTGGTCAAGTCGCGAGCACCTTTCCTCGACTCCTTTTATCGACGGATATCTTAACCGATGGTTTGCGCCACATGTCGTCTTCTGACTTGATCGCAGTGCATTCCACGTGGCGACAATTTTGTCCTCAACAATTTTGTCCCCTCGGCAATCGCCTAATGTGCCGTTCGGATGATTGTCGAAATTCAATTAATGACCGGCGCGTGTCACGGGATCTCCAATCATTCTTTTTGTACCCTGCCAGCATACGACATTTTCTTTTTATTCGCTCTCTGATCGAGGGATTCGCATTCAAAGACCGATCCTCCTTGGCTTTGATCTGATGGTCGTCGATCGTTGATTGTGCCCTTGTCACTTCCTCATTAAATTGTCTTTTTGTTTTTGCGGTTGCTCGTCGTTCGAGCTGATCTGACGTCATTGGCCTATTCGACGGTTTGTATTCGCGCAATAGCCATAGCATCATAAATGCTACATATTTTTCGAGGGATGACCGCCACCATCCCACTCCTTCCTTGTCTTTTTAAATTGCAGCGCTCGTCGCTCTCTTTGGCTCACCCCATCTCCTTTCTACATGGCTTCTCGTGCAACTCCGTTGCTGTTGAAAGCACATCCAGAGCATTTCTTTCACTGCCCTTCCTTCGTCGAAAACCTCTCCGAGGCAGCTTTTCTGTTTGTATCCGATGGAGTTTCGTCGCCGGCGGACAAGGCCTTCCTCGGCGCCTGGGCTTTTAGCAAGGTTTTTGGGGAAGGTCTTCACATCTGGCCCACTGATTCCAAGTCTTACGTGCGGTGGGCTAGCCGGGTTCAAGGCGTTTATGGAGAGCTGTGGAAGAAATGTCAGTCCTCGTCTAACCAACCGATCAATTTCAGAAGTTTGAGGAGCTCCTTGCCATCCTCCCGATTTCTTCGCCTTACTCCTTCCATCCGCTGAGGAGACACTTTATATTCTCTCTCTCGCCCCTGCTTCGGGAGCTCTTAGTGGTCAGGTGTCTCATTTCTAGCAAAGCTTGTTTAGTCCTTCGGCTTCGATTTTTTCTCTTTGAAACACTTTTGTATTTGTTTTTCTTGGTTCATGTCTGTATCAGTTCTTTAAATATGAAACTCTTCCCCCTTATTCCATCTCTTCCCAAACTGATGTGTGATAGTGTTTCAAATATTTTCCATTGATCGGCTTGTTACTTTTCGATCTCTCTTACGTCTCCAAGTAGTAAAAGTTTCTCCTCGCTCTTCGGCTGACTCAAAATGATCCTTCCCAATTTGGACACCACTTCCCATACAATCGGCTCTTCTTGCCGATAGGTATGTTAGTTTTAACACTAAATCCCCCACGCTGAATGACTTGACCTTTACTCTTTTGTTGTATACGTTTTGAACTCGACTTTGGTACGATTGTAAATGATCAAGCCTTTTCAGCCGAATTTCGCACGTCTCGCTTAATTCTTCGTCCATCAAGAGCCTATACTCTTGGTCACTCAAGTCATTTTGTTTTTCGACCCTCACAGACAGAATCATAATTTTGGCCGGCAATACGACCTCATGTCTGTAAACCAAGCGCAAGGGTGTGACTCCTGTGGCGATCTTGATGGTTGTTCGGTAGGCCCACAAAACTTCAGACAATTTTTCATGCCACTTCTTCGAGTATTTTCCGACATGCCATTTCATCAAATTTAAGATCACCTTGTTTACTGCCCCGGCCTACCCGTTGGCCTGAGCGTAATAAGGAGACGAATTTAACAATTTGATTCGTCTTGCTTCTAAGAATCGGGTGAACGTGTCTCCGGTAAACATTGTTCCTTGATCGGTTGTTATGGTTTCCGGTATACCAAACGGTTACAAGATCGATTCTTCGATGAACTGGATAATATCCTTATGAGTGGCCTGTCTTGTTGGCCTTACTTCCACCCATTTGGTGAAATAGTCCACGACTACTATTAGGAATTTATGTCCTACCAAGGAGTTCGGCTGGATCTCGCCTATCAGATCCATGGCCCATCCCCTGAATGGCCACGACTTAATGATGGTGTGCATTTTCGAGGCCGGCACCCGTGGAACTGGCACTCTTGGCACCCTTTGGCGTAATTAATGCAGTCTTCATGCATCGATGGCCAATAGTACCCTAGATGCCGAATGGTCCACCTGAGTTCTCTTCCGGTCAGGTGCGTACCGCACAAGCCCTCATGGGTCTCTCCCATTACAATCAACGCTTCCTCGGCCCCTAAGCACTTCAGGAGTTCTTCTTCGGTCGTTTTCTTGTACAACTACCTGTCCAATAGGCAATAGTCAAGCGCTCTTTTTCTTGTTTTGTAATCTGCTCGGCTGTTAGAATCACTTAAGTAATTCACTAGAGGTTGTCTCCAATCCTCGACTAGTTTGATAGGGGCGACCATCGGTTCCATCATGTGGACCGATGGCAACAATCTTGTGAAGGCGGTAGTATGACCGGCCGTCATCGGCTCCTTGTAGCCCGATGCCAGCTGAGCTAGGTCATTCGCGATTGCATTCTCTTCTCTCGACCGATGGCTCAGTTCCACGTCCTGGAACTTACAAAGCATTTCAGCCATTCTCTGCAGATAGCCTTGGAGGTTAGGGCCGGCGCATCGGTATTCGCCTGTTAATTGTTTGATCATGACCTGCGAATCTCCGATAATTTTCAGGTTCTTTGCCCCCAATTCCTCTAAGATTTCTAAACTGATGATTATGGGCTCGTATTCGACTTTGATTATTCGAACAGCCAAAATCAAGCTTGAGAGCAAATCGAACCTCACTCCCTCCGGGTGATCGAATCACTATTCCGACGCCGGCCGAAGCAGCCGTTCTTAAGCCGTCGAAATATAGAGTCCACCTCGGCAGGCCGATAAAATCGGCCGTCGTTTCTTCGATTTCGACGCAAGGTGATCGGCCAAAAAGTCCGCTATCGCCTGCCCCTTGACAGCCTTCGCTGGGATGTAAGTCAGCGAGAATTCGGACAATGTGAGCATCCACCGCCCGATTATGCTTCTTAACATCGGGGTTTCGATAGCATATATTTGATTAAATCGGTCATGCAAATGACCTACACCTCTACCGGTAGCATGTAGACCTGAGCTTTGTGCACGCAAAGTACAGAGCCAGGCATAAATTTTCCATCGCCGAATATTTTCGTTCGGCGCCAATCAGCCGTCTGCTTAGATAGTAGATGGCCTGTTCATCCTTTAGCTCATTGTCTTGAGCTAGCAGGTATCCTAAGTTTTCCTCAGCAGCCGATATGTACAACTTCATCGGCCGGTGGTATCGAGGAGGAACTAGCACCGACGGCCTCGTTAGATATGCTTTGACATGATTAAAATCTGTCTGATGTTCGGCAATCCACACAAACTCATCCTGACCTCTCAGCCGCAGTAAGGGACCGAATGCCCCTATTCTTCTGGCTAAGTTGGATATGAATCGTCTTAGCTAATTGATCTTTCCTAAGAGGGAATGTAGTTCCTTTTTTGTCCATGGTGCGGGCGTTTCGATGATTGCCTTCGTTTTGTTTTGGTCAACTTCGAGACCCCTCTGATGCACCTAAAAATCTAGAAAATTTTCGGCCGAAACTTCAAATGCACATTTCAGTGGGTTCATTTTCAAACTATACTTTCTCATCCGTTCGAAAGCTAGTTCTAAATCGGCCCAATGATCAGTTTTAGACCTTGATTTCACAACAATATTGTCGATGTATACTTCTACCGATTTATCGATCAAATCGTGAAAAATCAGATTCATCGCCTTTTGGTATGTTGCTCCGACATTCTTTAAGCCGAAGGGCATTACCAGCCATTCAAAAGTTCCGATTGAACCCGGACATCTAAAAGCCGTTTTTGGCACGTCGTTCTCGGCTATCATTATCTGATTATAGCCTGCGTGACCATCCATGAAAGACAATATCTCATGGCCGGCGAAAGACAATATCTCATGGCCGGCTTCGGTATCTACCAACATATCTCATGGCCGCCTGCAAGACCCCTTTTCCTTCGATGGTTAGCTTATTTATACTTGTCCGAACCACGTAAATAGCTATGCATGTCGTAATTTATAGGGGAATCGTCGCGTTTCTCTCAACCACTTCTTTCTAAGTTGATTTTTCTTGGTTGGACAGTGCCTTTTTTTTGTCTACGTCCATCCTCAAGATTAGTGCGCCGAGGCGTGATCCACGGCACTCATGGTGCTGCTTGCCAATTTCGCATTAGTTGCGTGATCCGCGCCCGCAGTCCCGTGTCTACCTTCTTTAGAATCTTTTATTTTGTGTTCGCATATGCTCCTTTTTGGCTCGAGCAGCCGATTCTCGATTCTGATTTTCGTCTCTTGTCGTCATTCGGTCGAGACAACCGATGATTTACAACCAACCGGTGTCGATCTTGAGCAAGTCGCGAGCACCTTTCATCGGCTCTTTTTTCTATTGGCTGATATCTTCAGTCGATAATTTGCACCACGTGTAGTCTTCTTACTTGATCGTAGCGCATTCCACAATTTCACGTGACGACAATTTTGACCTCAATATGAGGTTATATGAATTTGATTAAATTCAGTTAGGAGACGGTGGTAAGATTCAATAAATGTGTCTAGCAATATCAAAATCAGCGCAGCTCGTAATATTGACGAGCGAAGGAGGAAGAAAGGAAGAAAGAAAGAGGGAACGTAGCAAATTACGTACCATGAGATAGCCCACGAAGAAAGCGAGGAGGGAGACGGTGGCGGTGTAGTGCTTGTGGGTGGCGAAGGTCCACGAGGCAGAGAAGATGATGCAGAGGGCACCACTGCAGACTCCAGTGAGGAAGCAGACGGAGCTGGTGATGTCCGAGTCCACCAGCATCTCCATCCTTTGCCCCTCGAACAGTCCCCACGTGCTCTGCGATGCCACCACGAAACCCCTCCCATACGCAGCGATCTTTTAACCATAACAAATCAATTCACCCAACCCATTCAGCATCAGTATTTGGACATTAAATTTTTTTTACTGTTTTAGATTGAATAAAAGAGAAATGATGAATTAATTTTCTTTTACTGTTTTATTATGAAATTGATTTAATAGAAAATGACTAAGTTTCGATCCGGTCTTAATACAGTAGATATCATGTAGATCAACCGAGAGAAATAACAGCAGTATGTCAAGTAAATCAACAGATAGAAATAACAGAAGAGATAGCGAACTGTAATTAGTATAATAGAATGCTCATTCATAAAAAGGAATGCGTAGAAAGCAGACATGAAGTGATTGATTCAAAAATATATGAGACTTGGACTAGAACGAAATAATTGACTGGTTCGTTCGGCCAGAGCAATCAAACCAATCAAATAGTTGTTGAAATAGATTGATAATTACTTCCTACCTTCCAGATGATACTCATTATTCACTCTGTTTGGTGGTGATTTAACTCCTACCGTCCAGATGACACTCTTATTATTATTATTGAGAGAGAGAGAGATACACTCTTATATATTTACTCTTGGGAGTGGGAATGCCATTACTTAGCTTGAAACTTATGCAATTGATGTGAGGAATCGAAATAAGGTTCCCTAGGAATTGAGATTTACTGCCGGCTCTGCTACTGTATAATTCAAAATTGGCTCGGAAATAGTCTTGAGACTTACATGGACGAACGCCCAGCTGTTGCCGTAGCGAAAGACAGACTCCATGACGTGGAGGCAGCAGTGGGCGCAGGAGAACATGAATTCATCCTCCCCCTCCAGGAGGTTGAGCCCCCGGGCCAGGATGCGGAGTGCCTCGATGGTCGGCACGAAGAGCGACCCGAGGCAGGCACTGCCGAGGTTCCGCGACACGGCCCGCTGGAAGCTGAACTGCGTGCTAGACTGCATCCCCCGCAGGTAGTACAGCGCCACCACCCGGCTCACCGTTAGGTTCGTCACGTTACGCATCACCTCCGCAGTCCACATCAAGCTTAGAACCAGTGCGATGATCGTCAACGCCGGGTAGTAGAAATTTAGCGCACCGATCACTCCCAGACACCAGACCGATATCCAGAGGAAGCCCAATCCGACCATGAGGTACGCCGGGCCGTTGAGGTCCTCGAATTTGGCGGCGGGGAGGAGTGCGCGGGAGAAGACCCTGGCGGTGAAGGGGACACGGCGGGTAACCCAGCAGGCGTAGAGGCCGGTGCCGATGGAGAAAAAGATGAGGGCGACGCCAATGCCGGCGGTGGCAGGGAGAGAGAAGCAGAGGAGCAGAACGCCGGCGGCCATGGTGAAAACAAAACTCGACCAGAGGATGAATGTGACCATGAAGGAAGGCCATGTCCGGACGGCCTTCTGCCAGGCAAAAGCGAGGATGATGCTGAGGGCGGCGGCGCCCTCGACGGGGGGCAGCCAGAACTGGAGGACGCGCTTCTCGCGCCGCGCTTTCGGAGAGTCCGGGTCCAGAACGCCCTGAATAGCCTTAAATACAAAGAAAGCGACGGCAGCGACTGCGGCAGCCAAGTGGAGGAGGAAGAGGAACAGGGACAGCCGGTTGGTGTAGGCTCTTGAGTTCAGCGACGCCAGCAAGGCCTGTATGCACGCCGCACCCGCCCAAATAAACCGTGAAATTGAAAAGAAGCAAATATATATAGTAGAACTACTATACTTTTATGAGTATAAATTTTTTTATACTCATAACTTTTTTACCCTTGGATAAAAAAATGTGCGGTTATGGTGATCCTCTAGGATTTACTAGGTTGTTGAAAAAATAGTATAAATTATAAGAACTACTATAATCCTAACCGCGCATTCCTTCATCCAAAGGATGAAAATTTATGAGTACAAAAAAATTTTATTCATATGAATATAGTAGTCGGACCATATATATATATATATATATATATATATATATATATATATATATATATATATATATATATATATATATATATATATATATATATATATATATATATATAATTGAGCTTCTATGCTTGTAAAAGCACAAGTTACTTGTGCTTGTGAGTTTTTTATCCTTTAATGTATTAATGTGCGGTTAGGATGATGGTGGCCCCCTTGGGTTTAGTGGGTGGTTGGTAGAATAGTATGATCTAAGGGATAGAATTAATCAAAGGATTAGATCTAACGGTAGAAAACTTACAAGCACCAATTATTTGGTGCTTATACAAGCACAGTAGCCGAAATATATATATATATATACATATATATATATATATATATATATATATATATATATATATATATATATATATATATATATATATATATAGTAGAGCTTATATATTTTTAAAAATACAAATATATTTATACTTCAAATTTTTTATTATTAAAATTTATATTTTTATTTTATTTTTTTTTCTTTTTAATTGACTTTATAATAAAAATAAATTTCAATACAAATTTAAAAACTCTGCTACCTCAACACCTAAAATTGGGTGTAGATCCTACACCCCAGCCATTCAAAGGTAGGGGTTTTTTCATCCACCACTTCGAAGTGATGGATAAAATTCATCACACCCTAAAATGAGTGGGATGTAAGATGTACACCCAAAATTAAATGTATGCTTAATATTTATTCAAATTTAATAATAAAAAATTTACAAGCATAAATATATTTATACTTTTAAAAATATATAAACTCTATCTTTTATATATATATATATAGGGTTCGATTATTATATTCTTATGAATAAAATATTTTTGTACTTATAAATTTTTTTCCGGCTAGGATTATAGTAGCTTTTAAAATTTATACTATTTTTCTAACTGCACTATATTTCATCCAAATATAAATTATAAAAGTATAATAGCCGGCGCTATATATATATATATATATATATATATATATATATATATATATATATATTAGAGCAATGCTACCTGTACACCCCGAAGGGGTGTACATCATACACCTCCACCATTTTAATGGTGACGATACTTTTTACGGGTCACATCAAGTGACCCATCATCACACCCCCACCCTTAGATGGGTGGGGTGTATGATGTACACCCCGAAAGGGGTGTACACATAGCATTTTCCTATATATTATACTGACTACTAAATATATAATAATAATAATAATAATAATATAGTACCCAACAATAAAATATTTATTTTATTTTTCCGCATCGTCAGCAAATTTTCACCTTTTCCCAAAAAAAAAAAATAAATAAAGGAAGCAGATGAATATTCGATAGTTCAAAGAATAAGCATAAAAAAATAAGCAATAAAAAATTACTTGAGGTGGGGTTGGTATGGGCTGGTAGGCGGAGGCCGAGGCGGCGGAGGAGACGACTTGGATGGGAGGAACCGGATGCTGGGCGTGCAGCCTGGACACCGTCGCAGTCGCCGCCGTCGCCGCCGTCGCGGTCGCTGTTGCTGTCATCTCCCTTCGCTGATGATTTTGATGATCTGACGAATCCACCACCACCACCACCTCACCAGCATCTCCTCCTTCCGTTTTCTTCTCTTCTTTTTCTTCTATTTTCTCTTCTTTCTTATCTCCTCCCAGCTCCGCCGCTCCGCTTTCAGTGACCTGTGCGAAAATATAGCAATTAAGCTTAGAAAAGAAAGCCTAATTAGGAATAAGTATGCAACCGATCGGATTGCTACATACGTTCTCCAGAGCGCCCATGATTGAAAGAGGAGGAGGGGGAGGAGGTTTCTTTGTTTTGGAGTTGCAACCACAAGCAACCCACGAGGAAATGGATGAATTAATGAGAAGGAGTTTTTTCGATTTTTCGTACCGTTTAGTTTGGCTGCTACTTCCTCTTTTTAATTTATTGTCTTTTTGTGGTCATTTTTTCTCTCTCCGAGTCAGGCATGTCAGAGGAAGTCTATCGTTATTAAAACTTCACATTTACCACGCAGGAGTTCTCAAAAAAGGGACTACCTCTGATGGGTGATGGACGGTGCAGATTAAGAAAGAGGGGCATTTACTCTTACTGTCACCACGTAGATTTGACAAGTTATATGGACTGTGAAAGTGTTAGAGAAAGAGAGAGAGAGAGAAAGAAGATGTTTTTTTTAAAAAAAAAAAAAAAAAAAATCTTTATCCTGCTGGTAGGGAGGTAATGGGCCTTGCCGGGTGCTCCACTACGACCCAATAAATTATTGGCGGAATCTGATACTACCCGGTGACGTTAACAGCCGCCATAACACCGCTAACATTATTTGCGTCAAAAAGAAATAGTTAACTAAATCGCAAATCCTGTCCATGAGCCTAGTAGGATTTACTTAATTTCTTTCCGAAATTTAGTTTAAAAAATATTAATTAAATTAGTAGAAAATAGTTAGTCTTTGGATATTGATGAAATTATAAAATTACAGCTTTTTTTGACTTGTGCTGTTATTATATTTATAAAGGAAGATGAATATTCTAAATCTGATATTTTTAATTCTAATGAAACAATGAAATATAGTTGTTATAAAGTTTTCTTTCCCTTATTTTATACTAGCACCAAGTTCAACCTTATAGATAAATAGTATTTTAGCTAATTAAAATATATAATTATTAAATTTTAAGATTAAAAAAATTATAACTAAAAAATACAAAAAAATTATGTAAGATAATCTTATGTAAATTATAAAAAATATTTTTTTTATTAATATTATTTAAACTTTTAGTATTAGTAGAGTTAAATTATTCTAATAATTTTATTTAAAAAATTAATCAAATTAATAGTTTTGATATCTATTTCATAAATAATTTTTTTAATTAAAAAGTTAAAGTTGGAGGACTTATTTTAAATTTAAAAATAGGTTTAAGTGATTTTATCTAATTAAAATTGATGGAAAAAAGAAAATTTTATTACATGGACTTAGTGTATATTAATATTACATGCATCACAACTTATATTACATGATTAATATTCAAAAATTAAAATTTAATTAAATATATCTATGTTTTATGAATTTATTTTAAAATTTATATTAAAGTGTTTTAAATATGTAGTGTATGTACAAATATACATCCCCTGTAGAGAGTATTTAATACGTTGAAGTCATAATTCTAAGAGAGATATATGTTTGCTTGCACCTAATGCATACTAATATTTCATACACCACTAGAATATTAGATTATTGATAAAATATTTAATAATTAATACTATAAAATAAAATATGATATAATATATATAGTAGAGCTTATATACTTTTAAAAGTATAAGCCAAAATATGCTTATGAATTTTTTACTATAGAATTTGTATTGAGATTTGTGCTATTGTAAAGTCAACTAAAGAGAGAGAAAGAAAAAGTACAATAGCACGAATCTCAATGCAAATCTTATGGTAAAAAAATCACAAGCATATTTGAGCTTGTGCTTTTGAAAGTATATAAGCTCTACTCTAATATATATAATATAAAATATTTAAATAATTTATTGTACTATAGAAATTTATCTTTGATATTGTTGAGACCAGAATTTTCGCCATTTGAGGGAGTGACACGTGACGTCCACCATCGGCTAAAGGTATCAGCCGACGGGAGTTTAAGTCAACAAAAGAGGACTTGCGTCCTAATCCGGACCGATCTCAGTCGCATAAGAACACAGGACGCGACGAATGCCATCGGTTGAAGGCATCAACCGAAAGGAGAATTAGCCGATAAGAGAAGTGGTCAACTGGAAGATTATCGGCTCATCTAGGACCGTCCTCAGCCGAAGACAAATATTAGATTGCCTCAGTCGAGCGACGGAAGAGGCGAAGTCAAGATCAACTCTCAGGAACTTGAAGCCACAGAAGGAAAGACTCTGGAAGGAAGGAGTGCGAGATTCGGGGTGCGAACCTCGTAACGAATTCCAAAACAGCAAGCTTCGTCCAGCATTGGAAAGTGCCGAGGATCACGATTCGCCGCGATAACGAGGGGAAGAATCTGGATGGAGGGATGACTATTATCCTATTTGAGAAAGTTTCGACTCAAAAGGAAGTAGTTGAGGATTTCACGATGACTTTCCCAAATCACGCCGATTATTTCAAATCGGCGATTATACACATGGTTCGGGAATATATAAATACCCGAACCATCGAAGAAGAAGGGGTCATGCAACCTCGTAAGCCAAGACTACCCCCTGCTTTTTTATATCTGCATTTACTATTTTTCTAGATAAATTTACAACATTCCCTAGAAGTTGGCTTACTTGTAATCTCTATCCCTTTTCTCCTCCTTGTATTCTCTTTTCTAAGCAATACAATTCCTAATCGGCTCCTTAGCCATGTCAATTATTTGTCTCTTTTTCCTGAGTCGGCTACTCTAGGCCGGACTCAGCCTATTCCCACCTATATATCCCGATTTGGCTAATCTAAGCCGAACGGACGTGAGAGTTAAGTGAGTGTTACGGATATATTGGCAGATTTCGTGAAATTAGGTGGAATCTTGAAGGTTGAAGATGAAGACTTGAAGAACTATGACATCAATCTCAAAATGAATGAATCCATAATGATCAGATATATTTAAATCAATATTTTGGTGATTTGAATTCATTCTATTTGATTAGAAGAATTTAAAATATTTTCTGTGGCTTAAAAATAAAAAACTAAACATTTTGTATGTTCAGGATCCGGACCAGACTGCCTTAAGTTCGGACCCCGAACATAGTTGGTTTCATGCGAATTTTCAGTCCGGATCAGCTAGGCTTCAGTCCGGACCCCGAACATTGAAATTCTTATTTCGCATGAAATAGTCCGTATCAGTTCCATTTGAGTCCAAACTCCGAACTATTATTTTTGAAATTTTTACGACAGTCCGGATCGTCGTGATTCCAGTCCGGACCGTGACGCAGGTAAAATTCTGGTACAATCAATTTTTGATTCTTATCTTATTTCTAATGGCTTCTAACCTATAAATAAACCCTAAAGATATTATTTTAGGGTAATCCACAAATAGAGAAGAAAAGAAAAACACGTTCTAACCTAGATTTCTTCTTCTATTATCTTGATCGTCTTTTCGATCAAGAAAATTTATCAATATGATTCTTAGAGTTTTTCAACTCTTTATTCTTTTTAAGAATCAAATTGATGAATACTTAGACGGTGTTTTTTTTTCTCTTTATGATTTTTTAAGCATTCAAAATCACCGCCAATAAACTATCAACGAGTTCCGAAAGGAACATCGACCCGTGGATTCGCGTGAGGATCGTGGATTCGGTGAAGGCCTTGTGGATTCAAGGTTACGACTTCGTGGATTCGAAGTTAGACGCGTTCGTGGATTTGATACGTGCTATATTAGTGAAGACCATAGATTCGGTTGAAAACTTTGTGGATCCGAAGTTGGACGCATTCGTGGATTCGAAGAGCGTTGTGGACGAGCGGAGAAGATCTACTTGGAGCGTATAGAAAAAATTAAGTTGTGGGTTTGCATAATCACCTTGTACGTGTTTTAATCTTAGTGTATTTTTCCGTGTGATCGATCTCGTGGTTTTTTACTCCGGATTGGAGTTTTTCACGTAAAATCTTGCGTACTCTCTTTATTTTTCATATTGGATTATTTTTACGCAAAGATTTTAAAGTTTTATCGTTTACACCTATTCACCCCCCTCTAGTTGTGGTTCACCTATTTAGATCCTTAGTATCCCATAACCCACAAGTGGAATCAGAACGGGAATAGGGTTGTAAACCATGGTTGATGGGTGGAAACATCAATCGACCTCCGTTCTTCGATGGAACAAATTATGCTTATTAGAAAGTTCGCATGAAAGTGTTTCTAATTTCCATCGACGAACGGATTTGGCAATCAATTGAGAACGGATGGAAACATCCTATTGAATATGTCGTTGATGCACAAGTCCCTGAACCTAGGACGAAGTGGTCCAGGGAAGAAATAGATTTATCTTCTTATAATGGCAAGGGTGTCAATGCTATATTTAATGCCTTATCACAAACATAGTTCTCTCGCGTCTCGGCTTGTGAGACTGCGAAAGAAGTCTAGGATACTCTACAAGTTACAAATGAAGGAACGAGTTTAGTAAAGGTTAAAAAATTACAGATACTTATAAGCAAATTTGATTCTATTCGTATGGGCGAATATGAAACCTTTAGACTATTATACACAATTGCAAGACATCGTAAATACATATGCTAACTTGGGAGAGAAGATCTAAGAATCTAAAGTTGAACCGACCAAATTAGCAGTCTCGGGGCGTGACACACAGAAAGTGTGCCAAAACGAGATATTAGGATCCCCAAATTCACCAATTTGGTTGCCGAAATGCCTATTTTGGCACCGGAAACACCCGCAACCCTCTTGATGCGACCAAAAGTGTCAAACCTCACCAAAGAACCAGCAAACAAAGCCCAATCACTACTGCGAACAACAACAACCCGCGCGACACGAGTTCATGACCGATATTGCCCGATTTTAGCGTTTTAGGGTCCGGTTCAACCACGGAGTGTTTCAAAATACTATAAATTTTGTCCAATCATCCCTGCTGTCCCAAAACACTCACCTTTGCATGTCGAAACAGCCGCACGCCAAGTGGCGCAAGCTCGGTGTGAAAACTCCAAAAGTAGTAGTGTCGAGTTCCCGAAGTCAATTTGGCTTCGGAACCCACCTACAACCACATGCTAGTCCATGCTTCACACCCGCAAGTCCCCAACTAGCAAATGATGCCTACCTACCGCTGCGACCAACAGCGACTACCCGCTCTGCGAAAATGGAGACAAAAAGCACAATAAAAACATGCAAAGATGTTGTTTTGCATGCCAATCGCTACGATATCCTAACCAAGGGGTCCCCGAGCTTCATACAACACGTACGAACCATCTAAAACTGAACCCACACTACCTGGGGCAACCACGATACAAAAACCTTATTGCGGCATTTCGTCGAACACCCAACACGCGATAAAAACATATTAAGTATAGTGTTCGGAGGTTTACCGTTGATTTTGCAACTTTGGAACCATAGAGAAGGTACTGTCCCGATGGTCTCGATGTGCTGAACACTGTGCACGCTGTCCGGAGCGCAATAGAGCATTGTGGAGCACATCGGAGCGACTTGATTCTCAGGTACTAAAGTTCCCGGGAGCGACACTCCGCAATCAGCAACTCGAGGCCATTCAGATCACAACAAAGATAAGCACAATAATGCCCAAGCCCTCGGAATGCCTATGCTCACCAGAATAATGGTCGCTGGAGCTGTACTTGGCTGGAATTAATAGGAGCCACGACCACATTTACTTCAGCATGCAGCAGGTCTGGGAGCAACAACAATGGCAGTAGCAACTTGGGAAGTTTGCTGGTTGGACCTAGGAGTTGGAGAGGTTGGCCAGGGAGAGGAGGCACCAAACCATGCGTGAACGCGGCTGAGGAGCGGCAGCGGTCGAGATCGGGCAAGATCTAGCCGCAAATTTCTGATTTCGAGCTCCAGCCATGTCACGCCGCGGGGTCGAAACTGCGACCCGGCTCGCCAACAGATCCGCCACCTATACGAAACCCCGCATAGGCGAAGCGTCCAACCTGCAAAGAAAAACTACCACAGCTAACAGATATCAGAGCTAAAAAGAAAACTGCTGAAAAATCCAAATCCAACCACTGTACAACTGGAAATAAAGATACAAAATCCATCTCCCAAAAATGATAATCATACAATATCTTCAAAATACAATAACCCATAACTGAACAGGGAGGTTACCAGAAATAATACATCAGTGTACAGGCTCACAGTACAAGTCAGATCCTCATAATACAACAATCTCTCAGATGTGGAAAATAAAATAATCTACTGACTATACTACAGATCTCCAATGTGGGGGTACAATTACTCTCCAAAGACAGGTAGGGATCTAGCTTGCGACTCCCTCGCCTCTAACAGCAACAGCAGAATCAGCATCTCCCACAGATGACTCTGCAAAACAAAGAAGAGGAAAAAAAAAAGGAGGGGCAGAACCCCCAACGGGTGTGAGAACTACATCAACACGTAGTTCTCAGTGGGTACCGCCACCAAGCCCAACGGTCTGCCCACTAAATCCACTGGAGGCATAAGATAACAATGCAGTAAAAACCAAACAAAAAAAGCCGGAGATACTCTACAGCTACCATACCTCCATCTAAATGCTCAATGGGTGATACAGATGAAAGATATGCAACCACACGCACCCAAGGTGCTCAATCGACCCAATCGAACTGACTGCCTCATAGGGTCCAGTCAAGCATGCGTCTACCTACTGCCAGTACATCCACGGAGGACTGGACTTACGTAGGGCGTCCGTGACTGCCAAAACTGGCCCAGCCAAAGGGACTACACCTGTGACTGCCTAAAAAAGGCCCAGCCAGAGGGACAGTATCGACAAGTCGCGATACAAAAGTAACAGGCCCACTCCGGATGGGGCACTCGAGGGGCGCGACCCCATCGAGGAAAAAGGTATCCGCGCATCTCTGTCGAGCTCAAAGTGGCTCATGCAGGCTATAGTCAAAATCCACGCTCACTCTCAAAATGGAAGGACTCAAGATCATCAAATATCTCGCACGACGGTCGGAGTACTCTCAACGACTCTGCTAACCCGCTCACATGAATCTCGAGACACTAGCGAACTCAACCAACTCGTGGCACTAAACTCACTGGCTGGAGATACTCCACAGCTGGGACCACCGTCGACCCCAAACGGCTCCCAAAACGAAACACCCAACTCGCCACGCTAACCACACAGCCTGGAGGTACTCCACAGCCGGACTCGACCCACAACTCAGGGCTAACCAAACTGGTCGGACAATACTCAACGACCTGGGACCACCGCTTACCCAAACGGTTCCCGACAACACTAACCGACAGATAATCAACGGTCCGAGATCACCCAACGGCTCCCAACAACACCAACACTGGTCTAAACTCAGCTACCAAACTCCACTCAGCCTCCAGGCACGAGTGCAACACACATCCCACAATAACCTGACCTCTCGGCCCACTACCCGGGCGAGGAAACTATGTCCAGAAAAAATGCAAAGTGTGGGATGTCTAAAGTATAAAGGAACCTAGCCCAAGTGAAGGTTCTCTACTAGTCTGGTTAAACATGCAACATATGACGGGGGTGCTAGGTCAAGTTCCAAATGATAGCATTTAAATTAACATAATATAAATAAGAAATATTAACCAACAGTAATCTCAATATCCTCAACATGCTCTCAACTAGCACGGGTAAACACAATCCATTTTACAATCTGCGATATCTCAAATCCACCAAACTTGTGCAATAAATCAAGTAAGTATCAGTCCACCTAATCTAGACCAATTCTCTTGCTTACATCTCGATCCTATAGGTTGTACATTAAATCATCTATGCTGTCAATCTCATAGGGGAACACTATACCTAGGTAAGCTTTCAAATTCCATAACAGGGATAACAAAATCATGCAAGCTCTTATTTAATAAAGCATGAATCTCTTATCTTGCAAGTTTTCATTAGGCATAACATGAATATCATAACTTGCAATCCATCAAACAAACACCATTACCAAGCTTGCATTTCAACCATATATTGGTACACTAACATGCATGCATTCTATCATATAGAATTAGAGAACCGTCCACCGATTCTGGAGATGAAGCAACCCACCTGAAAGTGCACGTCGATCCAAGATCCAATCTGAACGTGAATAATCTTCAGGTTCCCCCGATTCCAACGAGTCCAAAAACACCTGAAAACTCCTCCTGGGCACAAAGATACAAGCAAAACACCGCGAGGTAAGCACAAATCCCCAAAATCACAACTCTGCGCATAAACGATCCGGAAGAAGTCAAAATATCACCTTCGATATGATCTCCAAAAATTCTAATAAAAATATGGCTGCAATCCTCGCGAAGCGTAGATATCGATCGAGTCCTCACAGGCCAAAATCCGATAACCGAGCACCGAGATAAAAATCGAACAAGCTCGAGGGGTCCAGGAAAATCAGCAATAAGAAAGGGGTTCAAAGATGCTCCGAATACCCCAATAAAAACCCAAAACTGAGAGAATCGGTTAACATGGAAAATGAAGATTTACCTCTCGCGGAACCGATGCAGCAAAAATCGGCCAAAAACTCCCTCCCGTCGGCCCTGGGGAGCTCGCAGAAGAAGCGTCGACGATAAAAGCTCGGTATCAAAGGCGCGTCGAAGCTCGCGATGTCGAGAAGAACGCAGATGGCACGACTCCCAATGTGACACCCCCGAAATTTGGATTAGTCCTCTATATAAATGATATAATAGGACTAAATCTCAAACCCGGCTATAGCATTTTGGATGGTAGCAAAATCTAAGAGGAACATGAGAGTTAAGCGTGCTAGAGCTAGAGTAGTTCTAGGATGGGTGACCCCCTGGGAAGTGGGGCGTCACAGTTGGTATCAGAGCCATTCACCAGCCGGAAATGTGAGATGAGTCTCGGCTGAGCCAGGGTTATATAGCGGGTAGAGCGAGGCTCCCCGGCTATTGACCGTTGTGAGTGGAGTGCAGCTCCTCACAAGGTCGGCTAAGGCTAGCGAGACGAGTCTCACATCGCCTGGTGCTTGTGAGTGTGCTTGAGCCTGACGTGGACGTCAGGGCTTAAAGGGGGGAAGAATGTGACACCCCCGAAATTTGGATTAGTCCTCTATATAAATGATATAATAGGACTAAATCTCAAACCCGGCTATAGCATTTTGGATGGTAGCAAAATCCAAGAGGAACATGAGAGTTAAGCGTGCTAGAGCTAGAGTAGTTCTAGGATGGGTGACCCCCTGGGAAGTGGGGCGTCACAGCGACCGTCTCGTCGAAACAAGAAAGAATGATATTCACATATTTCCAATCCGACGGTCGGATCTCCCGAAAAACAGCGAAGAAAAGCGGGGCCCACATCTTAGGTTGTGAATAGTAACCCCTGATTTCGGTCCCCTTTCGACCAATCATCAGCCGATTCACTGTCTAAAATCCAAACATAGCAGTATGAGTAGTCGATTCTAGCTAATTTCAATGTTCTGAACGCAATGGCGTAGACGAAATTCGCATTTGACGACTCTGGTGCCTCGAAGTGTGTGCAATACAATAAAATACACTGTATTTTATGGGCTGAGAGTTTTTAGGAGCGTCGAATCAAGGAAGCAAATATGCTACTTGATAGGTCTCGACGAGACGGACGTCGTGGCGAAGTCCGTTTTACGATTTGACAACCAGTGCATCTCGAAATACGCGAAATACGTCGAAAAGGCGGGTATTTTTGCAAAAGCCTTATATTTTGTGTCAAATGGAGAGTGGTCTTTAGGTTAGGGTTTTGGGTGTAATTGTGATCCACAGCAAGGATCTAGGGGTAATAGAATGAGAGGGCAAGGACCTATTAGCATTTTGTTCAAAATCATTCATTGAATGCAAGTTGGCCTTTGAGCTTCCTGTGGGGGAGTTGCAGCATCCGAGGGGTTCTTTAACCCTTGGCATGCATCCGAGAAGGAGAAACCTCCCTTCCCATTTGCCCTGGGACGCTGAGGAGACACACCCCATCAAGCTTGGCCGAGCTCGGGTGAGGAAGAGAAGGAGTGCACCAAAGGATCTCCAAGTTGGTCCCTGACTTTGCCGAGGAGTTCTCCTGCTTCCTGGGAGTGAGCTCGGGGGAGTTTGGAGGCTGCGCAATGCGGGGAAAGAACCGGCTTCATCCTTGTCTTCACCAACTCCGGCGAGGTAGGTTCTGTTCCTTCTTTGGTTTTTAGCACCTGAGATCCATGGAAGTAGTCTCTGTAGGTTCTAGGCATGCCCCATGCCAAATACCAGCCTTCGGGAAGCCCCCGGTTGCCGGCGGGAGAAATATCATCGCTGGAACCCTAAATAGCTCCGCCGCTGTCGTGCGCCGCAACCGTTGGCTCAAACTCCGAACCAAAATGATGGGCTTGGACTGTAGGATCTGTAGATCATCTCCACAAAATTTGGTGGGGTTTGGTTAAGTGTACACGTCGCAGAACTAAACCCTAGTTTTCGGGTTATTGTGCTTCGGCCGAGCTCTTTGCTCCGGCGCTGGCGTCGCTCCCCACCGCCGACCACTTGCCCGAGAAGCTTCCTGGGATCAAGATGAACCCATCCATGCTTTTGCATGGAGCCCATGCAGCTCAAATGGAGTTTCACCATTAATGGTGGAAGCTCGGGCCGAGCTTGCTCCACCGCCGCCGCCGCCGAGTTCTGTCGCTGGGCACAGGTCCAGATAATCTTGCGGGGATGAGAGGCACCTGTTGGTGCTGTTGTGAGAGGCCTAGAACCCAGTAATGGGAAAACACCATTGTTGGTTCATGGAGCTTCATCTTCTTCTTCTTGTTCCCGGCCAACCGAGGAAGCAAGTTGACCCAAACTTGCTGGGAAAGCTCCTGCAGCCTTGTAGCAACTTTTCATCCAAGTTAGAAGCTCCTAGAACCCACCTTTGCTAAGTTGCAGCTTGGGTTAGGGAAAACTTGTATGTTAATGTATTGTGCACACCATGTGTTTGATAGAATGCCTCAAAGAGCTCGAAATGGGTTTTAGCCATCTGTGACTATCCAGCAAGTGAGCTTTTGCCTCCACACAATCCCCTGAGCTTGATGCTCACTTCAGTTGCAATTTTGACTGAGTGGATTTTTGTGTGGAGCATCTATGGCCATTAGAGAGCTTGGGAGCTTGGATCTTTTGATCCAGCAACAACTAGGCTGCAATTGGGTGAGCCCTCAGTTCTCTGTGATGTCCTGAGCATGATGCTCAACTTGGTTGGTGGTTGGCACAAGCAGAAAATTAAGTTATGGTAATTAGAGTCATATGTGGGTCGAATTGATCCCGGGGCTGTTTTAGCGACTTAGCAACTTCGCAGCAGTGAGCCTCCCGGGGCTGTTTTAGCGGCTTAGCAACTTCGCAGCAGTGAGCCGTTGACTAATTTGAGGTCACTGAATGTGATGCTCACCTTTAAAATGGAAATGGTCGAGTGAAAAATTGAAAAATGCCATTCGGCCTATATTAGCAAAGAAAATCATGGGCCAAAATTTTCTTTGGGATTCGTGTTGTTGCCAAATGGTGAGCCAGCGGCATAGGGTTGATGCCCGTATCTTCCGGAAATCTAAAATAAATTTTCGGGAGGGGTATTTTGATAAATTTGGCGTCAATCTGGAAAAGGTCCGGGTTTAAGTAAGAAATAGTGAGTCTGTGGTTTGGGTATGTGTGAGTTGTTTCCTGATCAAAACATATGATTCAGGTTGGCACAGTCTTCGAGCATTCTGTTGGAGTCGATAGTTTGCCTGCAAACAGGTGGGTTTATCTTCTGTCCGGGCTTTATCATCTCGGCCCTCTGGGGTATCGTAATTGGTCGGACCCCTGTTCTTGTGATAGCCTAACTTTCCTTGTTGAGCCTGCTCTTTTTATTGATCAGCATCACTTTTATATTGCTATATCTGCTTGATTCATTGATCATTATCAGTTATCAGCCTATATGTTGCCATGCTTGATTGATCCTTAGCTTGCTAGCTTATATGTTGCCATGCTCGATTGATCTTTAGCTTGCTATAAGATATTATGATCCTTATCCTGGATATTTGCCATGCCTGATTGGTCATTAGTTAGTTATCATACATTTACTCGCTTATCAGTATTTCCTGATTATTCTTGCCATTTGCCATGTGTGATTGATCAGTTGTTGTTTCCTGCATTTATATTGCATGAGTCGAGATCAGTTGGTTTCTGCTATTGCATCCCTGTTGGGATTTTTCGGCTTGTTGCCGATTACCCGGTCTGTGTACCGTGAGCTTGAGCATTCGCATGATGATCGCCCGCACTGCTGTACTTCACGAACACTGATGGTTAGGCCCCCCATCACTGTGTTCTTTACTGGTAAAGTGGTCTGGTGTATGACCCGTGACTCCCAGGTTAGTGCCCAAGGGTGCCGGAGTGTTGACTCCCAGGTTAGTGCCCGAGGGTGCCGGAGTATGTCAGCCAGGTTGGTGCCAGGTTCGGCGAGTTTTTCCTGAGATCTTATTGACCAATATAGTGGCTTTGATTGGGTACTTGCTTGTTCTTTCATTGATGCATAAATTGCCTAATCAACTTCACATCATACTCTTATGATTGCCCAGTGTTTGTTCAGTTTCATCCAGTACTTACATCAGCATGCTCCTATTATGATCTATATCTGCTTTGTTTATTGTTGTTATTACCCACACCATGATCTACATTATGCTTACCTAACTTGATATCTTAATATCCGCTAGTTATTGTATGCCAGTAGGTACGGTTTGCTATTTCTCGGCTCGTCGTGCCCACTGGGATACACTGTTGATGTATCTCACACCCCCTGGGTGACTATTTTTCAGGTTGGTCGGGTGTTGGGATGTCGAGACGTGTTGGTGAGGTTATTGAGATAGCTTTGACCCTTGGCAGCCGCTGAAATTTTACCAGTTGTAAACATGTAATTGAATAAGCTATTGTAAATGTTAAATAATAATTTTTTGTAATCTTTTATAGTTAGTGCATAGTTTAGACTTCTCTGGTATTGGCTGTAAGTGCTTAGCCGTGCATGTATAGAAAGGCTCAATCCAAGGGGATTGAAAATTTTCTATATATATATGTGACGATCTGTCATGCCCTGACTTGCTTTTAAACTCTGATTGAAAAAAAAAAAAAAAAATAGACTCTATTTTCGAACTCGAAGCGTAACAACTCCTAGGATCACATAGAATTCACATATAAAAGAATTACAATAAAATTTAATTTATTTTTGCAAAACTCACCTCGGATTGCGAGTTCTCCAGGCCGCAACGCACAGTAGAGCTTAAGCCACCACTCCAACAAGATTCCCAATCTCGATCTCCACCAAATCTTCGAGCATTGGAGAAGGATCAAGAAAGAGAGAGGGAGAAACGAATGAGAATGAGGGAGAGGGAGAGGGAGAGGGAGAGCTTCCTGTGTGTGCGTGTGTATGTGTGGGAGGAGGAGAGACGAGGAGAAAGGATGTATACATATATGCGTCAATAGTAGAAATTTATTGTTGTACACATATATTTGTGCTCAAATTTGACAGACTTAATTAAACTTAATTTATAGTAAATTATCTTATATTTTTAAGTTTGAATTATTTTTTGTCACTAAAAATCCTACCAATTTAAAATCGCTAACCAATTTTTTTTTCACTGTCAGGATATCTGAATGACACGGAAATATTATTAGGAATTTTTATAATTTTTTACCACGATAAATTTTCTGTTGAAATATAAGTTATATTCCTTATAAAAAAAATTCTAAATTGCCTAAGAACATTATTACGGACATACTCAAAAATTTTCATAATTATTTATCACTATAATTTTTCTGCTGAAATATAAGTCATGTTTCTTACAAAAAATTCTAAATTTTATTTTTTCAATTTTCACCCAAATCATTTCTAAATTACTCTTTTATTTCTCTAAATTTAATAAAAATAGTAACTCACACTATTTTTATTTATACTTGCTTATATAGTAAAAATTTAATATACTATAGTATTTTTTTGAAAAATTATATTTTAAAATCTTGGGTTCTATAATATTGTGTTTCTCAAAAAATTCTGAAAAATTATTCTTTCCGCAAAAAGTTTTCCAAGAAAATCACTGTTTTGTCAGAATTTTCATTTTCTAGAAAGACAAATACACTAATTTTTTATAAAATTTGAAAAAAAATATATATATATATTTTTTCTGGAAGCAAACAAATGAAAAGATATTTTTGATCCAGAAAACTGTTCCGAGAATATTTTCCGGAGAAACAGGCACCCCTTTAAACACCATCTATAATTTGAGATAGTACGATAAATTCAACAAGTGGACAGAAAATGAACATGTAATTTTTTAAACCGGATAGAAAGGATAGAAATCCTCAATTGAGAAATTTTTATACGGGAAAAACATCCAACTCTATTACTTTTCCCATTCGATGGTTTTAAAACCTATTACAGTATTGCTCAGAATAGTAGGTCCCTATAAACTTTTATCCGGCTCGAGCATCCTCTAACACATCTAATTTCAAATGTTTCACACTATCAAACAATCAAATGCCTCAAATAAACATAAAAATAACACATAAATTCGAAGTAGTTGTTGTTCTAATTTGAGTGCAAATTAAGCACTAGTGCAGTGAATCATATACTGAAAATAATCACAAATGGCATCATCTAGAATATTTAGTAAATCATACAAAATTCACCAATCGTTAAGCTGACCTCTTTCCTTGTTTGTTTAGCAAGATGACAAATTTGAAAGAACATTTAAACAAATTTCTAACATCCACAAATTGAATTTTTAAACTTGATGCATGCTTCGTATATGTGAATACAATACATGCATAATTTGCATTAACCATCTTGGAAATCACACGGCTTAATAAACTCTCTGGTCGCTCTCCTTTTGCTTTTAAGTGTGAACTATTTTGAGAAGTTGAGAAATAATTCATGGTATGAATATTACAACAAAGATCAACAACAGATCAAAAAATAAGACAAGGTGAAAAAAAAAAAAAAAAAAAAAATGAAGTTACAAAGCAAACATTTTTGGCAAAGTAATTACTACACTACTCACAGGAGCATATAACTACAATCCCATCTATAACTCATACCAATTCCATCAGAAGGGGGTCTCCTGAAGCCATGACTCTAATTAGCTTAATGAAATCCAACTCATTCTGCACCTTTACGGGATACACTGCGGGCGCCTGAGCTGTATAAATAGCTGAGAAAGACTCATTAGCCAGCAAATTTGTCCTATAAACAGCTTTTGCCAAAGCATCAGAGTCAAAATTTTGTTCCGAATCCATTGCCAGTAAAAACATTGGAACTGCGATCTTGTGATGAATGTCGGCATCCCCAACTAGACCGACAAGATCAGAGAAGTCACCAACGAATCTTCGAGGGATGAAGAAAAGTTCACTGCTGCAATATATGAGCTTATCTTCGCCCATGGTTTCTTTGTAACTGACCTGGAAGTGTACGGGGAAGTTGCCCACAACTTTCTTTACGAGGTCCCCTTGCTTTGCAAACCAATCAGATTTGTTACTGCCATTTAGTGAAACAGTAATCCAGGATTGCGTGACCTGGAGAAAAGAGATTATTAGATTATGCCTTATTGTACCAGGAATAAAGAAATTTTTTAAGTAGCAGAAACAACATGTAAGTTACGATATGAGGATTCATACCTTATTGGTAATCCACAGCTTACTCTTGTCAGCTTGTAGAAGATTCCAATAGTTTATGATTATATCATCTTGAAGGAACAAGAATCCTTCTGCACCAGTGAATTGATCAAACACCTTGGGCAAGAACCTATAATACGAACATAGCATGTTTTAGTTGTAGTGGAGCAGATCTCAACACAGCACATAATTAAGTATCAATTACAACAGTTTAGTTGTACAACAATTCCTTTTATTCTTGATCCATCATAAGCTAGAATAAACAAAAATTAAAATTTTTAGAATGACTACTGTTAGTTCACTCTTAGAAAATAACAAATACATATACAGCTTTTGCAATATCGTGTTAGAAACATATGATCTTTGACATCAAAGTTATCTAATGGCACATGACAGGAGATCAACCGACTTATCCTAAGGCCAAAAACAAGGGGAACATACCAGCACTATTGGCTGAATCAAAAAACGAAGTAGGGGAAAACTTCTGAAGCCCAAAATTGTAAAGTCAACCAGAATTTTCAGTCAACTGACTTAGCAGAGAATGGTAACTAAAAATTAGCAAGATTTGCATATATCCTAACCAATTTAAGCACCTAATTTGACCCATTGATTGTCAATTTGAATGGATATTCAGGGCAATATGAATGGCCTTCTCATGATGTATCAGTCATCTATATTAGTAGAAGCAGCAATCAAGCAAGCCTAAAAGTAGCTGTGATGTAGTCAACAAACTATATATCACATTTAAATGTTATCCGTCAGACCATCACATTTCATCTTCACCGAAACCATCCAATTGAACAGCTCATCATTTTGCTTCATAGTTGTCATCCAACAGCTGATCTAAATGCAGATCGGCCAGAAGCAAAAGGAGAACACTTATCGGTTCAAGTTCCCTCACCAACTTCACCTGAAAGCAATATCGTCCACTTATAGTGACATCTACAGGAATCTTTAGCTTTGGGAACGTGAATGCCAGAAGATCTGATATCGTGCCTATTGTTGTTCTTTGAAGCTTGCATGGCAACAGCTTTTCCCCCAACTGTTTTGCAGATCTGTACTCAGTAGTACTTTGAAAAGGATTTGGGCCAACCACAAAGTGGTTGGCCAATTGATCAACCATAATACTTTATTTTTGGAGCTATCTAAGAAATCAGTCAACTAGTCGATCCGACTGATAAAGAATGTTTCTGCTAATAGTGTTAATGGCATGTTTAAAAGAAAGAACCTAGAAGTTAACTTAAGATTTTACATTTCATTAGTCCATATTGCATGGCAAAACCTCAACCAAGTCTTACGAAGATAGTGAAGGCTAGACTCTCTAACCGTCGAAGCAGATCATCAAAAAACCTGACGGATTATGAACAAACGAGTATAAGAAGTTTCTCCCGAATCTTGAATGTCTACGAGTGCCCTCATACTCAGAAAGGAAAAGGCATCCCTTCTAGATATTAGTTGATCATCGGAGATAACGACCTTCTAATTGTTCAAAAGTTTATTCTACCAGTGCATGAAATTATCGTCATAAGAATATGGCATGTCAAAGTGCAACCGATTATCCTTTCAGGTCAAACTTCTTGATCCTATAATTGTTTATTAGTTATTCTAAGTCAAATATCAAAAGGTGTGGCCGAAAATCCAAAAAAATCCATAACCAAACCAAAATGGTAAGAAGAAATGAAATATTACATAAAAGACTAGAAGGAAATTAATTTAGCTGAACTTTTTTATTTGGATTCTCTCTTTTGATGGTTTAAGTACGTCGAACAGTGAACTTTGGCGGCTTATCTGTTTATGCAAAATTTAGAGAAAATGGACTAATCATATCAATTCTAGAATATTAAGAGACAATAAAACATAACGAGCATGCCAAATGCTAAGTATCATATTAAGACGCTCTCTCCAATTTTGCATAACTTTAGCTGTTGCATATCACTTTTCTATTTTCCCTGCTTGATCATGTATCAAGTAGATTGCATCTAGAGGCCGACATATACTATACCCAATATTACATTATCCGAAGGTCACCACTTCTCTATTTCATAGTCTTATTGCTATGGCAATAATAATAGCGGGTAAATTACTGAAATATAATGTTTTTGCATTGTATTTTCCAGTGATAAAAGCAAAGAATATAGTAATGTACTTTTCAATAAAATATTGGCATTGGCCTATATTTAGTGTTATAAATCCTGTTGTATATTAAGCACAACAACTGGTGTAGTAATCATTGGCAATTAAGGATTGTTCACGAAAGAGACTTTGACGTGAAATATCAATCATTTCTATCTAATGACACCTCTTAAGAACTACTTTTATTATATATAGTATTCATTTACATTTAAGGTTTAAGCAATTTAGACTACAGATTGAGAAATATCAAAGAAAACATGCAGGAAATATTAGGTGGAAGGTACTCTTTGATCCTGGACAGTACTGGTCGAATGTCACACATCCAATCAGAATCTACTTAAGCCAGATTTGGTCAGTTTGCTTAAGATTTGATGAGTTTGGATAGTTTCGAGCACTTTGGTCAGTTTTCAATGCCGCAGGATGAAACCTAGTAATTTTGACAAATATCCAAAACTATACTACAGACCTCTTACCGATTTAAACCAAAATGCATCTGTTTCAACATAAAGTAGTAATTCTGCTAAGATAGAAACATAGAGAGCCATAATATCTAGTGCTGCAGAGTTACTACATTCTTACATGTCACATAGTTGAGAGGATGAATATAAATTAAGATATTGGGATAAGATGCAAGACTCAGATAAATAGATGATAATGTCCCATCAAGGCAAATAAATTTAATATGCCTGAGTTCAAGTACAATAATTGGGAACAAGCTAACATCAAATCAGCCTCTGATACTTTCAACAATTTCATGATCAATTAAAATTACAAGTTATTCAATATGCATCTTAGCAGAATCCAATCAGAAAGAACAACCTAATGAATCAAAACTTGCAGAGTTAACGTCCAACTCAACAGCCCACAGAAAAAGATTGAATAGATCAGAAAGAACCAGCAGTTCTAGAATCAATCTTCATGTAAACCTTAAGTCCAGAATTAAATAGATAATTCTAAGGATAAGATTGTCAATAGCAGGAATTCCGAAGGCAGGAGATAATTTAGATCAGTGTGCAAAATCGGGTTTATAGAAACCTATAACACGAGGACCTACGGCCCTACACAAGTCTTTTCTTTGGCGTAGTGATTCAGAAACTTGACAAATTGCATAAGTCTTCATTTAAAACTTGGCAAATAAGATGTTAAAGATCAGCTCATAGACTTGATAAAGGAGTGAAGAGGAAGAAGATAGAGAGGGCTTTGGGAAGCCACTGGGATGCCCTGAGGAATTGGAAGATAGCATCTCATCTGATTCATAAAAGAAGAAAAGGAAAGTGAACAAGAAGGGATTGTAAATCTTCGATATGTCATGCTTTGCCCTCAAGAGTCCAATTGAACCAAAGTAGTCATATTTTGACAACCCAAAGAAGTAACATTAAAGTCAGACGACATGTTGCAAGTTGCAAGTAGGAATGGAAACATTCAAATTACCATCAAGCTTCAACAACTCAAAAAAAATTAGAAAATGGTCCAAAAGTACGCAAAAGGCCTACCTAATAATGTCACACTTTTCGGCTTGAAGGACAATCCTTCAGAAGTCCTAATAAATGCAAAATCATACTGAAAACTTTCTTGAGATGCAGATGCGTCAATCAAGCAATATGCATGAAATTCTGAGATCTGATTTTAAGGGAAGAAAACAAATAAGCAAGGAAATACAAAAACCTTCATAATGCCTAGAAAAGGATGCAAGCAACCTAATGAATATGTATAATATAACATACAATATGCAAACATAAATGCTGAGTATTGATCAAAACTTAAATTTTAGGTAGCAATTAGTAGAAGGCATGACAGAGGACCTGCTAAGGCATTAATTATGGATCAAAATTTATGTGAGCTGAAGCTGCAACATGGCATTGATACAATGTCCCACAAAAATATCCAAAAATCACTTACGATCAAGATCACACTTCAAAATATTTACATGAAAATCCAAACTGATCTCTGAAAGGTTGGCAGAAGAAACTGACAGCTGAAAATAAATCTTAGAAAAACTATAAGAGACTGCACAGTGAACAATGCTGTAGCATACCACTTTAGCAGTACTCTTCAAAGTATTGGATATAGGATCCTCATATAGCTGACACCTTACCCTTCCTTGCAGCTCACGCATTAGAAAAGATGAATGTTGCCTTACATCCAAACAGAACACATCAGCAGGTATAGCTATACATGGGGCTTCAGTCCTTAAGTAACCTACCTTTGGCAATTCATCGTTTGGCAAGTTCCTAAATTACCTAAAATATGAAACCGGCCGGAGATTGTTACAATTTGGTCAAACTCAACTAAGCTTGGCTGAACACTCCCTAAAACTAGAAAACAAATCCCAACCAACTACAGTAATATTGAAAATTTGAAATATCTTGGCCTATCAATTATGCTCATCCAATTAAATCAATAAGCTCTACTGTCGCTGATGTCACCCTTGTATGTTTAGGTACAATCCAAAAGAAAGTTTTGTAATGCAAAATAGATAAGCCTGATCAAACTATAAGATCCAATCTGAAGGACACCAAACAAAAGCAAAACCATCATAAAGCCCAAAAGAAATCATGCCAAAAAAAGAAAACTAATCCAAGTCCATATATACAAAAGACAAATCATGAAATTGTAGTTCAATGAATTAATCAAAATTTATATCTTTAAGCTAAACCAACAACATCAATAAATTTTAGCAGACATTCAAGGAACTATTGAGTTCACAATTAAGGATTAAAGTCATTATGAGGTGAAAAAACCATATGTGATGTATTTACAGTGGAACAAGTTTCCCTACTGGGTCATCTTGATGTACATAACAAACCACCTGCAAATGATATGCTATAGCTCTTCATGGGTTTCACAGCTTCCTACTTATATGTACTTCCTTGTTCCAGCTTTGCGCTCATCGGTCCAAGTTCTACTCACATACAGATCACCCTTCTTAACAACCATGTGAATGCTGAAAACATTCTCAACTTTAATGGATCTCTGAATACAGACACTAGTTGTGCATAATGATCTTTCAATAGGGCAGAATAACTAAGGAGAATTCACTACGTGACAGCGGAAATTTCAGTATATCTATGTGCATCAAATTTCATGATGAATAAATAGACAAAATGCAGTAGATAATGGGAACTTAAAATTAATCAGAAGCTTCAAATCATTAAATCTGCAACATTTGGTGATTACAATTTAAACTAATGAAATAAACATTGATATCATGCAGATGCAAGCAGCAATTTGTGACTGTTAAAAGGTACTGTATTGCAAACAGAGACATTTAATTAGAAAAGTCACTCACTTGTATGCTTGTGCTAAGTGGCCATATTCCACAGCAAGATCTGAATTACTCTGTTCTGCCGTAATGACCACCGTCTTGAAGATCCGGCCGTAGAGCAACCTCCACTCAAGGGCAGTCCGATCCACAGGCCCACTGCAATGCATGATCAGCACGACATTTCCGAAGTGCTTCCTCCACCTAATCAGATTCCCAATCTCATAGTTCACCGTTCCAATCTCCTCCACACCAAGATGGACCGAGGGCAGCTTCTTGGGGATAAACTCCCTCTGATCTCCATGCCCGATGGTTGCCCTCGGCCGATCAATCTCCAACGACATCAGCCTCGGCTGCCGATATCCAACCGAGAGCAGGTCCTGCAGCCAAGCCGCTGTGAACTTCACATCCTGCTCCCCCCAGAAGCCCTCCTCCACCATCGCATAACTTAGATGAAGTATCCGCTCAAACAGCGTCTGCTTGTTGGATCTCCACGAGATGAGGAACTTGATAAGACGGCCGACATTGACATGGAGGTCCTTCTCCTCTGCGAAGAGGTAGGACTCTGCCTTATCCATTCGGTGGATTGTTGGAGGATAAACAGCGACAAAGCCACCGATCTCCCACAGGATCCTCTGCGCCCAGTAGCCTCTGATCACGTCGGACGCCATGGAGCTGATGGAAACCGGGAGCATGAGGCCCCAGAAGGCCTGAGTGTGGAAGATCGTATTGAATGAATTCACGGGAACCATCAGGCCCTGCGGCAGGGCAACCTTGGGAGCATCCTCGTCGAACCGGATGTCGAAGCCCTCCAGCCCAGAGGACTTTCGGGTGAAGTAGAATACAGAATCGACATCGGGCAGGCCGTTGGACAGGCCCTGCTGGATGAACTGCCGGCCGCTGAACACCTCGGTGTAGAATTCCTCGTGGGCAACCTCGCCGACGTTCTCAAGCGGAAGGCCGCGGGGCCACACGGAGCGCTGGCCGAAGTGGACGTAAGGGTTGACGACGGTTCGGTTGGGATTGGCGTGGCTGTACTGGAGCAGAATGGGGTGCCTGGCGGCGGTGGCCTCGCCGACGAGGTCGACGTCGAAATGCTTACCGAGGTCGTCGCTCAGGACCTCGGCGCGGGCGTCGGCGTCGAATATGATCTTGGCGCCGTGCTGGATGGCGAAGAGGTAGCCGGCGGTCTTGCGGGCGAGTGGGGAGGCGTAGGGAAGGAAGTCGAGGGATCGGAAGCCGAGCAGGGCCTGCTGGTTGAGGGAGAGGAAGATGGCGCCCTTGAGGGACCAGCCGGCGGGGGTGCGGGAGTCTCCGACGGCGAGGAGCTGCCAGCCCTTGGAGCGGACAAGGGCGCGGAGGGCGCCGGTCGGCGGGGAAGACGAGGCGGCGACGACGATCCAGCGCTCGGAGCGGAAGGAGGCGTAGCGATCGGAACTGCCAAGGGGAAGGACGGGCGGGACGGCTGTCCAGTCAACCCTGGGGTAGGGGACGCGGCTGCCGTCGGTTCGCGAAGTGGAGCGGGTCTTGTCGAGGCAGAGCAGCGCGGCGGTGTCGCCGGCGCTGCGGAGGAAGAAGAGGGCGGCGACGGTGGCTGCGAGGACCAGGACAGCCAGGATCTTGTAGAAGTTCTCCGAGGCCCAGGTGGAGAAATCCAGGTTCTTCGCGAAGCGCGGGTGATGCCGAGGAGAAGCTGGAGATGCAGGCGACGAGGGCTTGGGAGCGAACCGATCTTGGACCAGCATTTCTAGATTTATTCTAAATCTAGGGCGATTCAAAAGAAAATGAGCGCTCCGCGATTAAGAGTGTTGGTGTTGTTGTTGTTTTCCTTTGTTAATAGGCTCGCTCTCACAGCTTCTGTCGGTGTGAGTAATAATTTTTGGTATTAAGGAGGAAGGAGAAGGAGGCGTGAGTGTAGCGGTTGGTGGGAAGGTCCCCTCTTTCTTTCAGTTGAGGTTTCGCTTTCTTTCTTTATTGCCGCGTTATGCTATGTGTTCATTGTGGGTTACTCCAAGTCCAACTCCTCCGTTCACAGCTCCTCCCTCTCCAGTGGCCAGATGGGGAAGACGCGAGCATGGAGAATTAGATTCGATATTTTATTATTTATAATTTTTCTTCTCTTATTTGCGTTCCTAATTTACCGAGCGGTTGTTGAGGGTCGCCTTGGATTGTTCGATGGCAGAAGAAGGGGAGAGTACTGCTAGCAAGTCAACAGCAAGCCGCTTCGAGAAGTGTCGGTGTAGCAATCACAATCGTGTGGGTGCGGAAGTATCGGTTACCGGGTCGGATTCGCATCTAGAATCGATGGGTCGGGAAGCTCTTTTTTGGGATTACCAAGTATACACTGTATGGTAGAAAAGAGCAATGCTACGTGTACACCCCGAAAGGGGTGTATATCATACATCCCACTCATCTAATGAGTTGGGTAATTTCAAGGATCACTTGAAGTGACCCTTACCACACCCCCACCCACATATATATATATATATATATATATATATATATATATATATATATATATATATATATATATATATATATATATATATATATAGTGTACAAAATAATACATCCACAGAAAAAATTAGTAAAATTAGACTTTATTTGGTTCATATATAAATTAGAACCGTTTATTTATAAATAGATATAAATTTAGAAATAAATAGGACTAACACTAATTTTTATATTTGTATGAAAATTAGGTTGTTATTAGAAATAAAAAAAATAGTATTTGGATAGCTAGATTGAAATAGTGAGAATAAGAGTAATTATAATTTTAAAATAATAATATTTTATCTAAATAATTAATATAAAATATTAACTAAATATAATTTAATTTATTTAATTAATTATTGCCCGATAATCATAAATATTAATTGATAAAATAATTATTAATAATAAGTATTATTAATAAATAATTTAATTAATTACAAATAATTTAAAAAATTAATTACTTAATTATCTAATAGTTAGATAATTAGTTAATAAAATGAATTAGATTAGTAAAAATGTTAGATTAATTAAAGAGTTAATATAATAATTAAAATTATATTTACTTTAATTAAGCTTATTCTCAATTAATTGATAAAATAATTAACAATAATGAGTATTTTTAATAATTAATAATTTAATTAACTACAAATAATTTAATAATTTAATTAGTTAATTATCTAAATGTTTAAATAATTAGTTAATAAAATAATTAGATTAGTTAAAATATTAGATTAATTAACGAGTTAATACAATAATTAAAATTATATTTACTTTAATTAAGCTTATTCTCAATTAATTGATAAAATAATTAACAATAATGAGTATTATTAATAATAAATAATTTAATTAACTACAAATAATTTAATAATTTAATTATCTAAATACTTAAATAATTAGTTAATAAAATAAGTTAAAATATTAAAATAATTAAAGAGTTAATACAATAATTAAAATTATATTTATTTTAATTAAGCTTATTCTCAAATGGGAACAAACCTTATTTTAGGAAAAGGCTGGAACAGTAGTTCCAACTTTATACCAACTTATTCTAGAAAGACGAGAATTGATATTTCCATTCATAACCAAATGCGTTTGGAAAACAAAACTGGAATAAGGTTTTATTCCATGCCTTGTTCTTGTACCAAACGAAGTCTTAATATATATAAATTCTAGGGTTTTACAAAAAAAAAAAAAAAAAAAAAAAAAACTTTCTTCGCTTTAAATTTTTTTTACCCAATAGTATAATAACCTGATCCTTGCTCAGTGGCGATGATAGATGCAAAGCTACCGAGGAGGGAGATGATGACTTCCACAATCGTGGCTAAGGGAGGTGGTAGCACTACAATAAAATTAGGTTATAGGGACACATGTTTGTGACACTTTTGTATAAGTGTCCTATCTATATTCCATTTATATCCAAAATTAGGTTATAGGGACACATTTTTGGGACACATTACAAAAATGTGTCGCTATACACCCTAGCGACGGCACATATAGCAACACTTACAATAAGTGTCGGTATTTTTGTCAGCGATATTTTTTTAAAATTTTAGAAATACTTAAAAGTGTCGCTATAGCCTAATTTTGTTGTAGTGTAGTGTCGAAGCTGTGGTAGAGCAATTGACAGGAATTGGAGGGAAAATAGAAAGGAGAGGAGAGGGGAGGAGAAGAAAAGGGTATAAGGGAAGAAGATAGGAGGAATGGGAAGGACTGGGGAAGAAGTTGATTGTATTACTATTCACTGCCTTACATCTTACTCTCTATATTATGGATACCTATTACATAAGGACATGTATGTAATTATTGGATGTTAATAGTAGATAAAAGAAATTATCTAACTAACGGGCCTCGTGGGCCTTCATTCCGGCATGGGTTATGCCTTACATCTTACTCCCTATATTATAAATACCTATTACATAAGGACATGTATGCAATTATTGGATGATAATAGTAGATAAAAGGAATTATCTAACTAACGGGCCTCTTGGGCCTACATTCCGGCATGGGTTGTTCAGCTGGGCCACTCTGGAAGGTTTTTCCAAGCAACCAGTGGTCTAGCTGCTTTTTCCCAACCGGGCGGAGGATCCCCGACAACCCGACCCGCTAAACTATTGCTTAGATCTACTTCTCCCCTTCTAGTCTTCATCTCTTCCGATCGCTCGCCCTAGCTTCCCTTGTTGTCCCCCTTCTCTACTTCTCTTCGCTACACTCCCCCTCCCCTTCCAAACGATCATTGTCCTCAAGAATCGAAGCCCGAAAATTGCGCTCGAAGGGATGAATAGTCCTCCCAAGTTGCCTGGTCTTCAAGGAGGTTACTCCAACTCACCAGGACTTGCGACACCGCCTTGTTCCCGCGTCGCACCGCTCGTCGGTAGATAATCCTTACCGGCTCTACTCGTAGCTGTCCATCTTCTCCCATCAGAGGTGTTGTGGCCAAGGTTGGTTGTCCTTCTGGGGGACTTCTCTTGAGCAGGGAGACATAGAAGACTTGATGCACCTGGAGCCCTCGGGAAGTGACATTCGGTACGCTATTGTTCCAATCTTCTCCAGAATTTCGAAGGGCCCATAATAGCAAGAGGAAAGCTTTAGGTTCCGCCTCTCTGCCACTGAGTGTTGTCGGTAAGGTTGCAATTTTAAGAACACCCTGTCTCCTACCTTGAACTCCCTATCGATCCTGTGGTGGTTGACAAGATGCTTCATTCGATTATGAGCCTTGAGGAGGTTTTCCCTAAGGTCTCGGGTCACCCTCTCTCTTTCTCTTCCCAAATCTTGTACTTCCTCGAGGGTACTCATCTCTAGATTTGCTGTGAGGTAGTTTGGGGGTGTTTTACCGTAGAGTGCCTAGTAGAGGGTTGTTCCTAGGGATGTGTGGAAGGTGGTGTTGTACCACCACTCGGCATATGTGGTCCACATTTGCCATGTCTGAGGTTGTTGGAAGCACAGACAGCGTAGATAAGTCTCTAGGCAATGGTTCAATCTTTCCATTTGCCAATCCGTCTGTGGTTGGTAGGCAGAGCTCATTTGTAGATTCATTCCCAACATTCGGAACAACTCCTTCCATACTCCACTTGTAAAAATAGGGTCCCTGTCAGATACAATTCTCACTGGCAACCCATGCAGCTTGTAAATGGTGTCGAAGAAGGCTCGAGCCACTTCAATGACGGTAAATGGGTGGGTGAGCGGAATGAAATGACCGTATTTTGAGAACCGGTCGACCACGACCATTATCTAGTTCCTCCCTTCGGATCTTGGGAGTCCTTCAATGAAGTCCATGCTAACTTCTCTTCAAATGTCGTGGGGAACGGGAAGGGGTTGTAACAATCTGGCGTAAAGTTGATTGTCGACTTTACTTCGGATGCAAGTGGTGCGGTTCTTCACCATGTCTTCTATTTGTTTCTTGAGTCCGGGAAGTAGAATGTTTGTTTGATTCTTCGGTAGGTGTTCTGTTGACTTGAGTGTCCTCCCAAGGCCGAGTCGTGAATTTGAATAAATAACCTTTGCCTCAGGTTGCCCCCGACCCCTATGTATAACTTCCCTTTATATCGTAGCAGCCCCCTGGTGTAGGTATAATTTGCTAAGCTCTCGGGCTGTAAAGCGAGTTAGGTGATAAAAGATTGACTATTTTCGTCATCCTGATAGCTATTGAGGACCTCCTGAACCCACTCGGAACAACTACGGAGACGGCCTGACTGTTCCCTTCTTCGAATCCCCTTCGGGACAGCACATCCGCTGCTTTGTTATCCCTTCCCTTCTTGTATTGTATCATGTAATCCAAGGCTAACAATCTAAGCATGCCCTTTTGCTGAATGGCCGCCGAGATTCGTTGCTCTAACAAGTGTTTAAGGCTCTCATGATCCGTTTTTATGACGAACTATTTCGGGCTCAAATAGTGCCTCAATTTGGCGACTGCTAGTAAGATTGCGAGGAACTCCTTCTCATAGGTGGACAGCCCCAAATTCTTTTTGCTGATCGCCTTACTAAGATAGGCAACGGGTCTACCTTCTTGTGTCAACACTGCTCCAATTCCTTGACCGCAAGCGTCAACCTCAATTACAAACGGTTTGTTGTAATCTGGCATGACAAGCACAAGGGCTTCAGTCATTAGTCGCTTGAGACTCTCGAACGCCTCGTTTGCAGCCAGGTTCCAAGTGAAATTATTCTTCTTTAATAACTCGATTAGAGTCTTGCTGATAGTTCTGTATCTCTTTATAAATTTCCTATAATAGCCCGTGAGCCCCAAAAAACCCCTTAGTCCTTTGGTTGATGTCGGTGTGGGCCAACGTAGCATGGCTTTTATCTTGCTCGGGTCCGTAGCGATTCCTTCCTTCGTGATGATGTGCCCAAGTATTCTATCCTCTCTTGTCCAAAGAAACACTTGGTTCTTTTGGCGAAGAATATGTTCTTCCGTAAGATTTGAAGCACTACTTCCAAATGCCTTGCATGCTCTTCTAACGTGTTGCTATAGACCAAGATGTTGTCAAAGAATATGAGTACATATTTTCGAAGTAGGGATGCAAATACCTCATTCATGGTCGCTTGGAAGGTTGTTGGCGCGTTCGTGAGTCCGAAAGGCATGACTCGGAACTCGTAATGGCCTACGTGTGTTTTGAATGCCATATTCGGAATGTCCCCCAGATCCATGCGGATTTGGTAGTAGCCCGATCGTAAGTTGATCTTGGAGAAATAGTTGGATCATCCCAGTTCGTCTAGTAAATCTTCGATTATCGGTATTGGGTACTTGTCTTTGACTGTAAGTTTGTTGAGCTGCCTATAATCAACGCAAAATCTCCAACTTCCGCCTTTTTTCTTTACTAGCAAAACCAAGGAGGCATACGGGCTGTGACTTGGTTGGATAATTGAGGTAGTAAGCATCTCTTTAATCAGCTTCTCCATCTCGTTCTTTTGCTCATAAGTATACCGATAAGGCCTGATGTTAACTGGTTGTGCTCTTTCCTGCAGGGGAATTCTGTGATCCTGGGTTCTTGCTAGGGGAAGCCCTTGAGGTCCTTTGAATACATATTCAAATTCCTGCAGGACCAATTGTATTTGTCTTGGGACTTCTCCTTACTGGCCCTCCTCAGTTGAGCCACCGCACAACAGCTGCCTTCTAAGTATTCCTGCTGCCACTGCTTGGTTGTGATGCTCTTGACTCTTCCTTTTTCAGTCATTCCTTTGAGTGCTACCTTCCTTCCTTCTTTGGTGATTGCAACTGTGTGACTGCTGTAGTTGAAGGTGATTGGTCCATGAACCTTCAACCAATCGATCCCTAGGATCATACTTGAGCCTTCTAATCGGATCACTCGTAGATCGGTAGTGTATAATTCGCCTTGCATCTTCCATGAGAATTCGGGGTATTTCAATTTGCTTAGCACCTTTTGATCGTTCGCCACTGTCACTAATAATGGTGAAGTTGTTGTAATAGCGGCCTTGATCTCTCTCGCGGTATTGATATCTATGAAACTGTAGGTACTCCCGGTGTCCACTAAGATTACTAGATTCTTCTCATTTGCTTCTCCTTGTATTTTAATGGTTTCCTGTGGGTTCTCTTCACTCAAGGTGTGCACTGATAACCCTTCTTCTTATTCTTCTTCTTCTTCTTCTTCTTCTTCTTCTATCTCAGGATCTTCCCACTCCTCGGTCTCTATCAGACTCTTCATCGTATACCTCCATCACTTCACTTGTGGCAGTCATGGTGTTCACCCCGGGTTGCTTACACTGTGTTGGGGCCAAAATGTGGCTTGCGCGTAATCGGCCCCTTTGGGTGACCCTCCAAAGGTGTCGAAATGCGCCGCGTGCCAACAATCAAGCGATAGTGCCGAGGAGGGATCTGCTTGGCCGGATTCTCCTCTGGTAACTTCTAACGGCCGCTCGACTGAGGACAGCCGAAGCTGGTTTACGGAGGTATAGAGGGATCGCCGGTTTCGATCTAGGGTAGTCGAACCGGGTAGAGATATAAATATACGGCTGATAAGCCGATTATAATGTCAACGCAAATAGAGACACCTAGTGAGTTGGTTTATACTCTAAATGCACAAATAAGCAAATAAAGACACGGCCAATGAGCCGGTTTACACTCTAAATACGTAAATAAGAAAGAAAAGCAAATAAAGACACGGCTGAGCCACTTTACACTCTAAATGTATAAATAAAGACATAACCGAATGGTCGATTTACACTTTATATTGATAAAAAGAAGGGGATACAAGTGGGGGAAAAGGAATAGAAGGATTACAATTAAGCCTACTTCTAGGAAAGCAGTAAAAAAGAAGAAAAAAGAGTTAAGTTAATCTACTCCTAGATAAATGAAGAAGCTGGTGTGGTATCGGGCTTACGAGTTTGCCGAACCCCTTTTCCTTCAATGGTTCATATATTTATAGACACCCCGAACCATATTATTAGGTGTCGATTTGAATTATCGACGCAAATTCAGGCAAGTTATCGGATACCCAGCAACTACTTCCTTTTGAGCCGAAAGCCCTCAATCAGGATAGTAGTCGTTTCTCCGTCTAGGTTCATCCCCTAATCGTTGCGCCAGAGCATGATTCCCGGTGCTTTCCAATGTTGGGCGCTGCTTGCCGTTCCGAATTAGTTGCGGGATTCGTGTCTAAATCTCGCACTCCTTCCTTCCAAGATCTTTCCCTTCTCGGCCCGAGCAGCCGAAAAGCTATCTTGGACTCTCACCTTCCTTGTTGCTTGACTAAGGCGGTCTTGTATCTGTCTTCGGCTGAGGGACAGTCTTAGATGGGATGATAGTCCTTATGTTGACCTCGTCTCTTGTCGGCTAACTCTCCTATCGGCTGGCGCCTTCAGCTGATGGCACTTGACTAAGGCTGGTCTAAAACAAGACATGGGTCTTTCCTTCTTCGGCTTAATCACCCGAAAGTTAATTCTGACTCCGCCTGCTTCGTCGCATGATCGGGGCGGTTCGATGCCAGGTGGCAGCCGAAATTAGTCCTGGACGAGGCATTGGTCCTCTTTGCCGGCTCCTCCTCCTATCGGCTGATGCTCTTTTAGCCGATAGCCTATGTCGCGTGCCACACTTTCGCGCGACTGAGATCAGCCCAGATCAGGCTGTGGATCCTTCCTCCTTCGCCGGCTGATGTCTTCCGCCGATGGCATGCGTTGCACACTGTTCTCTTCTACAACCGAGACCGATCTCAATCGAGGCGTGAGTCCCGTTTCGCTGACTCAAATCCCCATTGGCTGATACCTCTAGCCGATGGTAGGCACCACATGTCACTCCCTCTAGTGGCAAAAAATCTAGTCTCAACACACTATGTTCGAATGAGTATTTATCGCCACACTTAAAACATAGTCCTGCGGCCCTTCTTTGCTCGAAAAGTTGCCTATTAGCTTACCCCCTGTTTGTCGTAGTCCTGTTGGGATAACCCCTGGTGGTGTCATGGGCTGCTTGGGGTTGTTGAGCCCAGGCTTTTGTAGTTGTTGGCAGCTGTGGCACCCCCTTGAGTCTTGAACAACACTCTATTCTTCCTCATCACCGCAGCTATGCTTTGTTCCTACAGTCTGGCCAATTCGAATGCTTGAGTCAGGGTATTCGGTTGCATCATTTCGACGGCGGTCCTCACTTCTTCCTTAAGCCCACATAAAAAGTTAGACAGGAAATATCCGGGGGTGAATTGTGACCTAGTGCTAAGGAGCCTCGACCGCAGTTCCTCAAACTGCTCTTGATGCTCCTCAACGGTCCCTTGCTGCATAAGCTTGTTGAATTCCTCGACTACATCTTTCAATCCATTGGACTCAAAGCGCTTGCACACATCTTGCGAGAATGCTTCCTAGCTTACCACTCCGTTCTCGATCACGCATCCGTGGAACCAGGTATCTACCTTTGGGTCCAAATACAGTGTTGCTAGCTCTAGCTTTTGATGTTCCTTGATGCTATAGATCTCGAAATACCGCTCACACCTTCGCACCCAGCTTCTTGAGTTCTCTCCAGCAAACACGGGAAAGTCCCATCAGGGAAAGGGTAAGGAGTTGTTGGATCTACTATGTATCTGATATGAATTGGCGTCTTCCTTGTTTAATTGCGCAGGAGGTGTGGGTAAGATACCTCTCTCTTCTTGGTTGGTGGAGCCAACTGTACCCCTCGAGGAAGTGGATTATTGCTGGTTGGTCAGGAGCTCCATCAGTTGCTACAACTTCCTTGTTGTGTGTGTCGAGTCCCTGTGCAGGGCCTCATAATGGTTCACTTCTTCCACTTGCATTTCTCATATTCTCCCACTTAACTCCCCCATCTTCTTGTGACTCTCTGCAGCTAATTCTTGTAGTCTCTATTCCAGGGATTGGACGTGCTCATCAAGTACCCTCAGTCTGGTGCCTTTTGCCATGGTCAGTGCCGCTTTACTGGTGAACTTAAAACGGTTCCCTCTACTCGCCCGAATGACGCCTTCTATGACTTGGAGCCTTACAGTTGTTGTGTGTGCTGGTTGTTGTGTTGCTTGTTGCTTTCGGTTTCTTATCACCTATAAGAGATTAGCTGTGTTGCCTTGTGATCTTGTTGCCTATGAGTTGGTTGTGTTGTCTTGCCTTGTTGCCTTCGGTTCCTGGTTGCCCGTGAGCTAATTGTTGTGTGCTTGCTGCCTTCGATTTCTTGTTGCCTGTAGTCAATTGGTTGTGTTGCCTTGTCGCCTTCGGTTCCTAGTTGCCTGTGAGCTAATTATTGTGTACTTATTGCCTTCGGTTCCTCCTCCAGGCCCTGGGGTCGTGTCGCTCTGATACCAATTGAAATAAATAGCATTAAGTATTCTTTTTAAAATTTAATTATTTTATATTTTCAACTAAATTTACTTTTTTAGAAATACAAGAAGAGCATTATACACTATCTTTCTTTTTAAAAATATATGTATATTAGATTGTAACATTTGTGAAATTCAAATTCAAAATCAATAAAGAAGACAAGTTCATAAATGTTTCAGTGGCCCTTGACAACTGTATAAGGAGATATAGCCGAAAAAGGGGATGACTTAAGTGAATAGTAACCTCCCGGTTTTACCGACATCCGACTAGAAGTCGGCTAACCCTGCTGTTCGGAGTCTGAATCCGACAGTTCGAATACTCGATTTGATCGGTCTCGCCATTGTGAGCACAATGGCGCAGTCGCAATTTACATTCGACAACTCTAAGTCATCAAATTGCATGTCGAATTGTAACGACCCCTAAAGTGGGATGGAATTGCAAAATGTTTGGATCCAAATTTATTGAACCAAATCCACTACTCTAAAGGTTTCGTCGAGACGGACGTCATAGCGAAGTCCGTTTTTCCATTTGACGACTCCTATGCCTCGAAAAAAGTGCCAAACCGTAATTTTCACTATAAAAGGTGGAATTGAATTCAATCCGGGCCGAAACTCGAGAAAGTAAGATCGTCACTTGAAAGGTCTCATCGAGCCGGTCGACGTGGCGAAGTCCGTTTTCTAATTCGGCGACCCGTACGCCTCGAAAAGCATGAAATACGGCAAAAGATGCAATAATTTCATAAAAGTGTTGTTATTTTATGGATGGAAATAGAGAGGCTCACTTGTGAAGGGTCCTCTCAGCATTTTTTTTTTTGCTGTAGTGCATGAGGGACTGAAGTGAAGAGGAAAGGAGTTGGAGGTCCTATTGGCAAGATTTGTAACAAACTCACCTCCACCTCACTCCCCCACTGCCGCAGCCACTCCTACTCCATCTCCTCCTCCCCAGCCGTAGAACCAGGCCTCCCAACTCCCCTAGTTCAAATTCAAATGCAAAAAGAAGCTTATATAAGGCCTCTTGGAGTGGAGTTGTAGCAGCCGCAGAACCCAAGCCCCAGACCACCTCCATTAGCTTCCTGACCTTCTAAGCTTCCCCCACGCACAGCCCCTAGACCCCAGGTGCAGTCGCTTGTTAGTGAGTTGCCTTGGCCGCACGATGCTGGGAGCCGCCGCAGCTCCATTCCTCTTCTTCCTCAAATCCGAGATAAGTAGAGTTCTTCCTTTTGAATCCTCGTGCACCCGGCCCCTCTCAATTACTCTTCTGACATCCAGTGCGTCCGCTATGCACAGCGCCGAGCCTTGAATCGCCTCGTTACGCTGGTAGGAGCAAGATATTGTCGAGGAAGCCAAGGTTGGCCGCAGCTTGGGAGCACATTCTCCAAAGCCTCTGAGGGCAAGGCAGCTCGTTGGTCCCCTTCTTCTTGATCCCAGGAGGAGCTCCACAAAGTTCTGGAGCTTTTGGTTCAGTAACAACGCCGTACGAGGATGCCCTAGATCCAAGCATTTTCAACTCCAGCCGAGCTTCCTCCCCCGACGCCGCCGCTGCTCCGCGCCGCCGGGCATCGACTTGGGAAGCTCCCCACCATCAAGAGGAATCGCCCTATACCCCTGCATGGACCTGGAAGCCGCCGGTTGAAGATCCGCCATTATTGTCTTCAACCTCGGCCAAGCTTCACAGCTGCCGCTGCCGTCGCTCCGCACCGCCGGCCTACCACCTGGTAAGCCTTCTTATGCCCAGAGCACTCCTCCGGACTAGTTGCATGTGATCCATAATGCATGTATTCCAACTTTCCATTAAAGCCTTAAAACATGCTCTTCTTATTCTTCTTCGGCTGACCTGCGAACAGGGTGGCTCAAGCTTGGTTGGGTGGTGCTTCTTCCTCCTCTGGGAACTCCCTTCTGACAGTGCCCGAGTTGGATTGGAGTTTGATCCAGAGGTGATGTGATTTCAGCCAACAAGTGCTCCAACAAGGAGAAAGCTTGATCCCTCTGCTCCAGCAAGTTTGTCAGTAGCCCCACAACCTTACTAAGGTGAGCCCTTGAACATTTTAGATGCTCTCTAGCTGCTGCTCACCTCGGTTGCTGCCCAGAGTAGCTGGGTTGGCCAATGCCAAGGAGCAAGCTCCAAATAAGCTTGGTTTTGGTCATCTGGGTGGGTTTATCTTCGGTCCGGACATTTTAGACCCCCGTAGTTCTACAGACTGCGAGGCTGACTACACTGAGATGGGTTTATCTTCGGTCCGGGCTTTATCATCTCGGCCCTCTGGGGTACCATCTTAGTCAAACCCCTGTTATTCATGCTAGCCCTGATTTCAGTTTGAGCTTATTCCTTTCAATTGCTTACTTCTTGCTTATACTTGGACATTATCATGCCTGATTGGTCATTAGCTAGATGATAGTACAGTAGCTTATATTTGGACATATATTATGCCAAGCGTCATTACGTAGATTACTTATACTCAGATATACATGTTTCTTATATTCCATATTGCATGAGATATGATTGATATACAGACATCAGCATCCCTGCTAGGATTTCGGCTTATTGCCGATTATTCGGTCCTTAGACCGTGAGCTTGAGCATCAGCATTATGATCGCCATGCATCGCTGTACTTCACGTACACTAACGGTCTGCTGTGTTCTTTACCCGTAGAGTGGTCCATTGGATGACCCGTGAGCCCCCAGGTTAGCACCCGATGGTGCCGAGGTTATGTCAGCCAGGTTAGTGCCAGGTTCGGCGTTTTGCCTGAGGTCTTCGTGACCAATAGTGGCATCGATTGGGTACTTGGTTTCTACTATTGATGCATAGTTATATTATTCTATATCAGCATGCTTAGCTCTTATTCTTGTACCCATATCTGCTTAGCACTATGATTTTGATTATCTGTAGTCATTTTCTTTGTATATCAGCTTCTTCCTATTGATTTATTACTATCCGCTGATTTAGTATGCTAGTAGGTACGATTTGCTATTTCTCGGCTCGTTGTGCCCACTGGGATACATTTATGTTGTATCTCACACCCCTGAGTGACCATTTTTCAGGTCCTTCAGGCAGTAGGATGTCGGGACGGTCCAGTGAGCCAGTTACGATAGAGTTGTCCCCATGATAGATGCTGATCGGATCTGAGTTGCTTTTAAGTTCATATTTGTTTTGTAATAACTTAACTAATTGTTGATTATTGAGGATGTTATGGATTCAGCTATGTTGATGATATATGGTCGATCGATTCCATCCGCTTAGCCGTGCGTGTATAGGGAAGACTCTGTGGACAGAGGGTCTCCTATGCACGTGGCGATCTGTCGCGTCTTGAGATAAATGATGAACTCTGGAAAAAAAAAATAATTAGACCTATTTCAAAATCTGGGTTGTGACAGATTTTATGGTATAAGAGCCTAGGTACACGATGCCTAGGAATTTGGTTAGGAACAAGCCCTAGGATGACTTGTGATCTACGTGAGAGCGTTGGGTATTTGGTTCATTAGGGGTTAGAAACTCAAGGGCAATATTACTACTGAAACTATCCTAACCTAGTTTTGTGTACAGGGATGGCTCGTTCTAGACGTGTGGGTGGTAGGCATGGTGCGGGCACTGACCGAGGTGTCGGCCGACCTCGAAGAACCCCGAGGGAGCCTGAGGGCTCAGACAGACTACAGCAAGTCGAAGTTCAGCTCGCGACCCTGACAAGCCTTGTTCAACAGCTAATCCAGCAGCAGCCCGCTGCTCCCACCGCACCAGCTCCACCAGTTCCACCTTTCCCTGTCCAGCCAGAGGGACCAACTGTTTTCCCTGTTGCCCCTACACCGCCGCCGGTAGTGGTAGCCCCAGCTACTACCGCTACCTCTGGAGATGTACCGGGGGCCACTGCTGCTTGCGACCCCCTTACTGCAGCTGACGAGACGACTTCTTCCTCCTCCCGATCCGTAACACCTGCGGCCGAAGCTGACCCCGACCAGGCGGAAAAGGCTCGAGTAAAGGTCATACTTGTTGAATTCAAGAAGTTCAAGCCACAGACCTTTCTAGGCAAGAACGACGACCACTGGGCCGCGGAACAGTGGCTCGATCACATGGAGAAACTCTTTCGTGATCTCTACATGGAAGAGCGCGACAAAGTCCATGTTGCCTCGCACTTTCTTGAAGAAGGTGCAAGCAAGTAGTGGGGCCGGTATCTGAAGAATAACTACGAGGGCAAGCCTAAGCACTCCTGGCCCGAGTACAAGGAGGCCATGCACCACCACTATCTGAAAGAGACTACCAAGGAGGGTCTCGAACGCGAGTTGGAGACTATCTGGTAGGGCGACCGATCCGTGCGAGACTATGAGCAGGAGTTCTCGCGCATTGCTGACTTAGTTCCACAGGCAATGCAGGAGGAAAGGCGTAAGGTCCGGTTCTTCTCCCAAGGGCTACGATACTAGATCCGCTGCCGGCTCTACTCGCACCTCATAGTCGACTTCGACGACTGTGTGGAACGATGTCTGTCCCTCGAGGTGGATGTCCTAATTTCTCACTATAGTGGCCCCGATCCCCGTGCAGCTTTTCCCTATGACCCACGTTGTGGAACACCTATTATTGGTGTGTCGGACCCGCAACGCGTCAAATGGACGCGTTGGAGAGACTTAGTGAGGCTTCTGGATCGAGCCTATCTTCCGGCTACTTTCGTCGGATTTTAGAAGGGGTTTCAGGCTAATTTGAGGCCGGATTTGGATTCAGCACAGAAAAACGTTAAAAATTGGCTATTTACTTCTATTTTTCTGAGTCCGGATACCCAAAAACGGACACCCGGAAGTTTTTCGCACGTTTTGGTGCATGGGGGGAGCCGTGGACCGGCTGGATGCCACGTGGCGGCCACTGATTGGCCAGCGCATGCGGCGCGGTCCACAGAAAAGGGGCGCGGGTGCATAGACCGGGCGCGGGGGACACATGGCGGCCTTGGATTTGCGGGCTCACACGGCGCGGTCCACGACGACGCGCGGGCTGGTGCATGGACCGGGGCGGGCCACGTGGCGGCCTGTGAGTGGCCGGCTCATGCACGCGCGGTCCACGCAACGCGGGGAGCAGGCAGGGCAGGTGAGGGGGCAGGTGCGGGCAGGTGGCGGCCGTACGCGGGGCGCCACGTGGCGCCCTGCGATTGGCCGGCGCCACTCACCCCACCGACCCGGTCGGGCAACGTGGCGAATCCCCAGCGGCCCCGCACACGCTGTCCTCTGTTCGGGACACGTGTCGGGAGCTGGGCGATTCGGGCGCTGATGGCGGGCCGGGCCGTGGGGTAGTTTCGGCGCCCGAAACTTTCGGGCGCCCGAAACATGGGCCCAAAAGCCCAATAGTGGCTTTTTTTTGGATTTTCTTTGGAAATCCTATATAAAGGCCCCACCTTCCCGAGCTCCCATGTGGTTGAGTCCTTAAGCAAAGTTGATCCTCATCTTGTGCTTCATCTCTTGAAAGAGTTTTAGAATTTTTGGAGGCCGCGGCATCGACGTCTTCGGCGGTTCGGCGCACTGCGACGTTCTTCCTTCGGCGGCCTTTTTCGTCGCATTTCGGTTCACGAGGTCCCCTGAGCTACCCCGAAGGAATTTTTGGACGATTTTTGCGGCATCGGTTTCACGAGAGGTAGTCCTCTCAGTTTTGGGTTTTTATTAGGGTTTCTGGAACATCTTTGAACCCCTTTCTTGCTGGTGATTTTCTTGGACAACGGAGCTTGTCGGATTTTTGTCTCCACGCTCGGTTATCGGATTTCGACTTGTGAGGACTCAATCGACATCTACGCTTCGCGAGTATCGCAGCCGTATTTTTATTGGCATTTTTGGAGATCATCTCGCAGGTGATATTTTGGCTTCTTTTGGACTGATCTTACCGCAGTTTTGTGATCGTGGGGATTTTTTTTGCTTACCGCGATGTTTGGACTGTATCTTTGTGTCCAGTAGGAGTTTTCTGGTGTTTTAGGACTCATTGGAATCGTGGGAATCTGAGGATTATTCCTGTTCAGTTTCAGCCTATTTGGACCTTGGATCGATGCGCACTTTCAGGTGGGCTGCTTTGTCTCCAAAATCGGTGGACAGTTCTCTAATTCTATATGTGTTGGTGAGCATGCATAATGTGAGCGGTAATAGGAAGCATGTTTATGTGAGAAAATGTTTTCTGGTGTGGTTATTATGATCATGTTGATTATTGTTTCCTAATTGTGTTAAATTAAATGCTATCATTGGAACTTGACCTAGCACCCTGTCATATGTTGCATGTTCAACCAGACTAGTAGAAAACTCCAATTTGGGCTAGTTTATTTATGCTTTAGACACTCCCACATATTTATTCTTGTCGCCTGGACTTAGAGTTCTTCGCCTGGGTAGTGGGCCGAGTGGTCGGGTGGTCGTGGGTTGCATGTTACACTCGTGCCTGGGGGCCGAGTGGAGTCTGGTAGCTGTGTTTAGATCAGTACTTGTCCTGGGAGCCGTCTGAGTCGACGGTGGGTCCCGGCTGTGAGGATTTCCAGCCAGTGAGTGAGAGATGTGATGTTGGTTACTGTCGATCTTGTTGATCGTGGATTTGGACTATAGCCTTCATGAGCCGCATTGAGCTCGACAGAGATGCACGGATACTTTCCTCGGTGGGGTCGCGCCCCTCGAGTGCCGCTCCGGAGCTAGGCCTATTACTTTGCTATCGCGACTTGTCGACGCAGTCCTTCTGGCTGGGCCCTTTTTGGGCAGTCACGGACGCCCTACGGAAGTCTAGTCATCCGTGGATGTAATGGCAGTAAGTGGGCGCAGGTTTGACTGGACCCTATGTGGCAGTCAGTGTAGATTGGGTGATTGTATTATTGAGAGTTAGTAGATGCATCATGTTCTATCTGTATCACCCCTTGAGCATTTAGATAGAGGCATAGTAGCTGTAGAGTTATTTCCAGTCTTTCTCTTTTAGTATTGCACTTGTTACTTTATGCCTCTAGTAGACTTAGTGGGCAAACCGTCGGGCTTGTTGGTGGTACCCACTGAGAACTACGTGACGATGTAGTTCTCACACCCATGGTTGGCGACTTCTTCCAGGAACCTCTCCTCCACTTCCTGCTGCTTCTGTTGCTGATCCATCTGACCGAGGTAATAGAGTCGCGAGTTAGATCCCTACCCGTTTCCAGTGCAGAGTGTAGACGTACCCCTTTTAGTGATGTACTAGTACTATCAGAGATTTTTGGGATGTATCTTGTACTTTTTATTTTGAGAGTTTTATTTTGGAGAGACTGATGTGTAGAGTTATTATGGATCCACAAGGATCTAAATAGGTACTATCAAACAACTAGAGGGGGGGTGAATAGGTGTAATACTTAAAAACTCAATCTCAGTGCAAAATAAAAACCAATGCGGAAAATAAAAACAGCACACCGAGATATACGTGGAAACTCCAATCCAGGAGAAAAACCACGGGACCAACACGCAATAACAATCCACTAAGAATAGAAGAATAACAAGGTGATTACCGACTCCACAGACTCAAACCCCTCCTTCAGCTTCTTTGGACCTTGCGCTGACCGGTTGGATATCCACGCAATAACAATCCCTAAGAAAAGAAGAATAACAAGGTGATTACCGTCTCCACGGATTTAACCCCTCCTTCAATTTCTTGGACCTCGCGCTCCACCGTTTTGCCCGTCCACTGCTCACGTTCGAATCCACGAACGCACGCTTCGAATCCACGAAACGCCTTTAGCACACCGAATCCACGATGCCACGTCGAATCCACGACGCAAACTCAGTCGATAAGAATATTGACTTCGATGGTGATCCTTTGCTTAGATTATCAATGAAGAACCGTAGAAGAAATCTCTAAGCAAAGATTAGATCAATTCGACAAAAGATATGTTCTTGAAAGAACCATCGAATTGTCCTAAAAGAGGCTATAAAGAAGAACGATGAAAACCTAGCCTCTAGGGTTGCTCTCAAGAGTTTTATGAAAAGATCGGCCGTAGCTCCCCCGTTTTTGAGAAACCCTAAGTGTCTATTTATAGTTTAGAAACCTTTGGAAAGAGATAAGAATCAAAAACTTACCTTATCTGGAAATTTTCAGGACGACGATCCGGATCGGATTTACTGCGATCCGGATCGTCGTAACGAGATTGACGATTCCAGAAAACCAAGGGTTCGGGATCCGGATCGCATTGCCCGATCCGGATCGTTCATACAAATCAGAAAACTTAACATTCGGGATCCGGATCGGAAATTGCATGGATCCGGATCGAAGTCTTGTATGAAGCAACAACCTTCGGGATCCGGATCGTTGGCCCTGATCCGGATCCTGAACATGTCCGAACACCAGTTTTTGATTATTATGAAATTAAAAATTCTTCCAAGTGTTTCTATACTATAAGAAAGTATTCGGATCACCAAAATTATTTAGTTAACCATACCTGATCCTTTTGAATACTTTCTTCTTGAGATTGATGTAACTGATCCACAATTCTTCAACTTCAATCTTCAAGATTCAAGACACTGAGTGTCAACTTGAGCTCTTGTTGAATCTTCTCTAAGTCTTTGATTGCTGATTGACAATTTGATCCCTTTAAGACTCCGACTCAACTCACTGACTTGACTCACGAAATATGCCAATACCAAAATGCCGTAACAATCTCCCCCTTTGGCAATTTCGTGACAAAACCCAAAAATACATAAAAGCGCTCAAGTCACTTATCTTAAACCAAAAATCGAAATTCAATGTTATCACCAAAACATTGATTTTCTTTGCGTGAAAGATCCAATAAATACAAAATTACATTTGAACCAAACAGTCCTAGAACATACTCTATGACTTAGGACTTGGAGTCTTAAAGTGATGTAATTCCTGCAAAACAAAACTCCAAACAAAATCAAACGTCAGTCGTTAGAAATTAAAATCCTACATTTGATTCATCCTTTTGGTTCTTTTGTTTTTCCCAGCTCTTTCAACCTTTCTTTGTCTCCCCCTATCTTGAGCATCTCTAACATGTTCTCCATGTTCTTGAGCATCTATGTTCTCCCCCTTTGTGGTACGATCATCATTTTCCGTTCTCCCCCATTTTTCCATTTTCGTTTCGTTTGTCCTCTCTTGATGATCTCATCTCCGTCATTTCTCTTCTCCCCCTTTTTGTCACAAATTGTCAAACAGTGAACATACTAGACAAAAGGAAATTACTAACAAAATTAGTTCATGGAGAAAGAGAGATAAAAGCTCAGTTCTGGTATATATAACAAAAATGCAGATTGCGTACCGGTACCAGAAAGCAAAAATTAAATAATTTCTTGAAACAAATCCAGATTTTAGAATCTTTTCAAATACCGATTTGTATTCCATCAAGAAATCAATTTAAGTGCTTTAAACAGTGAATTCACACAGATGTCATTCAATCCAATTAATTTCACAAAATTAAAAAGATTTACTCCAAAATCATGAAAAATAAAGGTAAAACATTATAAACCGTTTTTCATGTTATATTCATCAAACACAAGTCATCAAAAATAATCTTGAGATCCAAAGTCTATCAAGATGTAACGGATTTACAAAGATGACATACGGAGATTTCCAAACGACATCAATCTTGAATTCTACCCTTTCAAATTGAGATAAGCACTAAAATACCTAAGGGTGGCTCTTTGAGCATCTTTCAACTATCCCACCTTATACCAACCAGGAGATTGTTCAAAATATAAGAGTTTTGCATATAAATCTCCAAATGCTTCAACTAAAGATTTTCTCATAAAATACTATCAAGCATCCATAACATGTGGTAGCTTCACACACAAACCGGACGACCGGGGTGGCAGCTCTTTCCTACATGTGGTGGTAGTTTTCACACTCCTTTCGGATGTAACTCTTTCCACATCTTTTAAAAAACATTTATTTACCCTTGTAAGAATACAATCTCTTACGTGAAAGAATTAAATCCCAAATTTTAATCAATCGGTTGTCTCACGTTTATCACAATGAATTCACACAACCGAGATAGATTAAGCATCTAAAGATCACACATGATTTCTAAAATTTGATGCTTATAATATCAAAAACTCCTATAATGAAGTATCTTCAAGATTATGATTAAGGAGTAAAGTTGATAATCCAAATAAAATTAATTTGGAGTGAATAAAAATGAAGCCCTTTTTATTCAATGCACTTGTTCAGTAAAAACCCTTTTGTTCAAAAACAAAGTATAAAAACGAAGAGCATTGAAAAACATGTAATGCAAAGATTAAGAAAGATATGAAGGGAAAACCAATCAAAGCATTACATACAGTCATAAGCTATTTAGAACTTAAGACAAGGAAAGATATCACCTTTCCGAATCCAAAATCGCTGGATTTTGGGTTGTCTTGATTCGTTGTGGCCGGGGGTTGTCCGCTTTGACTGTTGGTCCACCTTAGGTCTTTGCCTCGCAATGATCCACTTGAATGATTGATGTTGTGGCTCGGACCTTTGGTGGGTTGAGTGAACTCCTTTGACTTGACGTGTCTTTTGATTCCGTTGAGTTCGCTCCGTAGATGAAGTTGCCGAAGGACTCTTCTTTCTCTTTTTCGGGCAATTCTTCACCAAATGTCCTTCAAGTCCACAAAGGTGACACGTTCTTCCTTTCAATTTGAATGTGGAACTTGAAGCATGCACAGTTTGATCCTTTTTAAAACCCAAACCAACCTTGCTTGTTTGACCTAAACCGGACATACACTCAAGTCTCTTGGAATCGGTTGAAATCCTTTGTATGTCGGATTTAAGTTGATGAACTTGTTTGGTCAATGCTTGGTTGGTGACATGAATTTCCTCAAACTGTTTTTCTAGAAAACCAATCTTGTCCATATATGATTTAGCGTTTGTCTCCGATTGGTTTAGCTTTTCTTGGAGGATTTTATTGTTATTCAATAAACGTCCTTGTTCCTCCTCGAGATCATGAAGTTTTATCTTTAAAGCATGATTCTCGTCTTGATTCTCAAGTCGTTGCTTCCTCAACTTCTTGATATGCTTGGCCATCTTCTTAGATTCCGCAAGAAGTTGTTGATATGCCTCAACGAGTTCTTCTTCGTCCGACTCCCCCTCACTTGATGACTCTCCGTTGGATGTTGATGTTTCATGCAAAATCAAAGGAGTAGAGTCAGTGACTAAAGATGATAAACACAAATTAGAGGAGGGAATTTGAGAGGCATGAAAAGCAACGGCATTTTCCTCTTTACTTGAGGTCGATTCATTAGAAGTAGAATCGTCCCAAGTTTTCGCTTGCAAAGCCTTCTTTTTATATAATTTCGGAGTAGGACAATCCGTTGAAATATGGCCGTAGCCTTTGCATCTATAACATCGGATTTCCCCTTCGAATTCATCTTTTTCCTTAGAAGATTTTGCAAGGAATTTGAGGTTAGAGGATTTAGAACCCGATGATCCTTTAGATGGTTTCGTGGATGAAGATCCATCGGTTCGATTCTTCCAAAATTTCCGACGAAATTTCTTTGTGATCCGCGCCAATTGTTCTTCAAAATCGGCAATAGAGATTTCATCGTCGGAACTTGATTCGCTATCTTCTTCCTTTGTGGATTTGAACGCAATACCTGTAAGCTTAGAAGAAGACTTGGAAGAAACTTGATTAGTAGGAAAAGTCATTTCATAAGTTTGCAAAGCACCTACTAATTCCTCTACACTCATCTCATCCGGATGACTAACGGTTTCTATGGCTGTAACCTTTGCCCTAAACCGTTCCGGAAGAGTCCGAAGTATCTTTCTTACAATTTTCGACTCCGGGATCTTTTCTCCTAAATTAGCACATGTATTTATTACATCTTGAAGTCTAGTGTAATAATCTGTAAACAATTCATGCTCTTCCATATGAATAGAGTCAAATTGACTAGTAAGCATCTGGAGCTTTTGAATTTTTACAAGATTAGTACCCTCATGTGTAATTTTGAGAATATCCCAAATTTCCTTCGCGGATTCACACGCAGAAATTCTTGTGAACTCAGTCGAGGAAAGAGAATTAAATAAAGCGTTCATACCTTTCCCATTGTAAGAAGATCTTTCAAATTCCTCTTTGGACCATCTAGAGCGAGGTTTTGGGGTAGTAGAATTTCCTACTTCCTCAACAGGATGCACCCAACCGCATTCCACGGATTGCCATACTCGCTCATCAATTGCGATGAGAAAAGCTCTCATCCGCACTTTCCAATAAGCATAATTAGTCCCATCAAAAAGAGGAGGTCTATAAATATTACCACTTTCACCCATCATGATAGATAAACCTAAAACCCTCTCTGATACCAATTGTAGAGTTATTATGGATCCACAAGGATCTAAATAGGTACTATCAAACAACTAGAGGGGGGGTGAATAGGTGTAATACTTAAAAACTCAATCTCAGTGCAAAATAAAAACCAATGCGGAAAATAAAAACAGCACACCGAGATATACGTGGAAACTCCAATCCAGGAGAAAAACCACGGGACCAACACGCAATAACAATCCACTAAGAATAGAAGAATAACAAGGTGATTACCGACTCCACGGACTCAAACCCCTCCTTCAGCTTCTTTGGACCTTGCGCTGACCGGTTGGATATCCACGCAATAACAATCCCTAAGAAAAGAAGAATAACAAGGTGATTACCGTCTCCACGGATTTAACCCCTCCTTCAATTTCTTGGACCTCGCGCTCCACCGTTTTGCCCGTCCACTACTCACGTTCGAATCCACGAACGCACGCTTCGAATCCACGAAACGCCTTTAGCACACCGAATCCACGATGCCACGTCGAATCCACGACGCAAACTCAGTCGATAAGAATATTGACTTCGATGGTGATCCTTTGCTTAGATTATCAATGAAGAACCGTAGAAGAAATCTCTAAGCAAAGATTAGATCAATTCGACAAAAGATATGTTCTTGAAAGAACCATCGAATTGTCCTAAAAGAGGCTATAAAGAAGAACGATGAAAACCTAGCCTCTAGGGTTGCTCTCAAGAGTTTTATGAAAAGATCGGCCGTAGCTCCCCCGTTTTTGAGAAACCCTAAGTGTCTATTTATAGTTTAGAAACCTTTGGAAAGAGATAAGAATCAAAAACTTACCTTATCTGGAAATTTTCAGGACGGCGATCCGGATCGGATTTACTGCGATCCGGATCGTCGTAACGAGATTGACGATTCCAGAAAACCAAGGGTTCGGGATCCGGATCGCATTGCCCGATCCAGATCGTTCATACAAATCAGAAAACTTAACATTCGGGATCCGGATCGGAAATTGCATGGATCCGGATCGAAGTCTTGTATGAAGCAACAACCTTCGGGATCCGGATCGTTGGCCCTGATCCGGATCCTGAACATGTCCGAACACCAGTTTTTGATTATTATGAAATTAAAAATTCTTCCAAGTGTTTCTATACTATAAGAAAGTATTCGGATCACCAAAATTATTTAGTTAACCATACCTGATCCTTTTGAATACTTTCTTCTTGAGATTGATGTAACTGATCCACAATTCTTCAACTTCAATCTTCAAGATTCAAGACACTGAGTGTCAACTTGAGCTCTTGTTGAATCTTCTCTAAGTCTTTGATTGCTGATTGACAATTTGATCCCTTTAAGACTCCGACTCAACTCACTGACTTGACTCACGAAATATGCCAATACCAAAATGCCGTAACATGATGTATTGTGAGGACCTGGCATGTACTATTTGGAGTTGTATGTATTTATTTCAGTAGTTTACATTTTCGCTCTGCTATCTGTATAGTGGTTAGTATGATCTTTTGCAGGTTAGTCGCTTCGTCCATATGGGGCTTCCCGTATGGGCGGCGGATCTATTGGCGGGCCCGGGTCGCAGTTTCGACGCCGGGGTGTGACACTCACGCTGAGCGGAATGCTGCCGAAAAGAATAAAGGGCAGAAGCGATCCTTCTCTTAAGGAAAGGGTGGGTCCTCGGACAATAGGAGACCACCCAAGCAAACTTAAGAAGTGGCCAAGGAGGACTCCCGCTGTAAGCGCTATAAGCAACCAGCACTGGGGCCCAGAGCCTTGCATTTTCTGTGGCGGGACTTACCGTCCGCACCTCTGTGACCAACACCATGGCCGGTGTTACAAATGCGGCCAGGCCGGACATGTCTCAGCGACCTGCCCATGGGGATCCGCACCTACGCAAACTGCTGCTTCTGCACCAGCAGCTCCACCTCGTCGACAAGGACCAGCACCCAGCACTGCTTCCTCTGGGCGTCCCCCTCTTCCACGACCACCTGGGGGAGCGCGCCAGACATCCGGAGGACGCATCTACACCATGACTCCACACGAGCCCACTCCGGAGGAGAACCTAGCAGGTACCACTATTATTTTTGGTAGACATGCTAAAACTATCTTTGACATGGGGGCCTCGCATTCCTTTATCTCCTCCCATTTTGTCACTACTCACGGCTTCATGGTCCAGTTGACTAGACACAGGTTTTGGGTAGAGATTGCAGGTCATAGCGTACTTATTGACAGGGAGTTTCGTCGGTGCCCCGTCCGCTTAGGCGAGAAGAGCTTTCCAGTTACTCTTTTCGTCCTCAAACTTCGTCATTACGACATCGTGTTGGGGATGAATTGGTTGATGAGGTACCGAGCTACAATCGATTGTGCTTTCCGGAAGATGACGTTAGCCCCGCCTGGTGAGGCGGAGTTGGTACATTCTGGATTTGAGCCCTCAATGTACTTGGGGATGTGCGCCGCATCCCGTATTCGACGGATCGAGAATGGGTGTGTGGCGTACCTTGCCATGGCTGTCAACACCCATGCAGTAACTCAGAAGATCGAGGATATTCCCGTGGCACGGGAGTTTCCTGATGTCTTTCCAGCCGAGCTGCCGGGGATGCCTCCCGAGCGAGAGATCGATTTTGTCATCGACCTCGTCCCCAGCACTACCCCTATTTCGCGGGCACCATATCGCATGGCGTTCGCTGAGCTGAAGAAGTTGAAGACTCAACTGGATGATCTATTAGCACTGGGTTTCATTCGACCTAGTGTGTCTCCTTGGGGCACGCCAGTGCTCTTTGTAAAGAAGAAGGATAGTAGCCTTCGACTCTGCATCGACTATCGTGAACTAAATAAGGTTACCATCAAGAACCGGTTCTCCTTCCGCGGATCGACGATCTCTTCGACCAACTCCAAGGGTCAGTGGTATTCTCTAAGATCGATCTGCAGCCGGGGTAATATCAGCTGAGGGTCAAGGTGGAGGATGTCCCAAAGACCACTTTTCGGACTCGTTATGGGCATTACGAGCTCACGGTGATGCCATTTGGACTCACCAATGCCCCAGCAACCTTTATGGACATGATGAATAGGGTCTTCAAACCCTTCCTTGATTGCTTCGTCGTAGTCTTCATCGACGATATCCTCATATATTCTCGAAGCGACGAGGAGCACCGGGATCATTTACGATAAGTTCTCCAAGTTTAAAGGGAGAATAATATGTACGCTAAGCTCAAAAAGTGCGACTTCTGGCTTCGAGAGGTGTCTTTTCTGGGACATATTATCTTGAAGGCAGGAGTTGTTGTGGACCCAAAGAAGATCGAAGCCATTAAAGAATGGCCACAATCAACCAATGCGACTGAGGTGCGCAGCTTTCTTGGTCTGGCGGGCTATTATAGGCGGTTCGTCGAGGGGTTTTCCAAAATTGCCTCCCCGATGACCTGTTTGACGAGAAAGGAAGAAAAGTTCGAGTGGACTCCTGAATGCCAGCTTGGATTCGACGAGCTGAAGTGACGACTGACTGAGGCGCCGATCCTGACTCTACCGATTCTAGGCGAGAACTATGTCGTATACTGCGATGCCTCACGGATCGGTTTGGGTTGCGTCTTAATGCAAAAGAAGAAGGTGATAGCTTATGCTTCACGATAGCTGAAGCCCTACGAGCAAAATTATCCTACGCATGACTTGGAGCTCGCCGCAGTGGTCTTTGCTCTTAAATTATGGAGGCATTATCTCTATAGAGTACACTGCGAGGTATACACTGATCATCAAAGCCTTAAGTACCTCTTTACACAGAAGGAGTTGAACTTGAGGCAGCGACGATGGCTCGAACTTCTGAAGGACTACGACCTGACTATACAATATCATCCTAGTCGGGCTAACGTAGTGGCTGATGCTCTAAGCCGAAAGCATGTATCAGCTGGGCTTATGATGATCACCAAGAAAGATCGCTTAATAGAGGAGCTTCGAAGATTGGAATTGGAAGGTGTTCTAGCTGGGTCGACTGCTCGACTATTAGCGATGGTGGTACAATCCACTCTGCTAGATCGCATAAAAGAGGGACAGCAGTCGGATCCTTCACTCCAGAAGATACGGGAGCTGATCTCTCTGGGACAGACTGAGGACTATCAGTTGCATCCCGATGGCTCTATTCGATTCAAGGGTCGTTGGTGTGTTCTGGAGAATGAAGATCTGAGGAAGGAGATCCTTATCGAGGCCCACAAATCCCTGTATACAATACATCCTAGTGGAACCAAAATATACAGGGATTTGAAATAGCACTATTGGTGGTATGGGATGAAGACGGACGTGGCAAAGCATGTGGCTCAGTATCTGGTGTGCCAGCAGGTGAAAACTGAGCATCAGCAACCAGTAGGGAAACTGCAACCACTACCTGTGCCAGTGTGGAAGTGAGAGTATATCACGATAGACTTTGTCACTGGTCTGCCTCGATCCCAGCGAGGACATAATGTGAGGTCCCGAAATCCCCCGCGTAGGGTTGCTGGTTGTTGGGCAGCTTTAGGTCGCCGTTGGGGGTGTTGGTGCGCGCGTTGGGGTCCAGAAATGGATTCGTGGTGCATTTTGGGATTTGTGTTGCATCACTGGAGGCCTGCGTGGTGTGTCGGTGATGTTTGCGCGCAATTTGGACACATCTGGTGGACTTCGGGCTTAAATTGAGACCCGGTGGGAAATTGGAAGACCCGTCGGGTGCTTTGAAGTGATTTCGCGCGATTCAAATGTCAAAATTGGACTCCGGGTGAAGTCCGGATAAAAGTTTACCTCTCCGGTCGCCTTCGGGAATTTTTAGAGTTGGAATTTGGCTAATCGGACTTTAAAAATGGACCCGGCGCGAAAATCGGATCGAGTGGGCATTCGGCAAATTTTCGGGTGAGAATTTGGAGAAATGGACATCGTTTTTGGATTCAGCGCGCGAAATTGCTAAGAATGGACTATTTATTTGTTTGATTTGGAGCCCGGTTGAATTGCGCGTTTTTCGAGGCATCGCGGCACGTTTATCGAGGTTCGGCGCGGATCCCGTGGCAGCTTGGCGGCATGGATCCCGAGGGCGCGGCAGGTGTACGGGCGCGGCAAGGGGGAGCAGACGCGCCCTCAGCGCGGAGCGCGCGGGGGCCGCCACGTGGCGGGCCCCCGTTGGCGCCCGCGCGGGCGCGGGGGCACGCGCGCCCGTGTAACGGGCGCGTGTCCCGCGCCTGGGGTGGCACGGTGCAACGCGCCCGTGTGGCGGGCGCGTTGCCGTGCGCCACGTGGCGCGTGGGCGCGCGCGTGGACCGGGCGCGCGCGCCCATGCGCCGTGGACCGGGGCTGGGGGGCTTCCTATTGGTTGGCGCCGTGAACCAGCATTGTGGACCGGGACCGTGGACCACCCTCTTTCTCCCCTTTTTCTTCTTCTTCTTCTTTCTCCCCCGCGCCTTCTTTCTTCTCTTTTCTTTCTTTCTTCTCCACCCGAGCGAGAGGGAGAGTGAGGGAGATGGTGGGAGGTGCGGCGTGGCGTCGTGGGCCTCGTGGAGCGCACGAGTTTTTTCGTGGGGAGCGTTTCGGCGACGGCGGCGCAGTCGGGTAGGTCCCGTGTGTTGGTTTTACTGTATTTTTGTACAGTTTTCGGGGTGACCTTTTGGACTGTAATTAACCCTCTTGCTCTTTTCTGTGTTGGGCACCGTGCACCGTTTTGCGTGCGGACTCCGGCACCGTGCACCGTTTTGCGTGCGGACTCCGGCACCGTGCACCATTTTGCGTGCGGACTCCGTTTGCGTGCGGACTCCGGCACCGTGCACCGTTTTGCGTGCGGACTCCGGCACCGTGCACTGTTTTGCGTGCGGACTCCGTTTTGCTTGCGGACTCCGGCACCGTGCACCGTTTTGCGTGCGGACTCCGTTTTGCGTGCGGTTTCCGGCACCGTGCACCGTTTTGCGTGCGGATTCCGGCGCCGTGCACCGTTTCGCGTGCAGACTCCGTTTTTGGTGCGGACTCCGGCAGCGTGCTCCGTTTTGCGTGCGGACTCCGGCGGCGTGCTCCGTTTTGCGTGCGGACTCCGACGGCGTGTCCCGTTTTGCGTGCGGATCGCGTGGAGGCCAATTGCAAGTGTCTACGAGCAATTGGTGGCAAATCGAGGTGGGTGGCCTTATCTCCAAGTTTTATGGACTGTACAGTATTTCTACTGATGTAGGACTATGCATGATAGTTTATTTCATTGTGTAGTATGCTAGATTGTAGGAATTGTTATTCCTTTTATTATCTGTTGATACAGATGTGACGCCCCACTTCCCAGGGGGTCACCCATCCTAGAACTACTCTAGCTCTAGCACGCTTAACTCTCATGTTCCTCTTGGATCTTGCTACCATCCAAAATGCTATAGCCGGGTTAGAGATTTAGTCCTATTATATCATTTATATAGAGGACTAATCCAAATTTCGGGGGTGTCACATTCTTCCCCCCTTTAAGCCCTGACGTCCACGTCAGGCTCAAGCACACTCACAAGCACCAGGCGATGTGAGACTAGTCTCGCTAGCCTTAGCCGACCTTGTGAGGAGCTGCACTCCACTCACAACGGTCATTAGCCGGGGAGCCTCGCTCTACCCGCTAACCCTGGCTCAGCCGAGACTCATCTCACATTTCCGGCTGGTGAATGTCTCTGATACCAACTGTGACGCCCCACTTCCCAGGGGGTCACCCATCCTAGAACTACTCTAGCTCTAGCACGCTTAACTCTCATGTTCCTCTTGGATCTTGCTACCATCCAAAATGCTATAGCCGGGTTAGAGATTTAGTCCTATTATATCATTTATATAGAGGACTAATCCAAATTTCGGGGGTGTCACAACAGATATCTTGGAACTTGACCTAGCACCCCCGTCATATGTTGCATGTGTAACCAGACCAGTAGAAAACCCTCACTTGGGCTAGGGTTAATTATGTTTAGACACCCACACTGTTTTGCTATCCCTGGACATAGTGTTATCCTCGCCCGGGTAGTGGGCCGAGAGGTCGGGATTTTCTTTTAGTGTGGGATGCGTTTGCACTCGTGCTTGGGAGCAGAGTGGAGTCTGGTAGTTGTAGCGGGTTGCTTATCTGTGCCGGGAGCCGTTTGGGTATACGGTAGTCCCGAGAGGTCTTGTTTCCCTGTTGCACAGTCGTGGGAGAGAGCCGTTGAGTAGACGGTAGTCCCGGGCCGTCGAGTATCTCCCGGTCCGTCTTGTTGGGAACCGTTGGGGTTGACGGTGGTCCCAGGTCGTTGAGTGTTGTCCGACCTGTTTTGTTACCCTGAGTTGTGGGTCGTTCCTGGCTGTGGAGTATCTCCAGCCAGTGAGCCTTGTGCTGCGAGCCGTTGGTGAGGCTAGCGTCTCGTGTTTCGAGTTAGCCGAGCAGCTGAGTCGTCGAGAGTGCTCCGACTGTTGTGCGAGGTATTTGGGGATCTTGAGCCCTACCGTTCTGAGAGTGAGCGTGGATTTTGACTAGCCTGCATATGCCTATGTTTGATACTCTATGACGCGCCGTTCTACTCAGTTGGAGTCGCGTCCTGAGATGCCGCTGTGGATACGATGGTTGGCCTGTTGAGGCAGTCTTCCGCAGTTGAGGCAGCGATGGGCCTGTTGAGGCAGTTTTGCGCGAGGGATGAGTTAGTAGGACAGGACGCCCCACGTAAATCCCGCCCTCATGTGGATGTGTGGTAGTGGGCAGGAGCGTTCCTAGTCGTCGGGCGCAGGCTTGACTGGACCTTTGAGGTAGTCAGTTCGTTTGGGTCGTTTGAGCACCTTGGGTGCGAGTGGTCTCTTTTACTTTCATCTGTTCCACTTTTGAGTGTCTGGTTAGAGGCATGGTAGCTGTAGAGTAGTTTCCAGCTTTTCTTTCAGATTTCTTTACCTGTTATCTTTCGCCTCTAGTAGACTTAGTGGGCAGACCGTTGGGCTTGTTGACGGTACCCACTGAGAACTACTGTGGGAAGTAGTTCTCACACCCGTCGTGGTGTCTTTTCCCCAGGGACTTCTTCTTCTGTTCCTGTGCTCCTGTTGCTGATCCTTCGGACCGAGGCGAGGGAGTCGCGAGCTTGTTCCCTACCCGTCGTTGGAGTGTAGCGGTACCCCCCTTCAGAGGAGAGCTTCGGTTGATAGTTTACTTCTTCTTCCTCTGTTGAGAGACCTTTGTAGAGAGGTATAGAGTTGTACTTTATTTTTCAGTTTGAGAGACTGATGTTGTGAGGATATTTTCTTGTATCGAGGGCTTGTACACTGATGTACTTTTTAGAGATATCTCCCTTTTGAGTTCTGTATTAGAGGATTTTGTATATGATAGTATTCGGGGAGATGGATATTGTATTTTTTTCAGTTGTACAGTGTTTGGACTTCAGTTTTAGTAGTCTACTTTCAGCTCTCTGATATCTGTTTACTGTAGTTGATTCTTTCCGCAGGTTAGACGCTTCGTCTGTACGGCAGTTTCCGTACAGATGGCGGATCTGTTGGCGAGCCCGGGTGGCAGTTTCCACCCCGGGGCGTGACACATAATGCCATCTGGGTTATAGTGGATCGACCCACCAAGTCGGCTCACTTTCTGCCAATCCATACAACTTGGACCAGAGATCGACTTCCTCAGCTCTACATCGACGAGATTGTCCGGCTTTATGGAGCATATGTGTAGTGGCCCCGATCACCATGCAGCTTTCCCCATGACCCACGGTGTGGAACACCTATCTGTTGTGTGTCCGACCCGCAACGCGTCAAATGGACGCGTTGGACGGACTCTATAAGGTTTCTGGATCAAGCCTGTCCTTCGGCTGATTTCTCTGAATTTTAGAAAGGGTTTCAGGCTAATCCGAAAACGGATTTGGATTCAACGCGGAAAACGCCGAAAATCGGCTATTTACTTGTATTTTTCGGAGTCCGGATGCCAAAAAACGGACACCCGGAAGTTTTCTGTGTGTTTTGGTGCATAAGGGGAGCTGTAGACCGAATGGAGGACACGTGGCAGCCCGGGATTGGCCGGCTCATGCGCGCGCGGTCCATGGGAGCACGCGCGGGGAGCCGTGGACCAGGGCGGAGCCACGTGGCAGCTCTGGTTTGGTCGGCTCACGCGGCTTGGTCCACGCGGTGCTGCGGGTGCGCGGTCCATAGACCTGGCACGTGTGCCGGGCGCAGCGAGCGCCGAGGCGGGACGCGTGGCGGCTGCGGATTGGGCAGGCCACTGTGCGGGTCGTGCGCGGCATGGCGGGGCAGGTGGCCATACACCGCGGGGCAGGCGAGCGCGACGTGGGCGTGCCACGCGTCGCGCGGTGGTTGGCTGGCGCCAACCACCCACGCGCGTGGGTGCGCCGCGTGGCGCGGCCTGGGTGGCCGCGCCTCGCTGTTGCGTGGGACAGGCCATGTGGCGCGCCCGGGTGAATCCGGGCGCTGCCGTGGCCGTTCCCTGTTCGGCGCCCAAACATTTCGGGCGCCCGAAATTGTACCCTAAAGGGGTATTTTTTCTCCCCATTTTCCTTGGCTATATATAGGACTTTCACCTTGGTTTTGGGCTTTTCCCGAGCTCTCCTGGGAATGAGCCCTAAAGCAAAGTTGTTTCTCTTCTTGTGCTGCATCTCTCGAGGGAGTTTCAGAATTTTTGGAGGGCGCGGCATCGACGGCTTCGGCGATTTGGCGCAGTGCGACGTTTCTTCTTCGGTGGCCCATTTCCGTCGCGTTTCGGTCCACGAGGTCCACAAAGCTACTCCGAAGGAATTTTTGGACGATTTTCACGGCGTCTATTTCATGAGAGGTAGGCCTTTGATTTCTATGTTGATTAACTTGCTTCATTCTGAGTTTTTGGCATGGTTTACGAGACATCTTTGAACCCCTTTCCTGCTGGTGGTATTTCTGGACAGCGGAGGCTTGTCGGATTTTTATCTCTGCGCTCGAGTATCGGATTTCGGTCTATGAGCACTTGATTGACATCTACTCTTCGCAAGGATCGCCGTCGTATTTTTATTGGAATTTTTGGAGATTATATCGCAGGTGGTAATTAATCTTCTTTGGGACAGATTTTTCAGCAGTGTGTATGTTATAGGAATTTTGACTTATTGCAATGTTGGACCATATCTTTGTACCCAGGAGGAGTTTTCTGGAGTTTTTGGACTCGTTGGAATCATGAGAATCCGAGGATTATCCCCGTTCAGTTTCAGCCTATTTGGATCTTGGTTTGACGCGCGCTTCAGGTGGGTTGCTTCGTCTCCAAAACCGGTGGACGATGCTCTAACTCTATATTGTTAGTGAGCATACATTATGTGAGCTGTATTAGAAAGCATGTTGTATCATATAGGATTTTCTAGTGTGGTGATTCTGATCATGTTGATTATTACTTCCTATCTGTGTTGATTAAATGTTAGTATTGGACTTGACCTAACACCCTGTCATATGTTGCATGTGTAACCAGACTAGTAGAAAACTCTCACTTGGGCTAGGTTCTTTTATGTTCTTGTTTCCACCTCTTGCATTCCTTTTTTCTGGACTTAGAGTTTCTCCTCGCCCGGATAGTGGACCGAGTGGTCGGGTTATTGTGGGATGCATTAGCACTCGTGCTTGGGGGCTGAGTGGAGTCTGGTAGCTGTGGCTAGTGTTGTGCCAGTGTTGGGAGCCGTTTCGGTAAACGGTGGTCTCGGGTTGTCGAGTATTCTCCAACCAGTGTCATTAGCACCGTGTTTGTAGTGTGTTGAACTGGTGATAGCAGGATCTTGAACCTAGACTGTTTTTTGGACACACATAATTTTAGTAAACTAATATTTTCCTACCGAATTCCGAAGGGTCGCCGGAGCCTGTTCTTGTTTGATAGAGTGAAGGCATTAGCCCTTTGGGGGTTTGAAAAATAAAACTTGTTTTGACTAATTTTCTTAAAGAACTAAAATTCATTAAATTGGGTTTCTTAAATAAAAATATTTTTTGGTAATAACTGTCATCTTTTCTTACAAAACTTTCTCACCCGAGAGGGTTTCAGTGATCTGGGTTCGAGGGGTCGTTTCCTTATTGGGGACGAAAGCTACGGGGGCTGTGCCTAGAACCTGTTCTTGTTTGATAGGGTTGTAGGTGCTAGACTCCCGGAACTTTAGAATCCTGATTGGTTCCCTCCGGATGTTTTTCCCGAGGGAGTTGACTTTCCCGAACTTTAAGGGGTCGAGAACTTCGAAAGGTTGAGTCTGGAGTCTGTTCTTGTTTGATTGGGATTCTAGACACCGACCTTTCGGGATTCTCGGACCCTTACTGTGTCGGTTGGTTCTTTATCATCTGTGAGTTGGATGTCCTGTTTTAGGAGCCGTTGGGTTGACGACGGTCCCGGCTGTTGAGTACCTCCAGCTAGTGGGTTAGTATTGTGAGTTGGACATTGTTGATCTGATTGATCGTGGATTTGGACTATAGCCTACATGAGCCATATTGAGCTCGACAGAGATGCGCAGATACTTTCCTCGGAGGGGTCGCGCCCCTCGAGTGCCACTCTGGAGTTGGGCCTGTTACTTTGCTATCGCGACTTGTCGACGCAGTCCCTCTGGCTGGGCCAGTTTTGGTAGTCACAGACGCCCTACGTAAGTCCAGTCCTCCGTGGATGTAATAGCAGTAGGTGGGCGCAGGTTTGACTGGACCCTATGTGGCAGTCACTGTGATTAGGTTGATTGAGTATTGTGGGTTAGAGTCGATGCATCATTTTCATCTGTATCACCCTTTGAGCATTGTAGATAGAGGCATGATAGCTGTAGACTCTTTCCAGCTTATCCTTACATTATTACAGATTTCCTGTTATCTTATGCCTCTAGTAGACTTAGTGGGCAGACCGTCGGGCTTGGTGGCGGTACCCACTGAGAACTACGTGTTGGTGTAGTTCTCACACCCGCCGGGGGTTTCCCCTCCCCTCCTCTTTCCTCTCCTTTGTTTTGCAGATTCTTCTGCGGGTGTTGCTGATTCTTCTGTTGCTGATCGATGTGAGGGAGTCGCGAGCTAGTTCCCTACCGGTCCTTGGAGTATAGCTGTACCCCTTTTTGGAGCTTAGTAGTACAGTCTGCTGGATTATTGTTGTTAGTTACTTTTGAGAGTTTTATTTTTTAGAGACTTTTGTAGTGAGGTTCAGACTTGTACTATTTGACAGTTGTATTTTCTTATTCAGTAGTTTATTTTTCAGCTCTGATATCTGTATAGCTGTAGTATTATCTTTTTGCATGTTAGACGCTTCGTCTATACAGGGCTTCCCGTATGGGCGGCGGATCTGTTGGTGGGCCCGGGTCGCAGTTTCGATCCCGGGACGTGACAATATGAGACTGGTGCTGAGCATGAGGAGCATATGAGACTGGTGTTGCAAATTATTTTCTTATTTTATTTAACTTCCTAGATGATAAGCTATGTTATCCATATACTCTACAGATGAAAATATAGTCGAGCAAACTTCTTAGATGATAAGCTATGGTTACAACTTCTTAGATGATAAGCTATGTTAACCAAATACTCTACAGATGAAAATATAGTAGAGCAAAGACCGCAGAGGAAAAAGTAGTACATAAAAGAAATACAAATACTCATAATGGAGTACTAAATTTTGATAGTTTTGATTTTAATAAGTAATCTTTCCTTAGTTTTGATTTTACTACCGAAACTTAAATCAAAGAGCTCCCACGATAAATAGTCAAAAAGTTAGGCACTGCTATGGATTAGAATCAAATCTTACAGGGTTGAAAAAAAAGTACTAATTATCTGTTATCCAAGTGACAAAATCGCGCGGTAGAACAAAATTATTTTGTTGCTACTTGGCACTTTTCAAACTCTGATCATGGGTGGGGTCAATCAAAGTAAGCTCTTGATCCAACTAGAGATCTTATATTGGCATTTAGGATGATTATTGTTATACTTGTTGTGGGTAAGTGTTGACGCAAGAAAGATAGTATCTGATAATAGTCGGTTCATATTATATACTTAGCCCACATGGATAAATAGAATAAGAACACGTTGGGCACCGGGAGCAGAGAGAGCGATGCCCAAAGACGAACGAACGAGATTTAGACAGAACGGTTGAGAGCGCGGAGGTGCTTTCGTAGCCAACAAATAATTGGCTGAAGGATATCCTATGATACAGAGAACGTGGCCAAAATACTCTCCACGACAGAAAACCGTCCAATAACCGCAGACAGAATATTGTAATAAAAATAATAAAAAAACATCTGCAATAGTGATCTTTTCACGAATACAAGACCGCTGCTTTCCCAATACTCTTTCCATTTCCACCATTTACACCTTTAGCAGTAGTCCTTTAGCTCTTTATTTTCTAGCACTTACAGGCTTTTTCTAGGAGCAGTTCATGACTTATAACTCCGTTCTTATTTGCAATACAATCAATTCGACTCTAGTTTCAGCCGAGTTAATAGTTCGGCCTCTCAATTTGGTTCACTTTTGCGTGTTGAAAGAGAACTCAGTTGAGCCGATCTCTTCTCGATCGAATCGCTTGATCTATGCACACTCAAGGGTTAATTCTAGAGCCGATCCACAGCCTGGACTCAGTCAACTTGGTGAACTCTTTAACTTGGTTAAGCGACCTAGATCACACGGTTCTAACCCAACAGTAACTTTTAATTTTCATTGCTTAATACATTATTAGTTTGATCTTTAATGTATTGAATATGGAAAACTCGAATGATTCTTAAATCTGACGAAGAATTAAAATGTCGACAATAAGAACAAGGTGCGATGTCTTTGTGCCCCAAGCTAGAATCCTATCCTGGATGGGGACTATTATGCGATCATCTTCACAAATATTCTCGTTGTTACTTATGATCATTGCAGTGTCAAAATCATTAGATTGGCAAAATCATTAGATTGGCAGCGGCTTTAAAATTAGCATTGTAGCATGAGCACCTGCAAATCAAACTCTTTTGGTGAACCCTTTCCTCCTGATTTCATAGCGGCTCTGGAAAATAAAATGATTACAGGTATACTCTTTCGTAAAGCAAAACCTCATGAAATGCTTTAAAAGTTACAATTTATAAATAGCAAACACATTAAGTTTTATAAATTTGAAGTTTTACAAATCGAAGAATCAGATGAACAAGATCGGACTGATTGGTTACTACCGCTCGATCCCTTCGATCTTGTCCTCGACCTCGGAGTAGAGCTGCTTGAGCCTCTCAAGGTTCTCCTCAGATGTCTCCCAGTAGCCCCTGCCGCTAGCCTCCAAAAATGTCTGCACAAGCTTCCGGAAGGAGTTGGGGTTGGTCTCCATGAGCCGCTTCTGCATCTGCTTGTCCTCTATGAAAGTCGTGTTGGCCTCCTCATATACCCAGTTGTCCACCTGCCCTGACGTCGCGCTCCACCCCACCGTGTTCGTCAGTCGCTTCTCGATCTCCCGCACCCCCTCATACCCGCTCAACATCATCCCCTCGTACCACTTCGGGTTCAGAAGCTTCGTCCTCGTATCCAGCCGCACCGTCTCTGCCAGCGTCCGCACCTGTGCATTTGCCGTCGTCGTATCGGCAATGTAAGCGCTTGGCTTCCGGCCATCTTTGCGCAGCGACTGCACCAGGTTCGTCGGGTCCGAGTCGAAGTAGTGGCTCACATCTGTCAGCGAGATCTCTGAAGAGTCCAGGTTCTGGAACGTGGCATCAGCCGTCGCTAGCGCCATCTCAAACACCTTGCGCTTCTCCATCATGCCTGCCCCGGGAGCATCGCAGTCAAACGCAAACGACTTGCGGCTGAGGTACATATCCTGCAGCTGCTTCTCATCATTCCATGATGAGTTCTCCACTGCCAGGTTGACGTTGGAAGAGTAGGAGCCTGATGCGTTTGAGAAAACGCGTGTCGCCGCCTCGCGCACCGACACACCCAACTCCTGCGCCTGCTGCAAGGTGTGCTTCCGGACATAGTTTTGCTCTGCAGGCTCGTCCAGCTCTGCAACTATCTTCACTGCCCGGTCGAGCAGATTCATCTGCATCACCGTATCAAACATATATAGTTCGGTTCTGACTAGAAAGAGATTACAAATCATTATTTGATCTAGACACTTTGAAAATGAACATACCTGGTTGATGAAGAGATCCCTGAAAACACCAGAGCAATTGACAACCACATCGATCCTAGGCCGGCCGAGCTCTTCAAGGCTGACAGGCTCCGCACGGTTCACACGGCCAAAGGTATCGGCAACAGGCCTGACGCCAATCATCCACAGCACTTGGGCCAGAGACTCTCCATAAGTCTTGATGTTATCGGTACCCCAGAGTACGAGCGCAACTGTCTCAGGGTATTTCCCTCCATTGTCTGCCTTCTGCCGTTCTATCAGCCGATCAACCACCACTTTGGCACTCTGCATTGCAGCTGCAGTTGGAATTGACTGAGGGTCCAATGCGTGGATGTTCTTCCCAGTGGGAAGCACCTTCGGGTTTCGGATTGGGTCCCCACCGGGGCCGGGCTCCACATAGCTGCCCTTGAGGGCTAGTTTCAGACTCGCAAGCTCATTGTCCGCCACAACCAACTTCAAACACTCTCCTAAGAACTCAAACAAGGTCCTGAGCTTCTCCCTGTCTGCTCTGAGAAACTTGGTCTTGGACAGGTACTGCACCCATGGCTCACTGAGGCCGAACCCAAGCATCGAAGTCAACTTCTCAGCAACATCGACAACTTGCCCTCTCTTGTTAGTTGTCCGATCCACAAAGGTGGATATCGCACCACGCGATGTCTCTGTTATTTGTCGAAGGAGCTCGACATCAGCCAGAATACCTTTGTCACTTCCTCTGTACACATCCTCAATGTTTCTGCCTATAGTCTCCGCCAGTATGCCCGGAAGTGAGTAAATAACATCCTCAGGACGGTCGAGAGCAGCAATGTTCACCAATGTTGCCACAGCCTCCATGGCAGTGGGAGGCTCGCCAATCACATGGAGCCCACACGGCAGAAGCCGGGACTCAATCTCCATAATCTTTGAGTACACCATTCCAACCACGAGATCTCTCTCCTTAGGGGAAAGCTCATCCCCTTCTTCCGGCAGGCTCACATCTTTGTCAAGGTTGCACTGCTTTGCAGTGCTGATGACCGAGCTCACAATCTGTGCCCCGCGACCAGTGTCTTTGAGGGATTGGTACGACGAGATGAGCTCTGCAAGCTGCTTGAGTCCCTTGTAAAGCCCCGCGTTCTCGGCGGGCGGCGTTAAGTAGCTTATAGTGTTCGCATAGCTCCTGCGCTTGGCAATGGTGGCCTCCGACGGATTGTTCGCTGCATAGTAGTAGATGTTGGGAATGTTTCCAATGAGGCTGTCAGGGTAGCATACGTCGCTCATCCCAACCTGCTTCCCAGGCATGAATTCGAGAGAACCATGAGTGCCGAAATGGAGAACAGCATCAGCCTTGAAGATCTTCTCCACAAAGGAGTAGTACGCAGCAAAGCCATGGTGAGGGCTAGCCGACTTGGAGAATAAGAGGCGCATTGGATCGCCTTCATATCCAAAAGTGGGCTGCACCCCAATGAAGACATTGCCATACTGCTTTCCATAAACAAGGAGGTCCTGGCCATCAGAATTGAGATTGCCAGGGGGTTTACCCCAGTTCTCCTCCAACAGGGACGCATAAGGCGTGAGCTGCTGGTACTGACGCACACTCATCTTGTAGGCGATGTTGAGGTTGGGGCTACTGAACTTGGCCTCCTTGTCATGGATGACATCCTCGACGAGGGCTTCAGGTGTGTCAGGAAGGCCCTCCACATTGTAGCCGTCCCTCCTGAGGTCTCGAAGGACGGAAAAGATGGAGGAGAAGACATTCAGGTAGGCAGCTGTGCCCACGTTCCCCTTGTCAGGCGGAAAGCTAAAGACAGTGATTGCCAACTTCATCTCTTCCTGCGGTGAGTCAAAAAAATGACGTTGAAACAATTGAGAAAATTTTTAGTATAGACTACCTGATGCCAAGAGGAAAAATACATGTAAGTTACAACTGTAACCAACTGTAATTTCTGCAACACAAGTATTCTTTTAGTGTGGCATCTTCTTACATAGCAATTACATTAAATTCATACATAGTTACTTTGGTAACATTGTAGCTTACTCTCTAGAATGTATTGATTTTGGCAAATCAGTTAAACTTTTTGCTGTCACAATGAATGCGAAAATTTCCAAGCCAAAGGGTAATAGGCATATTGGATCATATCCTTGGAGCAAGTTTTGATTTAAGGTAATGGGACTAGTAGCATAAGTTGGAACCTAGGGAGGAGTAAGGGTCAAGGCATGCTAGCATGTTACATGTATTAATTAGCAGATGCTGATGCGCCTATTTGTATCCAAGCCGAACCACCATCAAGGAAAGATGCTTACAAAAATTAATGCCGTAGAAAGATAAGCTCGGCAGAAACAAAAGCAGAACTAAACAGTAAAAAGCATACCTTAGATTTTCTCTTCAGTTCTGCCCACCTGATTGCTCTCGTACACAACTGCTCCACCCTCTTATGCAGCGCATGTGACTTCCCTGCGCCCAAAACACACCCACATCCGAATTGTTAGCCTTTAATAAAAATACAATACATCATACTTAGTTTTAGGAAATGAAATGAAGGCGATGCCTTGCCTGTCCTCGGGTCGCGGCCGGAGAACACAATGGGCTCCATTCCACCGTCGAGCTCCGGGAGAGCGACCTGCAGCGCCACCTGAATCGGATGCAATCCCAAGGTGCTGTTCAGCCATTCCTCCGTGGTCTGGAACACCAACGGCAGCGCCACGATGTACGGCACGTCCAGCTTGCTCAGCGCCTCGATCGCCCGCGGGTGGTCCTGCCTCGCCGGGCCGCCCACGAGCGCGAACCCTGTGAGCGACACCACGGCGTGGACGAACGGCTTGCCGGTGACGGGGTCGATCAGGTACCTCTCCGCCGGCCCGGAGAAGTCGAGCCCGCCCGCGAAGATGGGTATCACCTTGGCCCCCCGCGCCTCCAGCTCCATGATCACAGCGACGTAGTGGCCGTCGTCGCCCGTGACGATGTGGCTCCTCTGCAGGACCAATCCGACGACCGGCGCGTCCGGGTTCTTGAGCCGCTCGTTGGCGTCGCGCCGCGTCCCGTACCAGTTCAAGTACTCCTTGACGTCGTCGTACATGCAGGGGGCCAGCGGGTGCCAAATGCCGCTGTCAAGGAACAGCACCGGGTCGGCGTAGTCGATCTTGGCGCCCCTGAGGGCCGGGACGTAGGAGCCGGCGATCATCTTAAGGAAATTGCGGAGGTTGTCCGGGGAGCCGCCGAGCCAGAACTGCAGGCTGAGGATGTACAGCCGGGCGTCCTGCGCCTTGTCGCTGGGCAGGTACTTTAGCACCTTGGGCAGCGTGCGCACCAGCTTCAGCATGCTATCGGCGAACCCGGCGGACTGCTTCTTCCGCTTGAAGAGCTGGAAGAAGGGGCTCTTGGATTGCCCGAGCTGCGACATGCTGAAGGAGCCCAGCTTGTTGAGCCGCATTACCTCCGGCATGGACGGGAAGACAAGAACGGCGTCCATCCGGTCGCGCTCCTTCTCGACGGCCGCCTTGATCTTGAGCGCCAGCTCCTCGACGAAGATCAGAGAGCCGATGAAAACGTTGGCGTCGGCGAGGTCCTCGCAGAATGTCCGGTACGTGCTTTCGTCGCGGAGCTCCTCCACCAGATAGCCCACTACCTCGAAGGAGGCGTAGCAGCGCTCGGCGTTGAGGGCGCGCACCGCGGCGGAGAGCGAGGATTGGTACTGGGCCTCGAGTACCACGTAGACCACCTTCACCCTGGGGAGGTTCCAGTCAGTGTCCGGGGGGACGATGCGGCGCACGTCGGGCTTGGTCTGCGTGAAGAGCCCGTTGCCTAGCACGGCACACCGCACCGTCCGGCCATTGCGGACCGGCCTGCTACTGCCGCTGCTGCCGCTGCTGCTGCTGCTCCTGGGGAGGAACGAGTGGAGAAAAATGTGGTGCCTCTGGGATGCAGAGGAGAGCTGCTCTATTCTCGCCGAATTGGGGTGGGTGAAGGGGGCGGAGACCAGAGACGACATTCTTCAAAACCTTTCTTTGAGCACTCTTCTTATACATATACTTTTTTTTTCCTTTTTGATTGTTGTTGAGAAAGGGTCAGTATCCTTCTCTCTTCCGCTAAAACAAGGAAGAGGAGGGTATGTATAGTTTATTGAAGAGTGAGGAGGAAAGAGTGAGTGGTGCGTCGGCGGAGGGAATTCGGGGCTATGGGCGTGCAGACGCTGGTGCTGGTGGTGGAACCAAAGACACGTGGCCATGATAGGAACGAGAAGAGAGACTTGTTCTGTTTTACCGGAGGGAGAAGGATGAGAGAGCGATTTTGGGGGCTTACCTGAGTCCGTGAGTGGGGCTGGGGTGTGGGTGTGGTAAGGAGTAGGGATAGCGAACGATGCGGCTCGGCTTCCTATTGGCTCCTTCGGATTTCCCTACTCCGCTACAATCTGCTTACTACGGGAGGGAGTTGATAAGAAGGGAGGGGCGGAAAGGCAATTTTTCTTGTTTTGTTTTTTTTTGTTTGGTATGCGCGTTTCATCTTTTACTAGCGAGGAAGACGTTTTTTTTTTTTTTTTTTTTTTTTTTTTTTTTTTTTTTTTTTTTTTCTAATAAACTTTAATTTATCTTCGTATAGTTTAGTTTTTTTTATTTTTTCATATAAAAATTATATTTAATTTTTTAAAATTTTATTTTTATTTAACCGAAAAATCTTCCACCAAATAGGATAGTAAAATAACCTTTTAAAATATTTTATGAAAGGTACTCTACTTAAGGGTAGATCTTTATAGTGAAACAAAATTGAAAGTATTGTATGGTTAATTATAATTTTTTGAACCAAGGCCGATAAAGTAAAAATACACTAAACTATCAAATACTTAGAGGTAATTTTTTAAAGGGTTAATTACATACATGTCCCTACAAATATGTCGAATTGCAAATATATTCCTGCAAAATTTAATTTTTCATATTTATCCTTTCAAAAATCCACCGTTATTCAAATATGTCCCTACCGTCAATCTTTGTTAAAAAAATTGATTTAACTCTAGATTAAATGCTTAACCTTGGTTAGATTAAAAATTAAATTTACATATTTACCCTTTTCATATTATACCTCAAAAAAAAAAAGAAAAAAAAAAGAATTATTTTGATGATAGAATTTTATGATTTGTGGAGAGAGGCATTTTTGTAACAAGTATAATGGTATTATTTTTGGAGGGATATATTTGTAAGGGGGCAAAAAAGTCATTTCACATCAAATCTGTTAAAAAATAAACAGATTCCAAACGGGGATTAACCAGAGGGGCATATTTGAAAAACTTTGGATTTTTGAAAGGATAAATATAAAAAGTTAAATTTTACAGGGATATATTTACAATTCGACATATTTGTAGGGACATGTATGTAATTAACCCTTTTTTAAAGCACACGGTGATAAATTAAAACACTCTAAACTACACTGGGATAAATTGAAGTTTATTTTTTTTGAAAAAATACTATCTATATATTCTTTAGGGTGTATATCTTATATTTTACTGAGTTTCTCTATATGTCACCTCGATGGAACTGACTAAAATATTCCACCTTTCTTATGGATCGACTTTTTTTTTCTAGTCATAAATATAATCAGCACTCTACCTATAGAAGGGGTAATATATAAGATGAAAAATGCTATGTGTACGCCCGTAAGGGTGTACATCTCACACCCCCACCCATCTAAGTGCGACGCCCCACTTCTCAGGGGAGTCACCCATCCTAGAACTACTCTAGCTCTAGCACGCTTAACTCTCATGTTCCTCTTGGATCTTACTACCATCCAAAATGCTATAGCCGGGTTAGAGATTTAGTCCTATTATATCATTTATATAGAGGACTAATCCAAATTCCGGGGGCGTCACATTCTTCCCCCCTTTAAGCCCTGACGTCCACGTCAGGCTCAAGCACACTCACGAGCACCAGGCGATGTGAGACTCGTCTCGCTAGCCTTAGCCGACCTTGTGGGGAATGCACTCCACCCACAACGGTCATTAGCCGGGGAGCCTCGCTCTACCCGCTATATAACCCTGGCTCAGCCGAGACTCATCGCACATTTCCGGCTGGTGAATGGCTCTGATACCAACTGCGACGCCCCACTTCCCAGGAGAGTCACCCATCCTAGAACTACTCTAGCTCTAGCACGCTTAACTCTCATGTTCCTCTTGGATCTTGCTACCATCCAAAATGCTATAGCCGAGTTAGAGATTTAGTCCTATTATATTATTTATATAGAGGACTAATCCAAATTCCGGGGGTGTCACACTAAGGATGGGGGTGTGATGATGGGTCACTTGATGTGACCCGTAAAAAATATCACCACCATTAAAATGGTGGAGATGTATGATGTACACCCCTTCGGGGTGTACATGTAGCATTGCTCTATATAAGATATACACTCTTGTTTAGGGAGTCTGGCTGCTATGCTATCATTAGGACCAAGTATTTGGTGCTACCAAACTTTTCCGCGTTAGATCCATCCCTTTGATTATTTTCACCTCTTGAATTATTATACTATTTCGTCAACCACTCACTAAATTTTAGAGACTCACTATCATTTAATCGCGCATTTCTTCATACAAGAATTAAAAACTTAATAGCATTAATAACTTTGTATTATTAATAATATAGTAACCTAGTTCTTTTTTAGGTATTAATTAAAATACGGATATTGCACACGTTAATAATCATAATAAATTTATAAAATAAATTATTTTGTTATAAAATATTTTAATATTATGATTTCAAATCTGAGTTTTATCTCCAATCAACATAATTTTTATAGATTTATTGCAAACCCCCTCAAAATAATCATTCTGAAATAGTATAATTTTGAATTAAGTAATTTTATTTTGTAAATAAAATTAGGACAATTGATAATTAAATTATTAACTTGATAAGAATTTTAATTTTACTAACCGTAGAACTCAAAAAAAAAAAAAGAGAAAAAAAAAAGAAAAGAATTGTTGAGAGGATGCTAAATAAAAAATAGTTGAAAGTTATTTCGAAGTTAAGAGGTCTTCGTATGTAGAAGTTGGTATGAGTTCTAAAAATACAAATGATTAATTGAAAATTATAATTTATTATTATGAGTGAGTATTTTCTTATTGTACAAACTTAGTAGAAAGAATAAACTACTGTTAATTTATAAAAGCAAACTTAAATAAGAAAAAAAACAAATTTAATTATTAAATTAAACTAAAAGAGTTGAACGCCAGGAGTGAGCTTTAAATAATTAAATATATAAAAGTTTTACCAAATTATGGAATTCTCTTTAGACCATATTATAGAAATTAGTTTGTAACGCATTATTCATCTTCATCATCAATGATCATTTTTCGGTTGAGAAGAAGAGAAATTATCGATTTGCTAAGATTCACATTTGAAATATTTTCATCTTCTTCAAGAGAGTCTTCCAGATATTGAGCATTTTTTTGAATAGAATGATTTTTTTTTTATTTTGCACAATATTATCAATATTCTCATTTGAAATGCTCATGTAGCTATAGTTTACAATATCATCTTTCTTGATCTCTATTACTTTCGAAGTTAATAAGTATTGTCTTCCCCACCAATTCCTTAACTTTTGAAAAAATTGATTGTTATGAATTTTATGTTGACATATTTCGTGATTTGAGTCAGAGTCTTGAAGAGTTCAAATCGTTAAGTCAACAACTAAAGACTTGAAAACTCAAAATATAAATTCACGATATTTTGTAAGTTTAAATAATATTGATGATAATTTAAATATATATTTATATGTTTGAAAAATGTAGAGAACCGGAGCTATGGTAGTTGTTCGGGTGTGTTCCCTTGAGCTGACCGATACATCTGGAAATGTTCGAATCGAGTGAGTGTCGTTTAGCGTGAAAAAATGCGAAAATGGACTCTGGGTCGCAAATAGTAAGGAGCTAGAGTTCCAGAGTTTTCTGGCGCCCTAAAGAATATTTCGGACGCTAGAAATGTTACATATTTGTGGATCCCATTTAAGGACGCCCGAAAGTTACTGTAGCAGCCCAAAAAGTATGTGGTTGGGATTTCCTCAAGATTTGTACTTGATGGTACGATTGGTAGATGCGGTGGACTTCGGGTGCTTCACTGTAGATCGGGCGCAGGGAGCAGACGCCCCCGAAGCAGCGTGTGGATGGTGCACTGTTATGAGGTTCCAGGCGCAGCACTATAGCAGAGCGGGCGGTCGGGGTGCGCCCGTTATTATTGTAGCTCCAACATTTAAGGCACCCGAAACACGGTTTTTCCCGCGAGAACAAGTTTGTGATTTGAGTTATTTCGTGGCTAACTTTATCCTGAAGCGTGACTGGGTGACCAGCTTGCGGCCTGTGTGCTTATCCAACTCTCAATGCGCATCGATCCTCCTTACCCATCTTCTCCACTTCCTTCTTTCAAGCGGTGGAACAGAGAGAAAAAGGAAGCAGAGAGCAGCACCAACAGTTATAGCCAAGGGAACTCAGGTAGTCAGTGGTTTTCGTCGCGCCAAAGCCTTGGAGTTGGTCGAGAGCGCGGAGAGGAGTTCCCCTGAGGTGGAGTTTTCGACGACGGACCTTTCCATATGTTGGTTGAGGTAGGCATCGAGTTTTTTGTGAGTTTTTGGATTTTTTCGGATTTGTTGGATTTTTTAGCTCTTTATCTTTGGTTGAGATGTGAAATTATGGGATTGTATTAATGATTTATTTTTCATCTTACCTCTTGGTTGTGTGAGGTGTGTTTCTTCTTGTGCTGAGAAAAGGAATGAGCTGAAAGGTGAATTGGTGGTTACTGTTCATTATGGTGGAGAGTTTTGAGCTAAGACTTGGATCGTGTGTTGTGCTTGGAGCTGAGTGTTGTGGACTCAAGCTGAGAGCTTGGAGACTCGGTTTGGACAGTTCTTTAGAGGTTGTTTGAGCTTCTTATAGCTGTCCTAGCCGAAGACGAGTGGTTGCGTGCACGAGTGCCAAAGCTTCTTCCCAGCAGTACCTTGACAGTAGGTTGTGCCGCACCGTTTCAACTTCTTGTAGTGGTTGGATAGCGATTCAGATGGGATAGATTTCTTCCAAAATCTATGAGCTTCCTATTACGTCTAATGTTTAGATATCCAGCAAGCTAGATTGAGTTGTTTGTATACCTCGTAAAATATGATAGTTGCTTGAAAATTTGTGGAAATCTAGTTTGGAATCCCATATATTTTTGGCATATTTTTGAGATTAGTGGGCACTAGAATATATTTATTATCAACGGTTTCACCTATATCTAGACCCCTAAAAAAATTGTTGTACTATATTTTATTGTTATCAGTTTCTGTACCGGATGGAGGGTTTGAGTGGTCTGGGTGGTATAGTTTGCATTTGTGCTCGTGTCTGGAGGCCGAGTGGATTTTTATATTCTTTATTGATAGAGATTCTAGTGTCGGGAGCTGTTCGGGAATACAGTAATTCCGGGTTGTTGAGGGTTTTCCGGCCAGTATTGTGAGCCTGTTGAGCATTGTGAGTTTATCTATCTAATTGATTGTAGATTGGACTATAGCCTGCAGGAGCCTTTTTGAGCTCAACTGAGATGCTCAATTTTCCTCGGTGGGGTCGCACTCCTCAAGCACCGCTTCGGAGCTTGGCCTGTGTTTTGTGTGATGTCAATGCAGTCCGGTTGGACGCCCTACTTAATTCCTGTCCTTTTGTTAATGTGTGGTAGTAGGTGGCCTCAGGTTTAACTGGACCCGATGTGACAGTCAGTGTAATTGGGTTGACTTGAGCACCTCGAGAGCGAGTGGTTGCATACTGTCATTTTATATTTATCCTTTCTAGAGCATGATAGATAGAGACATAGTAGTTGTAGATTTACTCCAGCTTTTCCTACTTTTCAGTAGTTCAATTATTTTTGCCTCTAGTAGACTTAATGGGCAGATCGTTGGTCCTGAAAATGGTACCCACTAAGGACTACTTTGTTGTTGTAGTTCTCACATCCGTTGTTGGTGTTTCTTTTGTAGAGACTTCTGTTTCAGTCCCTGCATCGGTTGCTTCTTTTGATCGAGGTAAGGGAGTCACGAGTTAGACCCCTACCAACATGCTGAGAGATAGTCGTACCCTTCTTTGAATTTGGTATTGTACAGTATGTGTTGTATTTACTTTACTCTGTTGAGAGATGGATTTGTACTTGAGATTTTACAGATGTACAGTTATGTGAGTTTTATTCTAGTTGTTTTATTTCTAGCTCTGATATCTATATAACGGTAGATACTATCTTTTGCAGGTTAGACGCTTCGTCTGTGCGGGAGTTCCCGTATAGGTAGCGTATCGGTTGGCGAGCCCGGGTCGCAGTTCGACCTCGGGTCGCGACAGATTAAAGTGGTATTAGAGCCTAGGTTGTTGGTCATGGAGGACTTAGTAAACTCTAGGCTTGTGGTTGGACATTAGGATAACTGACGTGAGAGACGTGATTTGTAGCGAGAGTGCCGATTGAGTTTTGTAACTCTCCCAAGGGAATGGGGTGAGTGATTAATATGTCTTTTCATCTTAAGCGACTATATTCGCTGCATACAACATAGTGCTACAGAAAAGGAGACATGCTCTAGACTTTTGCTTGATCGGGTCGAGTGTTTTGTTGTATTATTGATCTCTCTTTTTTGTTGCAATTGAGCACGATGCCTCCTACACGTCGAGTATCGACGCGGGCACATCCCGTATCTTCTGATGAGCCTGAGCAGACGGAGCCGGGACAGACCGGGCAGAGTGAGGTACAGGAGATAAGAACTCAGGTAGCCTATAGACGACAGGGAGAGACCCTGGAGAGGATGGTACAGTTACTTGAGTAGAGAGCGCAGCAGACAGGATCCCTTGTTACGATATCAGCAATGGCGAGGCCGAGCGAATAGTTATCCGAGTCGAAGCAGAGAGATATCACCGATCGGCTGACCTGTTTTAATCAGTTTGGTCCACCCCAATTTTCTTGTCAGAGTTTGGAGCCATGGGAGGCAGAGTCTTGGGTAGCTGCGATGGAGAAACTCTTCGAGAACCTTTTTGTGCCAAAGATATGCCAGGTGCATTTAGCCTCTCACTTCTTGGAGAGAGATGCTGAGGTTTGGTGGCAGAGAGTTCGACCGGTTGGCCCGCCAGGTGCCCAGTTACTTTCATGTAGCGAGTTTCGTGCCGTGTTGTTCGGAGCTTTCTTTCCGGATAGTGTTAAGCAGAAAGTTGAGGAGGATTTGAGGATTCTGCAGCAGGGGGACAGAACAGTTGTAATGACGCTGATTTTTTATTATTTCCTAAATGTCGTCTTTTGGATTCAAGCTTGTTTTTGGTGGAAATTTCTTAACGTTGGTTCAGATGGAATTTTGGGTTGCAGTTACCGTATCGCAATAGAGCTTGTTAAACGAAGAACGACGATGCGATCGGATCTGAAATCCGACTTACGGATCTTCCGGAATGAGGGTTTCAACGTTAGCGGGTCCGAATTGGTAAGTTTGGAATTTTCAGGGACCCGTTAAGTGTTGTTGGTGCATTGGGATCCGTGCTAGCGGTTACGGGACGTTTCGAAAGATCGGCATGCTTATCGAGGAAGTTGGTGGAAAAATCTCTTTTGTTTTTAATTACCGAATTTTGGGATTTTCGTACGTACAAAGAAAACTAAAATATTAATAAAAGATATTAATATTCCAATTACCGTATAACCCTAATTTTGGGAAATGATCGCTTCTTCTTCCTTCTTCCTCGCCGTGCGTGCCGACGACTGAGACCGGAAACGTTGCCAATACCGGGGAGCGGATCCAGAAGCACCACCGTCTACAGAAATCGGGATCGTGTCGTCTTCTCCGTCGGAGCAAGGTTAGCTATCGTTAGTTCACTTTTGTTGTTTTGGATCGTTGGTTTCGTTCGATAGGTTTCGTTCGTTGGTTTTGTTCGTTGGCTTTCGTTCGTTGGTTTGATCATTCGCTTTCGTTCGTTGGTTTGATCGTTGGTTTCGTCCGTTGGTTTTGATCGTAGGATTTCGTTCGTTGGTTTGATCGTTAGCTTTCGTTCGTCGGTTTGATCGTTGGTTTCGTTCGTTGGTTTGGATCGTAGGATTTCGTTCGTTGGGTTGGCCGCGATTTTCATTCGCTTTGCGGTTTTGGTTGGCCGTTTTGGCTAGGCGGAGTCGTTTGACGGTATGCAAGCCCGCGCCGCCGTTGCCCTTGTAGCATGGCCGCCGCCGCCATGCCTTGTCGATTGACGCCTCGCAGCCGCGCCGTCGTCGCGCGTATGCACAGACCGCCCCGCCACCGCGTGCGGAGTCAACCCGCGTCGACACCGCCGTGCGCGCTGCTAGGCTGCACTGCCGCGCGCGCTGCCAGGCTGCAGCCACGCGCGCCGCGGGCCACGCAGGCACGCACGCCCGCTTGCACAGCCGTCGTTGCCGCGTGTGCCCTAGCACAGCCGCCCGCGTGTGCCCTACCATAGCCGCCCGCTGGATGCCCTAGCTGTTAGTTGTATGCCCCAAAAGCCTATCAGGCTGACGCATTTTATTATATGGAACATATTTGTACTTGATCTTTATTATAATTTGGGCATTTTATGCCATTCATGTTTGATGTGTCCATGAATCGTCCTTTGATTTAATGAGATGATAATGTATATTCTTAAGAGTTAAGAATTTGAGATACATATTATTAGTGATTAAGTAATGAATGCTCTCAATCGGAGGATCATCATGGGGACGATGATTCATCCGGCAAGATTGATGTATGTGTCGCTCTCTTTTAGGATGACGAGTCTCAAGCCATTAGTGTGGGGACACTGGAGCGAACGTGCAGGTGGTTGTTATAGAACAAGGGCACTGAGCGTGACCAATTACGATTAGTTACTTGGATGTCTACTCTTTCGTCAGTAACTGATTCGATGTTGCAGTGGTACAACTGATCCTTAGACCTGCGACACCACGGCCATTCAATATGAGGCTGCTGTAGTTTGACTATGCAAACTCTGATCCTAGTCACGGGTCTTAGTAGTATATGTTGGCTGCAGTCGGTTCATATTAGGAATGGGTGTTTGTTTACAGGGGATCTATCGCTCTCGGTAGAGAGATAATTAGTCCTATGCTATTTGTAAGGCAAAGCTCAGAAATCCTCGGCCGGGGTAATATGGTTCATGGAAAGGTGTTTCCAAGAGTAACCATATGAGCTTGTGTCCTATCAAATTTGTCATATAACGGGTGATGGGGTTTGACGAGTATTCCATGACCTCCACTCAGTTGGGACTATGCGATAGAAGGATTGTATTGTACGGTAACTGCACCTTGAGGTTCAGTCCAATATTCACTTCTGACTGGATTGCCATCATATGCTGCTAGGCGTCACTGGTGGATTGTGGGAACCAATAAGAATAATTATAGGCGAATAATTATTATACGATGGAAGAATCAAAAGTGTTTGATCCATCAAAAGGAGTTTCGATGATGATGTCGATGGGGATCGCATCATATCTCACTACCAGACAGAATTGAACCTATTAGGTCACACACATAAGGAATCGCGCATGATCGATATCAAGGAGATGATAAAGAAGTTTATAAAATGGATTAATTATAATCACAATACTAAAGTTTACTAATTTATTAGTAAAAGGACTAATTTGTAATTATTGTAAATTAGAGATATTTAAGTGCAAAAGTTGCATGGTGTATTTGCTAATCGTTAGTAAATATTTGGAGGACTTATGTGTAAATGTTACACACGAAGGATAATGGATAATCCAATCGGATTAGGATTCGATTTAACTTGTTACTAGATTTTATTTTAAGATATAATTAGTTACTAGATTTTATCTTGAGATTTAATTTAACAAGATCTTTCTTTGTAACTAATTATAAGATTAGTTACTAGATCTTTCTTTGTAACTAATTATAAGATTTAATTAGTTACTATATTTTAGGAGATCTTTTTGTAACCAATTATAAGATTTAATTTTGTTATAGCCGGCCAACTTCCTATTATAAGAATAGGTAGTACGTATGTGATACGTAACAATTTTTTTGGAGAAAGATAAAGTGGAAATTAATCAAGTCGCGGAACGTGAGAAAACCCTAGCCGCCTATCCTCTCCCTTTTCCTAAAGTCCTCCATAATTAATCGTTCTCGATTTTCGGAAGATTGCTAGCACAATTAGAAGATTGATTCATCCTCCTTACATCGATGCAAGAATTAATTCGCGATCGGATCGCGAATCAAGGAGATCGATTTTTCGATCAAGGGCGTAATTCCGTGTGGACACAAGTAGAGGCCGGGTGCGTGCGCGGCTATCAAGGACGAATAATTTTTACCAACGATCGTCGGCTTCGCGGTGATCTCGACCCGCGCAAGGTAAAAATTAAATCCTAATTGATGAGATCAATTAGATTACCTTTTTATGATCTAAAACAAAACATAAGGTGATCTTGGTTTAAGAAAAAAATTTTAATTGCATTTCTTTCTTCCGCTGCGCATATATCCGTATTTTTCTTACACTAGCCGCCGCTGCCGCTGGGTGCCCTACCGTAGCCTCCCGCTGGATGCCCTAGCCGCCGCCACTGGATGCCCTAGCCGCTGCCACCGCTGCTGCTTGCGCCGCGCGCCGCGTCGCTACCAGGCTTGCTCCATGATGCTGCCCGAGGCCGCGCCACGTGCTGCTGTCAAGTCGCCGCCCGTGCGCCCTTGCAGCCTGCGCCTCCCAGCAACCCGCGCCGCCGCGCAGCCAGTGTCCGCGCGGCAGTCCACGCGGGTCAAGCCACTGCCGTCAACAGCTTGACTCGACGGTTTTTGACTTGACGGTTTTTGGTTTGACGGTTTTACTTGGCGTATTCGTCGACGGTTTTTGGCTTGACGGTTTTTGGTTTGGCAGTTTTACTTGGCGTATTCATCGATGTTTTTTGGCTTGACGGTGTAGTCCGCTGACGGTGCAGTCCGCTTGACGGTGCAGTCCGCTGACGATGCAGTCCGCTGACGGTGCAGTCCGCTTGACAGTGCAGTCCGCTGACGATGCAGTCCGCTTGACGGTGCAGTCCGCATGACGCAGCGATTTCGTTCGCCGTCAGATAACCCTCCACTTGGTCGTTTTCCGACGCAGGCTTCATCAAGGCAACGGTAGGAGCCCGGTTTTCCGTCCGTTGCCCCGTCGACGGTTGGATCGCGTCGGAGGTACGGTTTTGCGACCGGAGAGATTTTTGGATGCGGAGTTTGTCATCGGCTTGCTGTTTTGGGATAACGGGGTACCGTTTTTAAGTTCGGTCTTTTGTTTCACCACCAAAATTTTATCTGTTATTTTCGGTACACTTGTAGAATGCCCTTTTTCGATACTTTTGGATTTTTTCATGGTTTTTCCTATCTTTTGATGTTAGGGGTACGGCTAGAGTATTTTACCTTCCGGGTGACCGGTTGTCGCGGTATGAGGTCCGGTGGGCTGTTTGTCCATATCCGAACAATGATAAAATTATTCAGGAAATTATTTTGATCGGGTTATTGATCGGTGTGACAATCGGGACACCGGAGGCAGTTTCGGTTTTGGGATAGAAGGGATTTTTGGTACAGTAGTCAGGACCACTAAATTTGCCGGTTTGGGGTAAAATGTTGATTTGTTTATTTGGATATTTTATTAGGCCTACGTAAGGTTTTGAGTGCTTAGGAAGGGTCGCGGGCGCGGTCGTTTATCTCCGTTTTGAGGTGGGTACCCTCATCCGTGGAAGGGGATGCCGCCAGATGGCTCCCTTCCGGTGTTTCCTTTTTTATTGTCATTATCTAATGTTGGTATTTCTTTAATAAACTATGCATGGTAAAACTGGTAAAATGGTACACCAAGAGTTAGAGGTTGACTGACCCCGGGTTACTTACTGATACTTATTCTACATCGGAGCGACTGAGAGTCGCAGGAGGCTCGACGTGTGAGATGCTCATGGCGCTTGCACGCACACCAGCGGTTTGGTCACCGTGTCGGTGTACTTTTTCGGAGAGGTGGTCTGATGACCCGTGAACCCCACGAGGTGACGTAGTGGGGGCCCCTTGCGGTTATTTGCGGTGCTGCACTTGTGCAGTGGGGGGTTCATATGCACCAAGGTGAGAGCGAGGTTGTTTCTTTTGCCTGAGGTCCCCGGACCGACATGGCAGGTGCTCAGTTCTGTTTCTCAAGGGAGATATGGTTTCTTATGCCTGAGGTCTCCGGACCGACATAGTAGGTGCTCAATTCTGTTTCTCAGCGGAAATACGGTTGATTGCAGGATGGGTTTGTGGATGCTCTGGTTTTACGGTTTGATTTAATAACTGCACCTTTTAGCATTGCACGTATAGTTGTGTTTTATCTTTACTCTTTGTGTCATTGACTTTCCACTGTGTGACAGGTTTGATCGGGACTGGGTATCAGGATGATGGTGAGGACGCTACCTGATGAGGTGTGGGATTTCCTCGTTCAGGTTCCTTTTTCTTCTTTCGTTTTTAGTTGGTTATTTCCCTTATGGTCGAATACTATGCATGTGGACGTGTGTAATGTGGATGGTGTGGATGTTGGGACGGCCTTATGTTTTGTAGAATTATGTTTTCAATACGTGGTTTTATAGACGACGTGTGGACGCTGGTTGTCAAACTTAAAAAGGAATTGCGAAAATAGCTTTAGAAAATTAAGTGTCGTGTGGGCACTGTTTTTAAAACTTGTAGATTTATCCTTTCGAATACATTAACGCACTGGGCGTGCGTCGTTTCATGAAATAAGACATTAGTGTTTTCAAAGTCATACTCTGGTATTTGTAACTTTTAAGAAAATTGTGGTTGATGTTTTTATCCGGACTATGTTTTGTACATAGGGACGCCGTGCATATACAAGGGAGATCTTGTATATGTGGCGGGTCTGTGCACGTGCCTGGACGGGAGTTTTTTTTAAAAAAAAAATAGGGTTGCTTTTCGCTTTTAAATTGCTCTTGGGGCGCGACAACAGTACTGTCACACCCCGAGGGTAAACCAGAATCCAAGCCCGTCAACAGATCCGCCGTGCATGCGGAATTTTTCACGTACACGAAGCGCTACAACCTGCTTAAGTATAAGAGAAGTATATAAAAGAGCCAAAGATACAGAGCTGTAGACTAAAATCATCTCAGACTAAAACTGTATAAATAAAAATATGAGTGCATCCTCATCTCCCAGAGTATAAAAATACAAGTCCATCTCTCAGAAGTGTACAGCTGGCTAAAGACAGACCCAAATATACAGTAGTCTGAACAGCTAAACTAAAAACTGAAATAAGTAGTACAGCATTGGGTCCACCACTAGCTCTCGAGATGGTAGGAGATCTATCTAGCCACCGATCCCCCTCGCCATGATCCGCCGGCACCGCAACCGCCGTGAAGAAACCTAAACAAAGGAGGGGAAAAAAAAAGGGAGGAGCAACAACGGGTGTGAGAACTACTAAAAGCCAGTAGTTCACGGTGGCTATTGTTGGATGTGGCCCACGTGATTTATTCAAGGCGATCTTTAAAGATAGAGTCAATTCAATCGGTTAGGATGTATCTGGACACGTCCTTGATGGACGGACGTGATTAAAGCATCCTTACATTAGGTTTTATATATATATATATATATATATATATATATATATATATATATATATATATATGACATAATAGGAGTCCCGATCTAACCCTAATCCAAATTTTCTATGACGGCTCCATCTTCGGGGATAAAGGAATAGACATGAAACATCCCATTCTTTTGCATATTGCGCATAAGGACGAATCGAAAGGAAGAACCGTCATGAACAACCAATTTTAGAAAATTGAAAATCATGGCAGAGTATACGATCTAAGGTTTTTATTTGGTATTTCATGTGGTATTGGAGCCAAACTTTATGACGTATTTTTATTTCTTTAAAAATTTATTTTCTTTTCTTTTTATTTAAAAATAATAATAATAATAATAAATTTTTTATCGTCGATTGAATTATGAAAACGACAGTGTCGACTGATCCCATCGGACCGACGTTCGGCATGAAGGCACCACCACCGCGGCCGTGCTAATTTGCGGCCCTCAAGGAGCCGTATATAGTTTACTCCTTTGGGGCAACAGGTGGCAGCCCATGAGGCTACGAGGAGGTTGCCTTTGCAGCCCCTCATGTTGGGTACGAGGTTTCGTCCAAAGAACCAAAAAAAAAAAAAAAAAAAAAAAAAAACCGTTAGGACGACCAGCTAAAGAATTTTTTTTGTTTTTTGTCTTGTTATTATTATTATTATTATTATTATTAATAAAAAAATAATATGACTCATTATTGTAAACGAAATCTATATCAAAATTACGTATAACGTTTGGTTTTTGTTATATATGATTTTTGTACTACTTATTTATTTATTTATTCATGACTATAAAATAGTGTGTTTAGTTTATTTTTTTTTTAAACACACATACGGTGATCATAAAAATTTAAAGTAGTGTATAGATAAATTTTATACAGTTTATAAATTTTGAGTCACATAAAGTTGTATAAAATTTGTATACTTTCCGTTGCGTTTAGTAATAATATGAAATATTGGGTCATTCAATGTCATATAAAAGTTTATGAGATCAACTATGTTTAGAAATAGCCACAACATTTTAGTCATAATATATGATCGTTTATGCTATTTTTATAAAATGACATTGAATTAAGGTTAACCCAAAAATTCATACACATTTCTAATTTAATTTAAATAGTTATTCAATGTTATATAAAGTTGGTTGTGTTTTTCATTATATTTGGGACTAGCCACAGCATCCTGCAAATAGAGAAGAACACATAAAAATTTTTGACATTGAATTAAAGTTTAACTATTTATTGCAATCAAATACAATTATAAATTCTTTTGATTTTTTACTGGAATAGAACAGTGGAATGAATTTCTAGATAATAAGTTTTCTTATATCCACAGGTATAAAAATCTAGTTATTTAGGAATTAGTTTTCCGTAATTCTTATTATTAAAGTAGATAAATTCTATGCATGTCACGCCGCTCGCTACCCACAGGAGGTTGAATTTATCTAATTTAAATATTATTGTCTCATAGTATGCGATAAAGTTCAATATTTATTTTATTGTTGCAGCTTCTTCTTCTACTGCATTTCTTAGTGATATTTCTCATATTCCTATGCTTACTGGGGACAACTATTCTGATTAGAAAAAAAGTATTCTTTTTACTTTGGATTATATGGATCTTGACTTGGGTTTGTGCATTGAGGAACCGCCTAAGGTAGTGGGGCCAATAACTCCACAGCTGAAATCCGCGCAAGATAAATAGGAGTGATCCAACCGTTTAAGTTTGATGCTCATAAAGTCTAGAGTGTCAAAAAGCATAAGTGAATCAACCCCAGAATATGATAAAGTTAAGAATTACCTAAAGGCCATTGAGAAGCAATTTATTAGCTCCGATAAAGCTTTGGCCAGCACGCTGATGAAGCGACTTTCGGGCATCAAATACAATCGAACCAAGGGTGTGCGTGAGCATATCATGGAGATGCGGAACATAGCAGCTCAACTAAATGCTTTAAAAGTTGAGATCTCCGACGCCTTCTTAGTCCATATGATTCTAAACTCATTACCGTCTGAGTTTGACCCCTTTAAGATCTCATACAACACACATAAAGATGAATGGTCAATAAATGAATTACTAACCATATGTGTTCAAGAACAGGAGAGACTTAAGTAGGAGAAGTCAAAAATTATGACAGAATATGTCAATTTGGTTACTCAACGCAAAAGGAAAAAAGGAAAAAGTATTTCCAATTTCAAGAAGCCATCACAATTGTCAATAAAGAATTCTGGCAAGAATGATCAATGTTACTTATGTGAGAAAAAAGGGCACATGAAAAGGGACTGCTTGAAGTATAAAGCTTGACTCAAGAATAAAGGTATTGAAACTATCTATATTTATTATGAATATCATTTAGTTAATGTTCTTAAAAACACATGGTGGATTGACTCTGACACTACTGTACATATCTCAAATACCATGCAGGGTTTTCACAACCTAAAGATGTTGAAGGCAAATGAAAGGATTTTAATTAGTGGGGAAAGAAATAAATCTCAAGTTGAAGCTGTAGGAAACTATATTTAAAACTTAGCACTAATTTTGTACTTAAACTTGAGGATACTTTTTATGTTCCTAGATTTTCTAGAAATTTAGTTTTTATTTCTAAACTGAGAAATAAAGGTTTTAAGTTTTTATTTGAAAGTAAATCTTTTACTATCTTCTCTGATAATGTTATTATTGGCAATGATTGTTTGGTAGATGATTTGTACAAATTTAATTTGAGTCAATTTTTTTAGAATAACTTTAATGTTAATCACAGCATTGGTGTTAAAAAAAACATTCTTAAGAAAAACTCCTCTTCATTGTGGCACAAGTGTTTAGCTCATATCTCTTTAGAGAGAATAAAGCAATTGATGAAAGAAAAGATCCTAAAAGATCTTGACTTTACCGATTGTCACGCCCCAGGGTCGAAACTGCGACCCGGGTCCGCCAACAGATCCGCCGCCCATACGGAAAGCCCCGTATGGACGAAGCGTCTAATCTGCAAAAGATAAACTACAGCTATATAGATATCATAGCTGAAAAGTATACTACTGAAATAAGATAATACATCTCCAAATAGTACAAGTCTGAACCTCACAATACATAAGTCTCTCAAAAATAAAACTCTCAAAAGTAACTATCTACTATAATCCAGCAGACTGTACTACAAAGCTCCAAAAATGGTACCACTATACTCCAAGGACGGGTAGGGAACTAGCTCGCGACTCCCTCGCCTTGATCAGCAACAGAAGGATCAGCAACACCCGCAGAAGACTCTGCAAAATAAATTAGAGGAAAGAAGAAGGGGGGGGACCCCCAGCTGGTGTGAGAACTACACCAACACGTAGTTCTCAGTGGGTACCGCCACCAAGCCCGACGGTCTGCCCACTAAGTCTACTAAAGGCATAAAGTAACAGATGCAGTACTATAATGGAAAGGCTGGAAATAACTCTACAGCTAGCATGCCTTTATCTAAATGCTCAAAGGGTGATACAAATGAAACATGATGCATCCACTCTAACCCAATATACTCAATCAAGCCAATCACAGTGACTGCCACATAGGGTCCAATCAAACCTGCGCCCACCTACTGCCATTACATCCACGAGGGACTGGACTTACGTAGGGCGTCCGTGACTGCCTAAAAAAGGCCCAGCCAGAGGGACTGCGTCGACAAGTCACGATAGTAAAGTAACAGGCTCTGCTCCGGAGAGGCACTCGAGAGGCGCGACCCCACCGAGGAAAGTATCTGCGCATCTCCGTCGAGCTCAATATGGCTCATGCAGGCTATAATCCAAATCCACGATCAACAAGATCGACAGTACTCAAATCACATCTCTAACTCACTGGCTGGAAATACTCGACAGCCGGGACCGCCGTCAACCCAACGGCTCCCCAAATAGTACATCAACCCAACATGCAAACTCACTAACATGGTATACTCCACAGCCGACAACAATGAAGGGTCTGAAAACCCCGAAAGACTAGAACCTACAACCCAAATCAAACAAGAACAGGCTCTAGGCATAGCCTCTCGTTGTTCTCGATCCAAAGAAAAAGACAGCCCTTAGAATCCAGATCACTCGAACCCTCTCGGGTGAGGAAGTTTACAGAAAAATGTGATATTTATTACTGAAAACCATTTTCACTCGAACCCACGCGGGGTGAGGATTAAAAGTAGTTCCTTTTTGTAAAACCATCTTGATTTAAGAAAACTCATTTTAATGAATTTTAGCTATTTTAGAAAAATCAGTTAGAAAATAAGTTTTATTCCCAAACCCCAAAGGGCTAATGCCTTCGCCCAATCAGACAAGAACAGACTCCGGCGACCCTTCAACATTTGGAAGAAAAATATTGGTTTACTGAAATCATGTGTGTCCAAAAAGATTCTGGATTCAAGGTCCTGCTATCACTGGTACACCACTGCCACGAACACAGTGGCGGCAAACAAATTGAAGAACTCGACAACCCGGGACCACCGTTTACCCAAACGACTCCCGCCACTGGTACAAGACTAGCTAAATCTACCAGACTCCACTCGGCCCCCAACCACGAGTGTAACATGCATCCCACACTAAGAGAAATCCCGACCACTCAGCCCACTACCCGGGCGAGGAAAACACTATGTCCAGGGATAGAATGTAAAGTATGGATGTCTAAAGCATAAGTAAACCAAGCCCAAGTGAGAGTCTTCTACTAGTCTGGTTGAACATACATTATATGACAGTGTGCTAGGTCAAGTTTCAATAATAACATTTGTTAATACAAATAAGAAGCATTAGTCGACATGAACTCAGTAACAACACAAGAAAGTATCATCTCTCACTCTAACATACTTCCTAACTCTCTCGCAATCATGCATACAATTATATTCAATAGAATTAAAAAACCGTCCACCGGTTTTGGAGACGAAACAACCCACCTGAAAGTGCACGTCGATCCAAGGTCCAAACTAAATGTGGATAATCCTCAAGTTTCCACGATTCCAACGCACCAAAAATCACTCAAAAAGTCCTCCCGGTCACCGAAATATGAGCCAAACACTGCGGTAAGTCCAAAATTAGTAAAACAACATCACTGTCGCACATCTGTCCGAAAAATAGTGAAATATCACATGCGAGATGAGCTCCAAAAACTCCAATAAAAATATGGCTGCGATCCTCACGAAGAGCAGATGTCGATTGAGTCCTCATGGGCTGAAATTCGATAACCGAGTGTAGAGATAAAAATCTGACAAGCTCCACTGTCTAGGAAATCCAGCAGCAAGAAAGGGGTTCAAAGATGCTCCGAATACCCCCAATAAAAACCCAAAAATGAGAGAAGCGGTAAACACGGAAAACGAAGATCTACCTCTCGCGGAACCGATGCCACAGAAATCGGCCAAAAACTTTCTCCCGTCAGCCCAGGGGAGCTCGCGGAAGAAGTGTCGACGAAAAAAGCTCGGTATCGAAGGCGCGTCGAAGCTCGCGATGTCGAGGAGAACGCAGATGGAACGCCTTCCAAAAATCTCCGAGATCCTAATTGTCGAAGAAAACTCGAAGATAGAGACTCCTGTCGAAATTGGGCTGAAGAGGACTAGGGAAAAGCCCTCAAAAGAGAACACCAATGGGCTATTTATAGCCCAAGCCCACCAAAAAAAGAAAAACCGGATTCGGGCGCAGGGTTCGGGCGCCCGAATCCGGCCCGTCCCATTACTGTGCACGCCCGAATCTCCCTCAGCGCGCCACGTGGCCCACTCCGCGCCCCGGGCGCCCAGCGAACGCGCGCCCCCCAATCGCGGCGCGCCGCGTGGCAGCGCGATCCACGGCGGAAACCGTGGTCCGCGGTTCACGGCGGGGCAGCCGGGTCACTGCGCCCGCCAATGAGCGGGCGACACGTGGCCTGGCGGGGTCCACGGTGCGCCACGCCCGGCGCGCTGTCGCGCGTGCGTTGACCGCCCAATCCGCACGCGCCACGTGTCACGCTGCTCCGCTGGCTGGTCCCGGTGCACGCCGAGTCCCGTTGACCGGCCTGCCCGTCGCCGCGCACGCGCCGCCGCGCTCCGCCGCCGCCGTTGTTGCCCTGGCCTGCCGGAACAGTAACAAATGCCTCGAAATCTGAGTTTTGGCATCCGGGCTCCGAAAAATATAAGTAAATGGTCTATTTTCATCGTTTTCGCTAAGTCCAAATTCGATGTCCGTCTTACCAAATTCCGCTTCTAAAATTTATCGAAGGCATCCATATAAGCAATCTTAATCCAAATTTCACGCTGGGTCTAATCCTTAGATCCGATTTGAGCGCAACCATCTCCAACACACATCATAGGCCTCCAGAAGCCGCAATTCACTCTGCAAGACCTTCGCGGAGATCCAGGTCATCACATCCTCCCCCACTAAAAGAAAGTTTCGTCCTCGAAACTAACAAACCTCAAAGGGAGTCTCATACAGAAGGGTGGGTATCCATCAACACCGTCTCCAGCTCCCCAGTCGCCACTTGCTCCCCATGATTTCTCCTCAATAACAACAAGTACGGCATGGCCCTGTTGCGCAATCCTCTCATCTCACGAGCCAGAATTCGCAATGGACGTCCCTCGTACTCCAAACACTCGCGGATCTTAAGTAGTGTGAGTCAATCACGGGAGAGGGATCCAAAACATAACACCATAGAGCTGGGGTGTGGAAACACGAGGACTTCCAACAAATTGCGGGGAAAAGCAACAAGCTCAATAAGCAAATCCACGGTACAACTCGTCCAAATCTACTCGAAATACGCCATCACAACCAAACAAGAAAGGTAAAGGCCCCACTATCAGGAACGTCATCAACGTACTCCAACTCTCAATTTGGAAAGCAGCCGAAAATAACAAAAAGTCCAAAAATTCTGAAGCTGGTGCCCTCGCCCCAATCAAACAAGAAGAGGTTCGGGCACTGTCTCCATTTCTGGAGTAGCCTTTCGAAGTTTTCGTCCCGTTCGTAAGTTTCAGCATAAAGGTGAGAAAAAGGGAGAGAAGTGTTGAAGTCGTTCCTGCTGTGGCTACAAAAATGAAAGCTACGATCTAACTGTGACCTCTAGGGACACAACCTCTAGTCCTAATCGTCACATCTGCTCAAGTGGTGACATCTGTCCACTGCCGCTGAAGCCATCGCTGTAGGAAGGGTACTTCGGCAACAAGTGAAAATGAACTCCTCCTGTCCAACTCGCGGAAGGGTCACTGTTCTCATTCCACAATCAGTCGTCACATAATAACGCGCCAACCAGTCAATCCCGTGTGCTCGGTTAGAGTCTTGGAGCTGCCACCAAATCGTCACGTCTGCCGATATAATCCCAAGTCTCAACTGTACTGAACATGATCCACAAACCTCCCCCAAGTGCACAACACCAACAGGAACCTGTACCTCTAGTGCACGTGGTAAACTCTACTTCTAGTTCATGGAGGAAAGCAAAAATACTCTAACTCAGACTGCTGTAATGAAATCATGCCTGCGACAACCCGATCCACTGCCGTGGCGCCCTCCAACCGGGCGACACATACTCATCCGCTCGATGCAGGTGGTCGTCGCTCAGTCTGCCTCGACGTCAAAGTCCAGTCTGTCAGAAAATATCTAGACTATCCACATAGGGAGCACAGCCTCTGCCTCTGCTCACACTAGGGTGACGAATGGGGCCCTCCGCAGATAACACATCCATGCTACCACCGCTGCTGATACTGATACTGCTGCTGGCGGGGATACTGCTGCTGAGACTGCTGGTACTGCGGCTGCTGCTTGGGTCCACCAGATCTCTGGCACCTCTGAATCCCACGATCCTCAGGGCGAAATCGTGGAGGTCTCGGAGGCTCCTGCCTACTCGTCTGTCCTCCGTCATCATGCGCTAGGCGCTTCACACCCGAACTCTCACCTGGGGCTGTGTTCCTCTCAGTCATAATCACATTCCCTCATTCCACATAAAGGGCCTGCTCCATCGAGGCGTCGAAAGTCTGCATTCTGCGTGACCGAACAAACTGATAGATATCTCGGCGCAATCCCCGCTCGAATACGTAAATCCGATGCGCTTCGTCCCTGGTCGCGTGTGGTACACTGTCCAATAGCCGGTTGAAATCCACGATGTACTCCTGTACAGAACGGTCTCCCTGTTGAAGGTTCTTTAGATCCTCTTCCAGCTTCTGTCTGACACTCTCGGGGAAGAAGGCTGCGGAACTCCGCCCAAGTAAGCAGCTGGGTCCCAGGCGGACCGACAAGTCGCACTCGGCGCCACCAAGCCTCGACAATGTGCTCCAACAAGTTTGTCGCCAAAAGAACCTGAAACCGCTCCTCAATAAAAGGCTCTCGAAAAGTCGCTCCATCGTCGTGATCCAAGACTCTGCCTCCCACGGCTCCAAGCTCAATCCTGCGAATCGGGGTGGATTAGACTGCCGAGACCGGCTCTATCGATCAATGATGTCCCAAAGCTTATCTACTATCCACTATCCACCCTGCCTCGGTGCCTCGGCACTACTCGTCGGCGCGGAAGGGACTGCTCGCTCAATCGGCGCCACTAGTACAGCTGGAGAAGCCACTGCATGGGAAAAAAGTGCTGGAGGACACTCAGGCAGTGGTGCAACTGGCTGTGCTCTCTACTCCGACAGGCGCATCAAACATTCCATGGCCTCTTCCTGGCGTCGGACAGCCTCCGACATTTGTGCCATCTGGGCCCATAACTCCTGGGTCTCGCTCTGCTCTGATAGCTCTGCCTCCCGCTGCTCAGGTTACTCATAAGATGCGGGATTGTTGGATGTGGCCCACGTGATTTTGGTCACACTGGTTTTGGTACTTGTGTGGAATGCATAAAGGGAAAGCATACCAACACAAATACCACTAAAGGTGCTAGAAGGAGTTCTGAAATTCTTGAGATCATACATACAGATATCTATGGACCTTTTCCTATTCCTTATTTCAATGGTCAGAGATATTTTATCTCATTCATTGATGACCACTCTAGATACATGTATCTCTATCTCTTATTTGAAAAAGCATAAGCACTCAATGCTTTCAAAGTTTATAAGGTTGAGGTAGATAAACAATTGGATACGAAAATCAAGATTGTGAGGTCCGACAGAGGGGGGTGAATACTATGGAAGACATACAGATAAAGGTTAAATGACCGGTCCATTTGCTCAATTCCTCGAAAGTGAAGGCATCATTGCTCAATATACGATGCCTGACACGCCCCAACAAAATGGTGTTGTCGAAAGGAGGAATAGAACACTCATGGATATGGTAAGGAGTATGATTAACAACTCTTGTCTTCCTTCATCTCTTTGGAGTGAAGCACTAAAGACAGCAGTGTATGTTTTAAATAGGATTCCATCGAAGATTGTTTCCAAAACTTCTTTTGAGATATGGAAAGGGTGGAAGCCTAGTTTAAATCACCTGCATGTATGGGGATGTCCAGTCGAGGTGAGGGTTTATAACCCTCATATAAAGAAGTTGGACTCCTGAATAGTCAGTGAATATTTCATTGGCTATGCGGTAAACTCCAAGGAATTCAGATTTTATTGTCCAAATCACTCATTCAAGATAGTTGAGGCCAGGAATGCCAAGTTTTTTGAGGATTCCGAAGCTAGTGGGAGTGTTGTTCCTCAAAAGATAGATTTTGAGGAAATAAGGAATTCAACCGATTATCCATCAAGAGATGATGATTTAGTTGCCCTTTCAAGAGATCAATATGACCATATTGGAGACCAACCAATCATAGAGCATGAAAATGTTGAACCAGTTGAACCTCCCCATAAAGAGCTTTCTCAAGAGGAACAGACAATTATAGAGCCAGATGCACAGCATAATAAAAACCTAGAGGGAGTGGTTGGCTTAAGAAGATCCTTAAGGCAAAAGAGATCGGCAATTCCTGATAATTATGTAGTCTATCTCCAGAAGTCTGACTATGATGTTGGGCACCATAAAGACCCATGGACGTTTTCAGAGGCCATGCAGGGGGATAAATCCTCCTTTTTGTATGATGCCATGAAGGAATAGATGAAATCTATGGCAGAAAATAGAGTTTGGGATCTCGTTGTGTTACCACAAGGAGTCAAAGTCTTTGGCTGTAAGTGGGTTTTCAAGACCAAAAGGGACTCTTTAGGTAACATAGAGCAATATAAGGCCAGACTTGTTGCCAAAGATTTCACTCAGAAAGAAGGCATTGATTATCATAAAACCTTCTCTCTGGTATCTAAGAATGATTCATTAAGAATTATCATGGCTTTGGTAGCTCATTTTGATTTGGAGCTACATCAAATGGATGTGAAAACGATATTTTTAAATGGGGATATAGAGAAAATAGTCTATATGCAACAACCCGAAGGTTTTAGCACAGATGAGAACAGTCACCTTGTTTGCAGACTAAAGAAATCTATATACAGGCTGAAATAGTTCTCCCATCAGTGGTATATCAAATTTCATGATGTAATTACTATATTTGGTTTCGTAGAAAATATCATGAATCAATATATATACCTTAAGGTCAGTGGGAGTAAATATATTTTCTTAGTCATGTATGTGGATGATATTTTGCTTACAAGTAGTGATTTAAATTTGCTTAAAGAGACTAAAAATTTTCTTTCTAAGAATTTTGAGATGAAGGATATATGGGTGAAGCTTCTTATGTTATTGGCATAAAGATTCACAGAAATAGATCCCGAAGAATTTTGGGTCTATTTCAAAAAGCCTACATCGAAAGAGTTTTAGAAAGGTTCAATATGGCAAATTGTGCATCGAAAGAGTTTTACATTTTGAGTTTTTTCTTCTTGTATAAAAACTTCAGTGACTATTTTTATTTGAATAATAATATTTTGTTTTGCACATTTATACGCATAAAATTATATTTGTACATTAAAGTATTATTGTGCATTAAAGTGGGACTCTGAGTTGAACTTATAATAAGTTCATATAGTTATAACTCATGAAGGTATTTAATTAAGAAATACATGCTTTTGATACATAGAAGGAAGTGGTCATTTTGAACATAACCGCTATGATCAAAGTATTGTTATTTCTTGGTTGAATGAGAGGTTTTGACTGTATAATTTGGTAGGTACCTAATAAAATTTTATATCGCCTATACAGTATTGAATATATCACTAGGCCAAGTGGGAGAATGTTGGATGTGGCCCACGTGATTTATTCAAGGCGATTTTTAAAGATACAGTCAATCCAATCGGTTAGGATGTATCTGGGCACGTCCTTGATGGATAGACGTGATTAAAATATCCTTACATGAGATTATATATATATATATATATATATATATATATATATATATATATATATATATATATATATATATATATATATATATATATATATATATGACATAACGGGAGTCCGGTCTTACCCTAATCCGAATTTTTTGTGACGGCTCTATCTCCGGGGATAAGGGAATAGATAGAAAACATGCCGTTATTTTGCAAATTGTGCACGAGGACGAATCGAAAAGAAGAACCGTCGTGAATAACCAATTTTAGAAAATTAAAAATCATGGCATAAGGTACGATCTAAAGTTTTTATTTGGTATTACAAGTATATTATTAAACTCCGACCTACCCACCAAGTCTACTTGAGGCGAAAAAGGGAGAAAGTGGTAAAGCATGAATAATAGACCTGCTGATATGAAAACTACCACTACTATGCCTCTAATGCTAATAATGAAATAATAGCAACTGGTGTATGCATGCATCACTGAAAGATAACTGCCGAGATATAACCCAATCAACCCGAGCCGGACAAACTCGATCCTGCCTGCGCAACCATCACAATCGGTCACACTAACAGCCGTGTATCGCCGATGTGGAATCATACTCAAGTATCAATCCAGCCGCCTACTCCGCAGTGGCACTCGAGGGGAGCGACCCGCTTGAGAAAAGTAACCCAACCAAGTATCTCAATAAAGCAGGTCTTAGTCACAACTATGCTCAAAGTGGAAGACTCTATCTACTAATAAAATCCCGACCCCAACCTGATGCATAATCCACAACCGGCCAAACCGCCCTAAATTCGTTGTTGCCGAACCACCCACGAGTCAACAATCTGGTGCTAATCCACCCCAACTCGATACATGATCACAAACTAGTCCAACCGCCCAAAATCCGCGATTATCGAACATCCCAGAGTCAATAATCCGATGCAAATCCACCCGACTCGATACATTATCTCAAATCGGTCCAACCACCCAAAATTCACGGTTACCGAACAACCCACAAGTCAACAATCCGGTGCTTTCACACCCCGACTCGATAACCATGTCTACACTATCCCCAAACCCATGATCAAAGTCCCGAGAACTAAGTCATAAAGGAAAAGGAAAAAAGGAAAAGCATGTTTTCTCCTAAGTCTGGTTCCAACATGATAGTGTAGCAATAGGAAAGTAACTTATCTAGATGTCCATACAAGCATGCATTTGTCCTCACACAAGATAGGTTAAGAGATTGACAAGATAATAGGTTTTAGCATGATTTACAAGAATAGGAAAGGCATAGGGTCAACAACATCATGCTAAATCACAAGTAGTCTAAGTGCGTATGTCACAGCTTGATGAGCTCAGGAAACCCACCTGGAAACGTGTCGATCCAAAGTCCGATTGTGCTGAAAATTGGCGTGCACGATCCCCCACCTCCTACCGATCCAACGAACCAAGAATCACCATGAGATCACTGCCGGATTGAGCACAATTGCAAAATCATCGACCTCAGCGCAGAATTCCAGCAAACAATAAACTTGATGAAAGAATGCAATTTATGTAGGAATTACCTCAATAGAAAGGCCCAAATTTAATTCCTAAGTTCTTCTCCATCTTAGGAACATCCAAAAATCCAAGGAAAGCTCTCCCCAAGAGTCAAAAATCATCAAAAGGCTGGATCATCAAGGTGTTGTCCACTCTGCACCAAAAATCAGTATTGAGTTCATCTAAGTGTAGATGTTAAACCAAACATAATCACAAGCTAAAACCAAAAGGAAAGTTGCTCACCTTAAACATAAGGATGTGATCAAGCTTTTACAATTCCATAATGATCTCAAGGTCTGCATGCAATGGCTCCCCAAAGCTACACATCACAAAGGGGATCTTAAGAAAACCTACATGCTGAATTCTGTCAAAGGGCCACAAGAAAAGGGCATAACCAGCATAATTCACCTCCAAAAATTCTAATTCAAGGTGCTCACTTGTTCATCTTGAAGTCTAGAAGAGTCCCAATCCTTTTAATCTTAATATCCATGAGCAAAATATGAAGAAATTCCATCATCATCTATTGTTGTCCAAAAACTGTTCTAAAATCTAGCAAGTAACTCAAGGAAATGTAGAAACTAATCCATAAGTGATCTCAAACTGAAATCAACAAGAAAGATGCTCACCTTGATCATAAGAATGTACTCAAACTTTTACATTTTCAGAATAATCCCATAATCACCACGAAATCTGCATCCCAATGGCCAAACATCACAACAAGTTCAAAAGCAGAAAACTGCATCTTAAGCTGTCATAGGGTCAGCAAGAACAAGGGAAAAAACTATATAAATCACCTCCAAAATTCCAAGGAAAGGTGTTGAAGTGTTCCTCTACGAGTCTAGAAGAAATCTAAGCCCTTAAACTTCAAAATCCATCAACAAAAACCCAAGAAAATCCATAAGTAGTGAACTCTGTCCAGAAATTTGTCCTGTGTATGAAGGCTCCAGAGATGAAGCGAAACACCCCAAAAAATACGAGAATGAAGGGAGGTGATCAATAGGAAAGTTGTAGATCTACCTGTTGTGAAGGTCTCCTCCAAACATCACCTCAAAACTCCAAGCGGTTTGCTCTGGGGAGGCTGCAGACGAAACGTCGACAAAGAAAACTACAGCTGCAACAATAGTGAAGCTCTCAAGGTTGAGGAAGAAGATGAAGATGAAGCCTCCAAATCTCTCCAATGGTGACTATGAGCGGTTTCAGGCGCATGGAAACACCCCCCTCGCGTTCAAAACCGCGCCCGAAGACACGTGTCGCCCAACCGAAGCGCTCGAATCTGCGGGACACACGTCAGCCATCCGCGCGCGCTTGCAGCCGTGCCCAAATCCGCGCTCGGCCAATGGCGTGACGACACATGCCACGCGAGGACCAAGGGGCGGGGACCGCCCAATGGCGCGCTGATGCGTGGCGCGCTCTCGGCGACCGCGCCCATGCGGGTTGCTGCGCGTCGCGGGTACAGCCCGCCAGCCCGCCTGCCCGGATCCGCTAACCCGCTACTCCCGCCCGTGCTGACCGCGCCCGGTCAGCACTACAGTGTCGTCCGTACGTCTGGGCGCCCGAATCCACTCCAAAAGCTGAAAAAACACTGTTTTCTCCGGTTTTTTGTGCTGAATCCATTTCTCGCGTCCTTTTTGCTCACAAATGCCTCCAACACTCGACAAGTGCGTCACAAAGCCACTGATCACGGGTCCATGTCAACCAATGGGATTCGGCTCTCCATAAGTATAAGAATATATCAGAGAGTTCACGCGGTTACTGAACTGCGTTCCCTTTGCAGCACATGATAAGGCACATCGGATCTACTTATTTGAGCGGGGATTATGTCAGGATCTCTACCAGTTAGTTCAGACTCAGCAGATGCAGACTCTAGATACATTGATGGAGCATACTTTATGGGCTGAGCACGAAGTCGCAGTTCTAGCAGAGAGGAGTAGAGCGCCAGGGGCAAGTTCTGGAGAGAAACACCCAGTGCAGGATGATGGGGGACAGAGCAGTAGACAGAGACCACCAAGACCTCCACGATTTCATTCTCAGGGTTGTGGGTTTTAGAGGAGACAGAGGTCTGGTGGATCCCGACAGCAGCGGCAGCCACAACAGCAGCATCAGAGGTGACAGGATAGGTGTGTTATTTGTGGAGAACTGCACCCACCGGAGCAGTGTGAGTAGAGGAAGGGTCGATATATATATATAGAGAGAGAGAGAGAGAGAGAATTGAGCTAGAATGCTATCGATAGCAAACGAGCTCCGTTGCCACCTATTTGTTTTCGATGATGGAGCTTCCAAACCGACGATCGACACCATTGAATATGATCTAGACTATTTAAACTATTTAAAAATTAAATTTTAAATCTTTACGACATCGTTGACCTAATGATCAAAGAGTTGCAAAATTTATAATTTTAATGGTAGATATGAGTCTTTTGCTAATTTAACGGTGTAAAAATTTCTAAATTAATTAAATTTTGGTTAAAAAAATTTTTAAATTATTTAAAACAAGATCTATAATCTTGATCGTGATTATAAGACTCCTATCATTACTTTATGAAAGATATTCATTTTCAGTCGCTCATTTTCATGTCCACTTGATGGATAAGAAAAGAATATCGAAAAAGCATGAAATTATTTTTCAAATAGTTTAAATGGTTTAGATCATATTTAATGGTACCGATCGTCGCTTTGGAAGTTCCATCATCAAAAACAAATGGGTGGCAACGGAGCCCGTTTGTCCACTTGACGAATAACACGACACGGACCGTGCGCACCTCTGCCCATGCCACCCCAGCGTACGCTACATGTAATAATTGTAATTTTGAATTTGATTTAATTTGAATTTAATTGAAATAATTTAAAATTTTGAATTTTGAGTTTTATATTCAAATTGGGGACCAATTGAGAGAGGGCCTAATTTTGCGAATTGAAAATCATTTCTGACGAAACAAAATTGTGACTTGAATGGTTTGGCAGTGCTGAAAGTTGTTATAAGGTCCGTTTTTTGGATTCTGCTAGGCGAAACTACAAAAAGGCATGAAAATCAAAATATGGTCAAAATTCTAATTTAGTTTTTATGAAAAAAATGTGACATTTTATGTGTCGTTTCACGTGAAACTATAAGGGGAGGTACTACTGCGCATTTTACTCGCGTTGTGAGGGACTAAAGTCTATATATCAAAGTGTGAGGGACTAACTGGCATCTTTCCCAAATACCCTATATGTATACTAGGGTTTTTGTCAATGAATCCTCGTTCCTTTGCTCCCTCTCATGCCCACAGCAGCCGCAGCCCCTCTCCTACCTACACTTCATTGACCTAGACCGTCGGCAACCACCCCCGGCCGCTGAAAAACCACCGACATACCTTTTTTCCTCTCTCTCTCTCTCTCTCTCTCTCTCTCTCTCTCTCTCTCTTGGTTTGGTGGACCTGAGACCACCCATTGTTGGCCGCACCAGCCCAGACTACGCCGCCATCACCCTAGGACTCCGGTGAAGCCTCCCCGGCTAGCCCCGACGCCACCAACTCGCCACAAGCTAGATTTGGAAGCTCGGTCCAGATCTGGGCGGTTTTGGGCATTGCGTCTACTCCGGCCGCCGCCACCGCTCCCCATCGTCGCCGCCGGTGCCAAGGGTGTCACGCCCCGAGATTTAAAAATGGTCTAAATTTTTTTATATATAAATCAGAGTTCAAAACATTAATCCCCAGGACGTTTGCAGATTCGCCACGTGCATAAGGAATCTCCGGTCCAAACGGACAAAGTCTTTCCTATACACGCACGGTTAGGCAAGTACAATCAGAGTTTAGTAAACATAAGATATTCATGATCTTAAAACAACTAAACCATAATCATACAATCCAATCTTAAACGATAATCTAAGCATCATAAATAAGTCAACAACTACTAAAATACATAATGAACTAAAACAGTGTAATGATGTCTCTAACTAGCAAGGAAAATGAGTCATAATCATAATAAATAAATCTGAAACATGAAAATAAAGACAACTGCCAGCTATCTAGCTAGCAATGAGGGACAACTCTATCGCATGGTCTCACATCATCGTCCCGATATCTCTGCACCCGACGGACCTGAAAAATGTGTCAATATAAGGGTGTGAGATACAACTGAATGTATCCTAATGGGTACAACGAGCCGGAGACCAACAAGTCGTACCTACTGGTATACAATAATCAAACGGATAAGTAAATCAGTAGGTAGGTACGAAAGCAAATAAATGACAAATGTAAAGAACAATTATACTGAAACAAAGAGCTATAATAACAGGGTATTGATAATCAAAATAAAAAACTATAAATGTTGTAATGAATAATCCAGTAAAGAATAAAGAGCATGAACCATAATGAAAATAATGCATCAATACTGAAAAATCAAGTACCCAATCGATGCCACTATTGGTCATGAGGACCTCAGGCTAATGCCACGATCGGCACCTATCGACTAACATATAACTCTGCACCAACTTGGTACTATCTGGGGCTCACGAGTCAAAAAGACCACTCTACCGGTAAAGAACACCACCATGAGGGTTAGTCCGTTGGTGTACGTGAAATGAACAGCTGGTGCTATGGCGATCATAATGCTGATGCTCAAGCTTGTGGTCTAGAGACTGAAAAACGACAATAAGCCAGGAACTCCCAAACGGGATCATAATCAACAGTGTCATCATCTCATGCAGAATAATAAGAATTGATCTCCTACTCTATCATGCAATACAAGAATAAGAAGATGGCTACAATATATCAAAACCTCATATCTATATATATTAGGCTAACTAATGACCAATCACGTCGTGAATCATATCAACATAATATCAGCTAGGTGGTACAAAAATCAAGAAACAGTAGATAATCAACAGAAAAGACCAGATTCCGATCGACTACGGTACCTAGTCAGGTTACACTATGCTAATGCCCGGATCACCAAGGGTCCGATCAACTACGGTACCTAGTCGATCACTAAGGGTCCAATCGACTACAGTACCTAGTCAGGTTACACTATTCTAATGCCCGGATCGAAGTACCTACCTCAATGCAGGCGATCCAGGAACCCGCTGCTCAGCTCTCGCGGAGGCTTCTGACTGCTCAGGCATAAATCAAATCCACAGGTAAATCATAGACTCACACAAACCCAACCCACTGAGTCACAATGTATATAACAACTAAACCACATACTTATGTTTAAGTCCCGGGGATCTGCCAGAATTTTCGGTAATCCATTGATCGACCAATAATGGTTCAAATAGTGTGTATAAGCTAGTAAACTAATCCAAACTTCACCTATTACACTGGAACGCTCTGTTTAAGGTGTTCGGGCAGCAACATTTAACATCGTGCCATTCTAAACTCTAACGGTGCCAAAATTACCGAAATATTATCCGAAAACGTCGATTTCGACTCCAGAAGTCACCAACGCGAACCAGAGGTCACTGGATCAACCAGGATAGCGTCGGACCAGCCAAGGACACTTGGCAATCATTTAAACTCATCTAATTTGCTCTGGACCCGGGTTCCATGCCGAATCAATGATAAACCAGCGATTTCGCCGATTTACGACTCGTAAATCATATTTACTTTAACGAAAGCCACCGGATCTCGAACAAACAGTCTAGAGGTCACATGCACGCTGCCCGAGGCAACCCATGTGGCTACAATTACATCTAGACCCTTCATATTCTATAAAATTACATAATAACTCCAATTAAAGAGGTTTTTAACTTGTTACCTTGATCCGAAGACTTTTGAACTGAACCGAGGGTATTAGAAGATGGACCTCAACTCACAAAGACTCGTGCTTGCTGTCCGAGGTGTTCTCGATGTCCAGAAACTTTTTTGAGTCAACCTACAACTTGATAAAAGATCAAGTAATCAAGATCTCTATAACCAACCCATAAGGATCCAATCATGGGTGAGCATCATGCTCAGGGTGATCCCAGGATGCGAGGGCTTGCTTACCTGAGCTTCGAAAGTCGCCGAAAACATCACCGGAGCAACCTCGACGAAGAATCAAGAAGCTTGGACTGGGCTCGGCAATGGTAACTTGCAAGGCTCGGGCTCAGGGTTGGCACAAAGGCATGCAGTGGCTAGAGGAGGTCGAGGGAGGTGCCAGGAATCCACCTAGGTCCGGTGCCTGCGGCTGGTGGCGGTGCTTGGTCGGAGAGTGTCTTGCAGCCAAGATTATGATGGCTCGACCGAACTAGGGCTCCGGCGGCTCTAGGGTCCAACCGAGGGTACCAAGAGGTTGGTCTCGACAAGGGGAGGTCGGCCGAGTGCTTTGCCGGCAGTGGGAGGCGGTGGCGGCGACGGCGCACGGCAGAGTTCGGCCAAACCCTAGTTGCAGGAACTAGGGTTTGGTTTTCCGGTGTCGTAGCTGATTGAGGGAGCTCGAGACTTGATGAGGATCCTCCTGGTGACCAGCAGAAGGCAACCCAACAACTCTGACCCGTCAGCAACAAGTGACAGCGGCATTAGAGGAACTCTGGTCAAAGGCTAGGGTTCTGGCCAAGAGCATGCAGCCCGCAGCTTTGTTGGCCTCCTCTAGCATCGGGGTTACACAGAGGAGACCCACAGGCGATGAAAAAGGCAAGAAGGTGGTCACAGAAGCAAAAGAAAACAAAGAAAGTGGCCTCGGGTTACCTTTTGACCGAAAGAAGCAAAAGAGAATGAGAGCTTTCCCTTTCGAGTTCCAACGACGACGGTCAGCAGCTAGACTGCTCAGGAAGGCTCAAGGAAGGTTGCTGGTGATGTCTAGAAGATCCCCAAGCCAAACCACCGAGAGTGGTGGCCCTAGACAACCCCCACCCGAGAGCAAAGAAGAAGAAGAATATTGGTTCTTCTCCGGCAATCTGTGGCTGCGGCCGGCGATAGGGTGGCTCAGGGAAAGGGGCAAAAGAGCAAGGAGAGGTGCTGGAGGTTCTGGAGGCTTCAAATCGTGTGCGGCTAAGGTTTCCCAAGAGGAAACCGTAGGTGCACATATAAAGGAGTGGAAAAGTTGCAAAAAAGTCTACTTAGATGCGATATTATTATTTGAGTCCCTCACTATAGGTGAGTTTTACATTGAGGCCCTTCCATGTGCGATATTACGCAATTTTGAGTATAAAATATGAAGATTTTTGCAAAATTACTGTGCAAAAACAGTGCTTTTAGAGTTTTTTCATAGTTTCGATTCGCCGAATTCGAAATTGGATTTCACCGCAACATTCAGCTCAACGAGACCGTTCAGGTAACAATTTTATTTCGTCGAGCTTGAACCTCGTTAGGTTAGGTTAGTCGTTTCTTCGAGAATAACTCTAAAAATTTGAATTTTTAAATTATAAAAACTCCAAAAATTAAATTTATTTAAAATTTTATAATTTAAACTTCACAGGTATTACAAAGGGGCCCCATAGGACCCTCAGATACCAACCCAAAGGTTCCCCAACCATCCTTTCGCTGAAGCAAAGAGATCGACCAAGGTTGCCATCTCGGCCGCACCTTATTGAACTACCGTCGCCGCCACCTCTGGTCACCGGCCAGCAGTACCCCGGACCTTCCCTCATAGGCCTTGACCTCCAGTAGCTTGTGCGCGCCCCCCTGAGCCGCCAGAGTTGGGTGGTGCTCGCTGCTGCTCGGGATTGCTACGGGCTAGAGCTGAGGTTGGTCGACCCTCCTATTTCGGCGACTCCGATGACCTCCGAACCTCAGGTGAGTGAGCACGATAATCCCCCTAACCCACCTTGATCTCGTGCTCACCTCCGTTTCGCTTGTGGTTGCTACAGTGAGTGGATCTCACGCGCACGCTCTAATGTTATTGATAAGAGCAATGCTACGTGTACACCCCGAAGGGGTGTACATCATACACCTCCATCATTTTAATGGTGCCGATATTTTTTACGGGTCACATCGAGTGACCCATCATCACACCCCCATCCTTAGATGGGTGGGGTGTATGATGTACACCCCGAAAGGGGTGTACACATAGCATTTTCCTATTGATAAAGTAAGTATGAGCAAGTATTAGATCATAAATTTGTACCACCTTTATATTATTTACTAAAGTAAAAATACTTCTCAAGTATTTCACAATCTCTTTCTATTGTCCATAAATTCAAAGCCATCAATGGTGTCGAAGCGAGAGCCTCTCGCCTTTCACAACGTGATATTTCAAAATTTTTGACAACTAGAAGGTGCCTACAAATCTCTAAAAGCTTCTTCTATGTCGCAAGATGGACAGTGATTCTATCAAAATTAGAAGAATTATAAATTTGAAATCTATCATGTCGACAATGGATAAAAGAATAAATTGGAGATATTTAAATGTGGCGTTTTGCCTCGAGTTCTTTTAGGGCCAAATTATAAGCTCTTTGATTATGCCTATTAACTTCTTACATCTTTTTTTGAATCAATCGATTTCTCTCATTAATACTTGCAATCTACTTGTATTAATCTTCTTTTGTACTCTTCAACCTAACAATATGACAGCGCAAGTTCTGCATTCTTCAAACTTTAGAATAGGCTTGGATTGAGTTGAACTTTTCAATGGAAACACACAACGAAGTGTAGAACTTACATATGTAAGTTATGAGCCACATTAATGGAAAATTATGCAATAGAGGTTAAATACGTAAGTTACGAAAACACACAACGAAGTAGAAGTTACATATTGAACTTGATACCCTAGAGAGAAACTACTATAGAAGTTGCAGTAGTGATTGATTGAACACAGACCATCCCCTGTTGAAATATCACTCAAATGAGTGACGTGTGACATTGATTCTTCTGTCAGTTTGCTAATTATTGCAAGGAAAAGGATTACCGCTTTATTTTAATCATAAAAGTGTTCACATATGCCCCTCAAATTGCTTATGTTCTCAAATCAGCGAATGCAAAACCAACAAAAATGACGGCATCCCTGGCACATAATTAAAAAAGAAAAGAAGAAAAATATATAAGTAAAACCTCAAAAGTCTGAAGTGCACAAAATATAGCTACTAACAAGATAAGTGAATAACAGCACAAAAGACACATTTAGAACAGCAAATCATGTCACCTTGACATCTAATTAATCCAACTCATTTGAAAAGAACTATTGCAACAGGCTACCATCTTGTAATCCACACAAATAGGCATTCAAATAATAAGAAGCTATTATTCCACTACAAACAAAAATAGCCTCTAGAACCTTGCATTCCCTCGATAATCTAAAACAAAAGAAAAAACATAAAAAGTGGGGAAAACCAATTTTTTTCTACACCACTCGAAAATTGTACGCAGAGATCCTCTACCCTCAATCCCACATGATCGCTCACAAGTTTCTTTAATTTGTTGGTAATGACTTCGTTTATAGGAAATGGGAGGAGGTCATCAGATTGGGCAAGGGGGGACTTCAAGAGTGACTCCAGCCTGGATCTGGCCCCAGCCGATAAGCCGCCAATGCTTCTCAACTCGTCGGCTGAGTGCCACCTTCTCGCCTTTGCTGGTGCAAACAGGCGCGGTGAGCTGCAGCTTAGCGAGATCGTTCTTCACGGCAACCACACGGGCGCCCGTTGACATGGATCCGATGTTGAGCATGAGGATCTCGCCCTTGGCCAGCTTCGACACCTTTCCTTGCTTTTCCGTGCCCTTCGTCCTCACACCCAAAAGCCTTCTCAGCAGAAAGAAGTTCACCTGCAAAACATTCAAAAGTTAAAGCACTCAGAAAATGCCGAACAACAAAAATATTAAGACAGGCAAACATTCTACATGAGCAATTGTATTGCAGCTAAGTCTACACGTAGACACTTGTTCCTGTGCAGATAATGCATTAATTTTTCCATCTTACCTCATATACTCCCTTCACCAGCTGAGCAAACTATAAGTGAAGTATTTAGCTCAAAAAGTCCTTGGAAAAGGATTCCAAGTTCCTCATATACACTAACATTGAGATTGTTCGACAAGAAAAAACATATTCCTACAAAAGTGTAATTAAAACAATGTTCAGTATACTTTGCTCTTGGTAGATAGATTATCTTTCAAGTTTAAGCAGCCCATATAAAAGTGATCGAGCTTAGCTTATTCCAGAATAAGGTAATCAATCCAACACTTTTTCAGCCTAGTTTTGGTACAGAAAGCAGCGATCTCAATTAACAGCCCTGGTTCTACTTGGCCCTACATCACTGGGAGTTGAGACAATGATAATGATGAAATATGCAGTTGAATGATACTTCAGAAAATTAAATTATCTCACAAAATTGTAAATCAATCATGCGATTGAGCAAACCTCCAACTCGACATAAACATCGGGCAAAGATCCAACTTCTCCAAGAACCTGACCAACAAGCCTATCTGCACGGGTCAGTGTAGGATCCATTGTAGTGCCCACTCCAATAAGCCCCCCGGGCACAGCAAACTGTAGCTCATTCTGCTCAGCATATAAGGAAACAATCCTTGAGTATATGGGGGTGCACTTAATGTTGCCGCTCTCATCCTTGATCACAATTCCAGGACGGACTTCAATGAACTGGTTCACCTTCAATACTCCCTGCATTGAACACATATATATATATATATTAATTTAGCTATTTAACCACAGTAACCACAAAAAGCATGATATGATAAATAATTAAGCATAAGAAACTATTGAAAAAAATTATCAAGATAACAACAATTGCAATCAAAACAGGAAATAAAATGCACTTGATGCCGAACAATAGGAGAAACTAGGTTTCTTGCAAAACTAGGTTTATAATAATGTATGCCTTCATACAGTTCAAAGTTTTAATATACCCTGAGTATGCTTCCACCGGCAACGCCACCCTTTATTTCATCAACCTCAGAACCAGGCTTATTCACATCGAAAGAACGAATCACAATCATGTTTGGCGGGGAAGTGAAATTCCTCTCAGGAATAGGTATTTTCTTGACAATATACTCGCAAACAACATCAATGTTGTATTTCAATTGGGCGGATATTGGTACCACAGGAGCCCCGTCAGCTATCGTACCCTGTCCATGTCATTGAACACTTTCAAGTGTCACAAAAGGGCAAAATAGAGGAAACTGATCTGTAGTATAAAACAGGCAACCCTAGAAATCCTACCTGAATGAACTTTTGGATAGCTTCATGTTGATTAATTGCTGCACTTTCCTGAATAAGATCAATCTTATTCTGTAGAATGATAATGTGTTGGAGACGCATGATTTCAACAGCGGCAAGATGCTCAGAAGTCTGAGGTTGGGGACAGCTTTCATTACCAGCAATCAGAAGAAGTGCTCCATCCATAATTGCAGCTCCATTAAGCATTGTAGCCATGAGAATATCGTGCCCCTGTTCAGCAAAAGCAACATTTAATAGAGATGTAGTGCGAATTGCTTGTGTAGCATATAAATCACATTGAGGGAGATGCTGGATTCAAACATGATATGTTCCAGGCATCTAATCCTTATTTTTGCCCCCTCCGATAAAAAACAAAAAAGAAAATGCAAATTTCCACGTTGGCATGCATGATTAAAATACACAAGATATATCTGATACAGTACCGGATATACAGCAAATCATAGGAAAGATTTTCAAGTCTTAAGGGACAGAAAGGGACAAAAATTAAACCATTGTACAAGGATAGAATTTTTGTCCCTTTCTGTCCCTTCTATAACCACTAAATGTGGTAGCTGCACTGAAGATTCTAATTACAGGGAGAAACCATAGAGAAGAAAATTAGGGAGAAACCATAGAGATGGAAATAGGAAGAAAAGAGTTATAATTACTTTGTAAGAAAGCATTCTGAAAGAGAATATTTGTTGCCTTTTGTAAAAGAAATCTGAATATTTTCTGATGACAATCTCTTTACTAATTCGGATTAATGGCTTTATCAACTAGTACTTCAACTATTAACAAAATCCATAGCCCGCCAGCTGATAAGTTTATAAAGCCTTTTGATGTAAAGAAATCATCATTAAATTTACTGAAATCCCCACCTTCCGTTGGCTGAACTCAAATCAAAACAGCAAATCTGACCAACATATATATGTGATATATGACCAGATACTACATCTTATAAGCACACTAATTTTGAAAGAACATTTTGGAGTAAAGAGATCAGTTCAGCGGCACAAAAAAACAAGATGATGTCATACCGGACAGTCAACGAATGAAACATGTCTCAAAAGCTTCATTCTGGTGTTTTCAAATCCTGGGACATCACATAGAGGACTATCTTCTTTTCCACTTCCATAAGCCCTGCATACAGAACAAATTAAAGTTGTCAACAGTGACAAAGCAACACTCTGCATGAATTAAGAAGGTTTTTAACAAGAATACTAAAGACAAGGTATTGAACATGAAAAGATCTCACAGAGATCTCATGGTTTGTGTATAGGATTTCTTTACTTTATCCTCCAAATATTTTACATGTTCTATTTTTTGACAATAAATTTCTACATATTTAGAAGGGGCAATGGCGCAATGCATATATATAGTCTAGCAAATACAAAAGAATGCGGTACTAAAATGCCGATATAACAGTAAAATATTATTGTGCAGAAGCCTAGACGGTAACCATACTTGTAGCACATTGGTCGAGGACATCTTTCTTCTTCACATTTATATATTTTTGCATTGGCATACCCCAATTTAATAGTGATATTACGCTCCAACTCATTTTTGAAGCGAACGGTCTGCAAGCAACACCAAAAAAAAAGGCTGAGTAAGGAATGTGAAACCAAGATTTAGTTAAATTAGCGGGGAAAAAAAGTGTATAAACACAATTTTATTAATATGAATTCCAAATAGCTGTGTAATTATGCAACCTCAGATTGATCAGAGAAAAAAGAGTATATGAAAGACTATTTTATCAATATGGTGGAGGCAAATAGCCATGTAATTATGCAACAAGACATGCTTTTACTAGCAGATTATGCCAACTACCAAGGAAAATTGCCCTAGCTATTCACAGTTGGCATTCAGTTGGTTTTATGGGTTCTATGAACTAATCATAACTTAAAAACTATAATAACACAATGTTTGAAAGGAACATGCAGTTAGTAGCTCTGAGATAAAATGCAGGAGATATGTTCTCAGGCAACATGTACTTGTCACATTAGATATCTGAGAGGAGAGAGGGTAATGAACAAAATTTACCACACATTTTGGTAAGAAATCCACTCAGACAATAATAGAACTTTTACCAGCTCAAGAAGTTATATTTATGATACACAAATACTTCGATACTCTAGCAGTATCCATTTTGCATACCTTACAACAATTGTAGGATAGTTCATGCAAACCTGTTGGCTACTTTTTTATCCAATCAGAAAAAATGAAAAATCTGGTTACCGCCAATATATTTTTAAGATTATTTATTAGATAGTTTCAAAAGAGGGTCACAATATCAACAAAAAATAACAATCATCATAAAGCTAATTGGAAATTAGAGTCAATTTATCATGACAATTTAGCATTTGTTGGTGAAGAAACTGGAGATGCTTGTGTAGGTATATATACTAATATAAGTTGCAACATCTTAACTCGATCACAACTAAACACGAGCCTGTAGCAAAAATATTTTCTATACAGACAAGCATGTTTGTCATGTGCGTACGCCTGTTTGCAAGCACTGCATGATGAATGTAATTAGTTTATCTCTATTCATATATGTCTGTTTTAACTGGATGTGTATATAAATCTATATATATATTTATGCCATTCTAATATCCATTGAACATCATATCATCGACTTCATGGATTTGCCCAAGCAGTGAGTAACCATGAATCATCCGTTATATTTTGCTAGTGCCACTACAGATTTCCCCATTCCCATTCTCGCTAAAGCCTTTAACACATCTTTCATCTTTCTCTCGCTTGTAAAACTTCTATTTCAACCAAGGCACTGCCTCAATATTCTCAAATCCACCGTGAAAAAGTGATACAGTGATAGGCACCTAATTACCCCATCTTACCATGCCAAACTAATGCATGTAACATGGTAAATATCTAAAGTAATTTTTGTAAGAGGGATTTCTATCATGGAGACAGTGAAAAGTATTCTTCTAGAGCACTGCGGATCTACATTTTACCCTCACTATGTTTGGTTGGGAATAAAGCAGATTACCTGTGCAAAATGTCTTACATATGAGGATTTCAAATTCCACTATAACTCATAGAACTGCTGCCTCATAGGTAAAGTAGCCATGGGATATTTAACCTAGCTAACTCTAGCTTGGAATAGCACCTATTTCCATTCTGTTTGATCAGGTAGTGCGGAAACCTACCTATCTCCGCAATGTATTCCCCAAGAAAACCCAACCTACAGGCACAAAGTCTAGAACTATAAAAGAAGAAAAAAGGAATATAAATATTTCTTGATCACAATTCTCCACATACAAAATCTTACAAGAAACTTTTCATCAATTACCTCATTCGAGAAATACTGACAGTTAAATGATGGACCTCCTGTAAAATGTTAAGTGAATCTACAGATCTCTGAGATTTTGTTCTTTGATCAAAACAAACAACTCATATTTGCATCTTAATTGACATGCAACTAATATCAATTTTTAGTAAAAGCTTATGTCCAAATCACAAGCATGCAACTAGGGCCTGTTTGTTTCACTGAAGGCGAAGTTCAGATTGAAATAGACTTTCGAGTGAACTTGAGTTCTGATGTAATTTATTTCACTTCCGTTGTTTGTTTGTATAGCTGTGGATTTGAAGTTCCACCAGTTCTATTGTTTGTTTGGCAAGAAGTGAATAACATAAAGCTAGAAATGCGAGAGATGGGTTAACATTTTCTTACTTTTAATTCCATAATTGACTTCGGCCTTGGGGTGAGCCAAAGTCAATTATGCTATTTTGGGGAGTTTGAATTTCGATCAAAGGTAAAGTTATGTAAACCAAACAACGAAAGTGGGCATTTACAACCAAAACCACTTCACCCCCTCTCCACTTTCAGTAAACAAACACACCCCTAGCAAAAGCAGCCTCAAGTGTTGATTAAAATAAAAATCAAAAGATTGTCACCAAAATAAACGCAATAGTACCTGGACACCAGATATGGCTTTTACGACAGTAGATTTTCCATGGGCCACGTGACCAATGGTACCTACTCATTTAACATAAAAAGAATCAAACCCAAGTAATAACAATAGAAATTGCATTGGAGCAAAACAAAAGACACCAAAACATGATAGCTACTAACAAAAAACACCACCAAAATTCAAGCTACTTAAACCACTAAAAGCATAATGAAAGCATTCCAACAGAAATTTACACAATTTGCATTAATGAAGGGCATTATTTAACCACTATTTACTGAAAACTTTGAGATCTCATTGCACTCCTTCACAATCTAATTAAACAAATCGTAATGCCACTATCATTATACATATGCCATGAGTACAGACCAAGGAATTAAGTGCCGTGGCACGGGGGCGTGCCGCTCGCCGCCTCGCACAGTACGGTACCGGCACGCTTGCATGCCGACACGTGGCACGCTTGCGTGCCGATGGATACGCATGACCTCCCAGTGGCACGGTCTGGCACGATTTTTTTTTATTTTTTTTGTTCTCAATAAGCTTTTATAATGCTATTTTGAAAAGTTTAGTTAAATAATTATATATATTGACTATATATAGCTATTTTTAAATTAAAGAAATATATATTTTTCAAAATTTTTAGAAAAATTATGAGAATTGCTTAACTTTTAAAATTAGTTTGATTTTATCTTTTTTTCCTTGAAATTTAAAAAAAATATAATATACAAAATTAGAGAAATATTTTTTTCAAAATTTTAATGTATATTTACAGAATTGATGCATATTGATTTGACGAGAGACCGCTAGATATTTAGATTAACCATAATAGGACCGTAATTGCTTTAGATAACTTTTTTTCATTTAAATTTTTTAAATATTTGAAGGAAAATATTTTTTATTAAAATATTTTAAAAAAAATATTAGATCTATTCATAAAAACTTAGCAATAAATTATATGACAAATAAATTAAACAAATTTAATTATTAATTAATTTAATTTATCTTTTAATTTTATCAGTATTTTCAATCTTTTAAAAAGTTAAAAATATTTTTATCACAAATCTCATCTAAAATACTATATCTATCTAAAATAATTAATTTTTTGACTATATAATAATTAAATCAATTATATTTATTTTCAACTTTTTATAAAATATAAATAAAAAAATTACCTAATTTTATATTTTTTAAAAAAAAAATTTACAAATTAAAAATATTTTTTAAAAAAAAAAATTACGTTGGAAATATAAAGGCGAATCCCAAAAAAAAATGGATGGAAGACATAAGAACCTACCAAAAAAAAAATTATTATAAAAAAAATAATAATAACAACGGATGAAAGGTACAAAAGCTCAAACCAAAAAAAAAACAACAATCACAAGAAAAAAAATCAAAACTAACTGTGAGAGAGAAAAAAAAAACAACCGTAACAAAAAATCTAAACTAACTGTGTGGGAGAGAAAAGAGAGAGAGAGAGAGAGAGAGAGAGAGAGAAGGATTTGCATAAAAAAAAAAAACAGAAAAAAAAAAAAAAAAAAAAAAAAAAAGGAGCGGCGATACCCCATGGGGTATCGCCCGTCTCGCGCGATACCCTCGCGGGTATCGCGCTGTCTCGCGCGATACCGGCGAGGGTATCGCGGCACGGGGGGTGCCTTGGCACCCCCCTTGTACCGTGCCCCTATATTGGGGGCACGGTACGTGCCGCCCCGTGCCGAGCGGCACGGGGCGGCACTTTATTCCTTGGTACAGACGGCTTTAAGTCTAAATAAAGGTTAAAGAAAATTATAATATGGTATTATTTTTGTCTCTATATAGATCTACACAAATAAACTACCATAGAAAAGTGTATACATGTACCCATCTACCACAAATTGCATAACCATGACTAGTATTTTGAAGGTTAATACAGTTTTTCTTGCATATGAGTCTAGACAGCCACATGCAACTAATATGGCCAACTCACTTTGTGACATCCAGTTTTGGCGTAGAAGCATATGCCAACGATTAGTAATTAACACAGTCAAGTAAACTAGAAATCTCCTCTTTGGAGAGCATAAATGCTTCTACATTGAGTAGACAACACACAAGTGATCACTTAAAAGTCAAAACACACTCTGACCTACTATATCAGCCAACACAGTCCAGACTCGCTCAACAAGAGTGATCATCCTAGCACAAGAAGATCATTGATAGAATATTATACCAATTAAAGAGACATAATAGAAGGTCCATGGTTTCTCACAAAAAATATCGTCTGCAACTTTCTCAATAAACCATGTGAAAAACTCGATGGGAAAAATTTTAACATTTGTGCATTGAAACACAATTTACAAGTAATCACTTAATCAAAGTTGAAAAGAAAGAACACATATATTAGCCTATAATCCCCCTATGCTAAAAGATATTCGACCAGTGCACCTCAAATGTACCATCTTTACAACTTGGGTTAATTATAACAAAACAACAGATCATTTAGCAGCTGATTAAATGCACACTGAAAGAAAACCTTTCCATACCCAGCAAGAATACAAAGAAAGAAACTCCATACAACATTTTCAGCCAAACTTCTATAAGAAAATAATAGGGCACTAACTTACAATTTCCACTGTATTGAAAATAAATTAAGTTCACACCAAAAATTACAATACAAGCAGATAAACAAGTTCTTTTCTTCTAATGCATTACGATGACAAAAAACAAGGAACATGAGTTTCGCAAGATAGACAAATGCTTTAAGGTGTTCATCACTTGGGAAAACCTTTAGACACACAAAATTATGTTTGACCAATTCTTCTTCACAATAGTTGATCAAAGATATCTTCATTACAGAAAATGATGATAACTGCATAAAAAATTCAAATTATAAGCAGATAAAGCGATTGTATTGCTACGAGTTAGGATGAAAATAATATAGATACAGTTTATTTTTGGGGAAAAGGATATCAGTTTTGAGGGGCAGAAAAACTACAAAGGCGAAAGATCAACCAAGAGTAACAAGACTCTTCTTGTCCTAAATATTTCACCTCCCAATTTGCTAGCTTCTAGCAAATTTATAACTTTAAGAATTAAGAACAAAATTCATTGGATGATCATAAATATAACTTTTTTGTACTCCCACTATGTACTCATATTATTGCAATTCCAATGACTCAAGCCAATGTCATGCATGGCTTCCCAATTATTCTGATTGACCATCTAATATTTCTTGGTTAACATCTTAAAAAACTGGCAAAACCATTCCAAACAGCTATATAGCCCTGCTAAATTATTAAATGAAAAGCAATCAGAGTATGTATAAATAAAAAAAATACCAATATTTATTGTTGCTTGACGTGAAATGACTTCTGGAGACAACGGATGCAGTTTTGTCACATCAAGCTTGCTTAAATCCTGTTCCATCAAACCTTTACGCGACATCTTTGCAGAAAGCAATGCACCAATCAAGTCTGAAAGAGAAAACAACATACTTATAGCTAGACTCTCCGTAAACTGCATAGAACTCCATGAACATGGAAATTACCACAAGAATGCAACGTTAAACACTTCGACAGCATTCCTAAAGGCAAAGACTGCCAAACAACTGTAGCTAACGCAACCTTGTTAGATTGCAAGATTAAAAGTATCAATTCAGTCAAACTAACTACAACCTAATTGCCAACGCTACCAGCTTGATTCAACAATTGCCATCACAAATTTTACGAATTATAACTACATCCAAATGAACAAAAATGTCAAAATTGAATTTGACCAAACATTTCAGCAATTACTAAAAAAAACTAGCAGTAAATTGAGGACTAAAATCGACTTAAGTCCTAACTGAGCAATATCTTAACAACCAAAGAATTCTAACACTATTCTAGATACTCCAAACTTTTGCAACAAAGAGAATGGAACTATCCAAAGAAAAACGTGAACTAGGGCTAACTGAAAATTAAGAGAAATGATAAATCGCTGTTCAGTAAAAAATAATACGAAAAATTAGCGGATCAAAAATTGCACAATAAAAACCGAAATTTCTCCCAAAAATCTCAGAATTGGTGAGGAAGAAAGAATCGAGTATACGAAACCAGTAAAGAGCCGGATCTTACATGAGACGGATCGAGAGGCGTCGAAAAGCTTCCGAGAAGAGCTAGTGCAAGGTTCGGGAATCCGACGCGAGAAACCCTACAGGGAGGAGGGCTTCGCTAGGCCGCTAAAGGCGGCGATCTTCGAGGGGGCGAATCCGAGGAGGAGGACGACGAGGAGGAGGTGTTCGGCGGTGGGAACAAACCCTAGTCGCTTGGGGGTTGCGGGGCGCGATTCCGCGGGGCTAAGCCGGTTAGGGTTGAGCGGAAAGGAGGGCTTCGTTACGGTCTAGGGTTTTTACCCCCTAATATATACGTCAAAGAAAAGGGAGAATTCGTACCGTCCAAGCAAAATTGGAGGGCCAAGATTTGATTCGAGTGTTGTTGGTTTAGGTTTATGATTATGTAATCTGATCCAATTCCAACCTGGCCCGGTTGGAGTACTAGTTAGTTAATTCGGATTCAGAAAAAAATCGGTTAGAATATAATACAGATAAAATTTGTATTATGAATTTTAAATTCATTAAAAAATTTGGTAAAAAAACGTACTCGATAATTATTCGAATAGTGATTTATACGAAAATTATACGTTCACTAATTAAAAATTCAGGATCAAAAATTCGGCTATTAAATAAATTTTTTTTCTAGATTTATATTATGAGCATAATCAGTTATAATTTTTAAGAATATAAAAATAAATAGATACAAAATAAAATAGATATGCTAACAATATTTCAAGTTTGAAAGTCTGAAGGTTGAAAAAACGTTAAATTCTTTATTATAAATAGGCTATTCAATCAAAAGATTCAAAACTGATTCTTCTAATCGTCATTCGACTTTCTATATGAGTCCAGATAATATTACACTTACCTCTTTTATCTCATTCAATACTCTAGTTCCTTCAAAAAGGACTGGTATTGCAACCCAAATAATAAGTATAAAAAAAGGACTGGTATTGCAACTCAAATAATAAGTATAAGAATCAGAACAAGAGAATAGATACCGGTATTGAAAAAAAAAAAAATAGCAAACTATATTACACAATACACACCACGATATATATATATATATATATATATATATATATATATATATATATATATAATCAAGTAAATAATTAAGATTGTCCATACATAAACATAAAACATATAAAGTTTATATACTAACATAGTTGAAAATTAGATATAAGATAAAGTCCGCACTCTACATAGTGTCTAGTGCCTACTAACATATTCAAACATATTCAAACAGTAAACAATAAAAGATATATTAGGCTCACAATACCACATAGAAGCATACACAAAAATATAAATAAATATAAAACACACAAGCATAAAAAGTTCTACATAAAAATTTAAATAAACATAAAACACACAAACACAAAAAATTCTAAGACATAAAGTTCACAATACCACATATAAGCATACAGAAAATTTAAATAAATATAAAACACACAAGTACAAAAAGTTCTAATAATTATAATCAACGAAGTCCAGTTCTTGATTTAACCACAAAAGGTCGAGATTAGTTAATGAATTTTCTTCAATTTCTTCATTGTCGTCTTCATCTCCATCTTTTTCATGATCCACATATTCTGAAAGTTCATGAATTTTTTCTAAATTAATAGGCTCCAAATCTTGTGATTCCAAAGTTGACCACTTTTTCATTGCCAATGTATTCATTCTAGTATAAACAAGCTTCTCTAACATTTCCGGAGATAATTTGTTTTTTTTCTTTGTTTGTGCGGCTTCATAGGCACTCCAATTTCTTTCACAAGATGAAGAACTACATGGTTGGCTTAAAATACGAACTGCATATTTTCTTACCACTGGAAGGAGATCACCACAATAATCCCACCAAACTCCTGTAATGAAGAATAAAAATTGGCTAATAATATTTTAAAAAAATTACACCAAAGTTTAAAAAATGGGCAATGCTACATGTACACCCCAAATGGGGGTGTACATCCTACACCCACCATCTAATGGTGAAGTGACCCCTTACCACACCCCACCCATTAGATTGGGTGGGGGGTGTGGGATGTACACCCCACAAGGGGTGTACAACTAGCATTTTCCTTAAAAATATATATAACTTACGAGGATATGAGGTTTTTAACATTATCAAAGCCGCAGAATTAAAAATTGAAGTTGCTTTAGAACGATAAACTTGTATTTGTTTTAAGAAATCTTCTTTCTCCTCTGAAAGAATTAAATTCTCAAACATGAAAATTATACCATCTTTCATTTTCCGACTTTCTCTAAACCCTTCATGAAACATATAAGACGAATTCAAAAGAACAGCAGCTGCATGTATAGGATGCATAATATTTCCATTTCTTCTTTCATCAAATAACTCCAATATGCGCATGAATTTATTTTGATTATTACCCGAGCAACATTTGATTGCTTCTTTGGCTTTTTCCATAGCTTCATATAAGTACCCCGAAGTAGATCCCTCACCATCAACTAAACGTAGAACTCGAACAATAGACTTTAAAGCTTGTAGGACCTTCATCGCTCTATTCCAAAATTCATTACTTTGGACGAGTTCGATAACTTTCTTTGCTTGTCGACTCTTGTTTAAATTGCTTCCTCTCCATTCAGCAGAAGCAGCAAAAAGTCTTAATTCATTCTCAACATCTACGAGTGATTGCAGCACAAGAAAATTTGAAGCAAATCTTGTAACACAAGGATGCTTTAATTGTTTTTGAGTAGCTTCTCGCATCAATGCCAAAAGAACGGTGTGCTTATACATATGATTTTCAATCAACCTTGTCTCGTCAATTATAATTCGCACCCATTCAACATCCTTATATATATCTTTTAAGAGCAATTGTAAGCCATGTGCTGCACATCAAGTCTTGTATATTCTTGGATACTTTCCCACAAGCATGTCACCTGCTGCTAGAAAATTGCTACCATTGTCGGTGATGAGTTGGACAACATTATCTGGCCCAATATCTTCAATTACAGATGATAAAATATCTTTAAGATACATAGCAGTTTTCCTCTCCCTCGACGATTCAAAAGAGTTTATGAAAATCGCACCTCCAGGTGAATAGGCAACGACATTAGTGAATGCTCTTCCTTTAAAGTCAGTCCAACCATCCGACATAATGGTGCAACCACTCAAATGCAATGAGGATTTCACCTTTTCAACATAAATCTCGGCTTCCTTTTTTCATTTGGAATCAATGTTGTTCGGAGTGTTGAATAGGATGGTACTTTGTAACTAGTACCATAGTTCGCAACCTCTCTTATAAGATCAATGAATGACTCTGATTGAACAACATTAAAAGAAATGTTATTCATTATAAAAAAACTTAGCAAGAAACTGATCAACTTCATCTTTGTTCTTCTTCTTATAAACGTCCTGCATTGTCATTTGATTAATTTCTCCAAATGATTTAGAACCAGAAACTCTAAAACTCTCACCATACTCATCGACATTTGTACTTCCTATACTCTTAGCTCTTTTGTTAGAATCTCCACCAATAGATGTGAATGCTTCTATTTGCACATCTGGTGGTACTTTATCACATATTTCAATATCATGTCCTGAAATTTGAGATAGGTGGGATTTGAGTCTTGCTACACCACCCGAGTACACTTTACAACAATATTTGCACTTAAATTTTCCACTCAATTCTTCCGCGTGAACCCAATTTTTTTTTTTTTTTCGAACCATTTTTCTGCACAAGACAAGTTAGAATTACAATTGTCTTCCCACGATGAGTGTAATGAAAAATAATTACGAAATACCGTTAATATAGTGTATCAATTTATCAAATCAAAACACTGCATGCACTTAACTTGCTAGATGCTCTAAATTAGACATTCAAATTTATCTTAAGCATTCATAGTCTAACATATACTAAGTACTAACAAATAAGAAATAACTTTTTCCACTCCACCAAGTACTATGGGCTTGGCGGCACTCCGCGTCGCCGAATCAGTCGAGTGTCCAGGATGGATTCCGCTTATTTGTCAAAGGATGTAGTCGTGGTTACCGGGGCGCGCTGAGACACGCCACGGTTTGGATCCTCGGCGTCTTCATGGTATTGTTTTAGCTTGCTGACATGAAAAACATGGTGGATCTTGAGGTTCGCGGGCAGCTGCAGTTTGTAGGCAGACTTACCCACACGTTTGACGATAGGGTATGGGCCTTCATACTTGCGCAGCAGCCCCTTGTGCACCTTGCGCAAGACCTTGAATTGCTATGGTAGTAATTTGACCATCACTTGATCACCCACGGCAAACTCCCGAGGTTGTCGCTTCTCGTCCGCCCACTTCTTCATTCACCAAGCTGCTTTCTCCAAGCTCGCCCTCGCAATTTCACCCCTTTCCTGCAAGTTAGAGGTAAATTGGAGAGCAACAGGGCTGCGAAACTGCTCTTCCGCGGCGGCTATGTGTGGGGCGAGCGGTTGTCGCCCAATCGCCAGCTCGAAGGGACTACAGCCCGTAGAGTCGCTGCGCCGCAAGTTGTAGGAAAACTAGGTGGCATCAAGGTGATGCACCCAATCCTTCTGACTGGCACTCACGAAGTGCCGCAAGTACTCCTCTAACAGAGTATTCACCCGCTCCGTTTGTCCGTCCGTCCGTGAATGAAAACTGGTAGAAAAGAGCAACTCAGAGCCCAAGATTTTGAACACCTCAGTCCAAAACTTGCCGGTGAATCTGGGGTCGCGGTCGCTCACAATACTTTCGGGGATCCCCCGAAGTTTGACTGTGATGACCCGGATTTTCACGGTGGTTTGCAGCATGTTCAGTGGCTTCTGGAGGCCTATGATGTGTGTTGGAGATGGTTGCGCGCAAATCAGACTTCAGATTTGGACCCAGCGCAAAATTTGGATTAAAAATACCTGTCCGGATGCCTTCGACAAATTTTAGAAGTGGAATTTGGCAAAACGGACATCGGATTTGGACTCGGCGTGAGAAAACGATGAAAATAGACTATTTACTTGTATTTTTCGAAGCTCGGATGCTCAAACACGAATTTCGAGGCATAGTGCACTGTTCCGGCGGCCGGCGGGCAGCGCCGGTGGCACGGGCAGGTGGTGGCGCCGGCGCGGGCGCGGGCAGGCGCGTGCACGGCGACGGGCAAGCCGGTCCACGGGATTTGGGCGTGCACCGGGACTAGGGGACTTTCGACGTGGACACGTGGTAGGTAACGATTGGTTGGTCAATGCACGCTCGACAGCACGCCGGGCGCGGCGCACCGTGGACCCCGCCAGGCCACCTGTCGCCCGCTCATTGGTGGGCGCAGCGACCCGGCTGCCCCGCCGTGAAACGTGAACCACGGTCTCTGCCGTGGACTGCGCTGCCGCGATTGGCGGGCGCGCATGCGTGGGGTGTGGAGAGGGCCACGTGGCGCGCTGAGGAGGATTTGGGCGCGCACAATAACGGGCCGGGCCGGATTCGGGCGCCCGATTCCTGCGCCCGAATCTAGACCCCCTCCTTGGTGGGCTTGGGCTATAAATAGCCATTTGGGGTTTCGTTTGTGGGCTTTTCCTCCGAGATCTTCGGCCCATTTTTGACATGGAGCGTCGTTTTCGAGTCTTCTTCGATATTTGGGATCCCGGAGATTTTTGGGAGTCGTGCCATCTGCGTTCTTCACTACATCGCGAGCTTCGACGCACCTTTGATACCGAGTTTTTTCCGTCGACACTTCTTCCGCGAGCTCCCCAGGACTGATGGAAGGGAATTTTTGGCCGATTTTTGTGGCATCGGTTTCATGAGAGGTAGATCTTCATTTTTCATGTTTTCTGCTCCTCTCAGTTTTTGGTTTTTATTGGGGTATTCGGAGCATCTTTGAACCCTTTTCTTGCTGCTGGTTTTCCTGGACCCCCCGAGCTTGTTCGATTTTTATCTTTGTGCTCAGTAATTGGATTTCGACCTGTGAGGACTCGATCAACATCTACGCTTCACGACGATCGCAGCCATATTTTTATTAGAATTTTTGGAGATAATCTCGTAGGTGATATTTTAGATTCTTTCGGACTGAGCTTTTCGCAGATTTGTGATCGTAGGAATTTTTACTTACTGCGGTATTTGGACTGTGTCTTTGTACCCAGGAGGAGTTTTATGGTGTTTTTGGACTCGTTGGAATCGTGAGAACCTGAGGATTATCCATGTTCAGTTTGGACCTTGGATCGACACGCATTTTCAGGTGGCTTGCTTCGTCTCCAAAACCGATGGACGGTTCTCTAATTCTATTGAATAGAATTGTATGCATGATTGCGAGGGAGTTAGGAAGCATGTTAGAGTGAGAGATGATACTTTCTTGTGTTGTTAATGAGTTCATGTCGACTAATGCTTAACAAATGTCATTATTGAAACTTGACCTAGCACCCTGTCATATGATGTATGTTCAACTAGACTAGTAGAAAATCACTTGGGCTAGGTTTATTTATTCTTTAGACATCCACACTTTACATTCTATCCCTAGACATAGTGTTTTCCTTGCCCGGGTAGTGGGCTAAGTGGTCAGGATTTCTCTTAGTGTAGGATGCATGTTACACTCGTGCTTGGGGACCGAGTAGAGTCTGGTAGATGTAGCTAGTCTTGTATCAGTGGCGGGAGCTGTTTGGGTAAACGGTGGTCCCGGATTGTCTTCGTTTTGTTTGTCGCCACTGTGTTCGTGGCAGTGGTGTGCCAGTGATAGCAGGACCTTGAATCCAGAATCTTTTTGGACACACATGATTTCAATAAACCAATATTTTTCTTCCAAATGTCGAAGGGTCGCCGGAGTCTGTTCTTGTCTGATTGGGCGAAAGCATTAGCCCTTCGGGGTTTGGGAATAAAACTTGTTTTCTAACTAATTTTCCTAAAATAGCTAAAATTCATTAAAATGAGTTTCCTTAATTCAAGATGATTTTACAAAAAGAAACTATTTTTAGTACTCACCCCGCGTGGGTCCGAGTGAAATGGTTTTCGGTAATAAATGTCACATTTTCTGTAAACTTCTTTACCCGAGAGAGAGCTCGAGTGATCTGGATTCTAAGGGTTGTCTTTTTCTTTGGGTCGAGAACAACGAGAGGCTATGCCTAGAGCCTGTTCTTGTTTGATTTGGGTTGTAGGTTCTAGTCTTTCGGAGTTTTCGGACCTTCATTGTTGTCGGCTGTGGAGTATACTCTGTTAGTGAGTTTGCATGTTGGGTTGATGTCCTTTTTGGGGAGCCGTTGGGTTGACGGCGGTCCCGACTGTCGAGTATTTCCAGCCAGTGAGTTAGAGACGTGATTTGGGTATTATCGATCTTGTTGATCGTGGATTGGACTATAGCCTGCATGAGCCATATTGAGCTCGACAGAGATGCGCAGATACTTTCCTCGGTGGGGTCGCGCCCCTCGAGTGCCACTCCGGAGCAGAGCCTATTACTTTACTATCGCTACTTGTCGACGCAGTCCCTCTGGCTGGGCCTTTCTTAGGCAGTCACGGACGCCCTACGTAAGTCCAGTCCCTCGTGGATGTAATGGCAGTAGGTGGGCGCAGGTTTGACTGGACTCTATGTGGCAGTCACTGTGATTGGGTTGATTGAGTTTATTGGGTTAGAGTCGATGCATCATGTTTCATCTGTATCACCCTTTGAGCATTTATATAGAGGTATAGTAGCTGTAGAGTTATTTCCAGCCTTTTTCTTATAGTACTGCATCTGTTACTTTATGCTCTAGTAGACTTAGTGGGCAGACCGTCGGATTTGGTGGCGGTACCCACTGAAAACTACGTGTTGGTGTAGTTCTCACACCCGCTGGGGGTTTCCCCCCCTTCCTCTTTCCTCTCCTTTGTTTTGCAGAGTCTTTTGTGGGTGTTGCTGATCCTTCTGTTGCTGACCGAGGCGAGGGAGTCGCGAACTAGTTCCCTACCCGTCCTTGGAGTATAGTGGTACCCTTTTTGGAGCTTTGTAGTACAGGCTCCTGGATTATTGTAGATAGTTACTTTTGAGAGTTTTATTTTTGAGAGACTTATGTATTGTGAGGTTCAGACTTGTACTATTTGGAGATGTATTATCTTATTTCAATAGTATACTTTTCATCTCTGATATCTATATAGTTGTAGTATTATCTTTTGCAGGTTAGACGCTTCGTCCATACGGGGCTTTCCGTATAGGCGGCGGATCTGTTGGCGGGCCCGGGTCGCAGTTTCGACCCTGGGGCGTGACATTGACGACATGGCTGACGAAGAGTCGTGCTGTTTCTTCAGCCGTGCAATCGGTTGGTGCTGCGATGAAGGTCCCGTACTTAGAAAAACGATCCACCACCACCAGTATGGACCCACGCTCCCCCATCTTTGGCAAGGCGTAGATGAAGTCCATGGAGATGCTCTCCCACAGATGGCTTGGAATAGGCAATGGCTCGAGGAGACCGCCAGGTCGCTGGTGTTCAACCTTGTCCTGTTGACACACCAAGCAAGTTCGCACGTAGGCCTCGACGTCTTCGTGCATTCGTGGCCAGTAGTAAGCGGCCTCGAGCAATGCCAAAGTCCGCTTCTGACCTGGATAACCTACCTACTTGGAGTCATGACACTCCTTTATGAGCTCGCGACGAAGGTTGCCCCACTTGGGCACAAACACCCGCCGCCCTTTGGTGAGGAGTAACCCGTCGTTGAGCCAAAACCTTCGCGTTTTGCCCTCTTTGACAAGTTGCACAAGGTTCTGAGCGATAGGGTCCTCGTTGGTTCCTGCGCGAAGTCGATCACGAAGTATCCCGCGAAGCTGCCACACAGCCGCTAGTTCAGCCTTGCGGCTGAGTGCATCGGCCACGTGATTCTCCTTCCCGGACTTGTACTGCATCACCATGTCGAACTCCGCCAAGAAATCCTGCCACCTTGCCTGTTTAGGCGACAGCTTCTTTTGCGACTGGAAGTAGCTTGTGGTGACGTTGTCGGTGCGCACCACAAACTTGTTCCCGAGCAAATAATGCCGCCAGGTCCGCAAACAATGCACGACGGCGGTCATCTCCTTCTCTTGGATAGTGTACCACCGCTCGGTGTCGTTGAGTTTGCGACTCTCATAGGCAATGGGGTGTCCATCCTGCACGAGAACACCACCAATGGCAAAATCTGAGGCATTAGTGTGTACCTCAAAGGTGGGACTGCAGTCAGGTAGTTGAAGCACCAGATCCTCCGTCACCGCCCGCTTTAGGTCCTCGAATGCCTCCACGCATTGAGGGGTCCAATCCCACGAGTGGTTCTTCTTCAAGAGATCCATTAGGGGGGCTGCTCTCGCAGAGTAGCCTGCAATAAAACGTCGATAGTAGTTGACGAGCCCAAGGAATGACCGCAACTCAGGTATGGTTGTTGGGGTCTCCCATTCGCAAATGGCTCGCACTTTTCGTTGATCCATGTGGAGTTGTCCCTGGCCTATCCAGTGGCCAAGGAAGTGTACCTCTTCCTTCGTGAAGCTATATTTCTCCTTCTTGACGAACAACTGGTTCTCTCGCAACACTTGGAAGATGATTCGTAAGTGTTCGATGTGCTCCTCTAAGGTGTTGCTGTATACCACGATGTCGTCGAGGTACACGACCACAAAGCGATCGAGATAGGGATGGAACAGCTTGTTCATGAGGGTGCAGAAGGTCGCTGGCGCATTCGTCAGGCCGAACGGCATGACAAGGAACTCATAGGACCCGTACCTTGTCACGCACGTGGTCTTTTCCTCATCTCCTTCTGCAATCCGCACTTGGTAGTACCCGGAGCGAAGATCAAGTTTGGTGAAGAATTTTGCTCTGCCCAATTGATCAAAGAGATCTGCAACCAAAGGGATAGGGTACATATTTTTGATAGTTACCTTGTTGAGCGCCCTATAGTCTATACAAAGCCGCAGGCTTCCATCGATCTTCCGCTAGAACAAAACTAGTGCTCCATAAGGTGCTTTTCACGGTCGAACAAAGCCTGCATCGAGGAGTTCCTTCAATTGCTTTTGCAACTCCTCGAGCTCTGGCGTGGCCATTCGGTATGGCGCTTTTGCTTGCGGTTTGGCTCCTGGCTCGAGCTCGATAGCATGATCCACCTCCCGCCTAGGTGGAAGTTGCTTTGGCAATTCCTTGGGCATGACGTCCTGGAATTCTGCTAAAACTACAACAATCTCCGTCGAAATGCCCTCCTCCTCGAGGCCCACGTCACTCACCTCGCGGATTGCCGCAAGGTAAGTCATCTCACCACGGTTTACACCCCTTCGCAACTGTAAAGTAAAGAGGGTCTGGGTGTTTACCGTTTTCTCCTGGCTCGCTAGGACCATGCACGGGGTTGTCTCCTCCATGATGCTTAATGCTCCAAGGTGTGGCATCGGAACCGCCTTTGACAAAGCTAAGAAGTCCATACCCAGTATGACTTGGAAGTCGTCGATAGGTGCGGCGGTGAAGTTTGCAGTGCCCTTCCAAGGTCCCACTGTAATTGCCACGCCTTTAGCTACCCCAACCACAGGTTGTGCCTCCGAGTTGATGGCCTTGATCTTACTTGTGTCCTTCTCGAGGGAAAGGCCTAATCGCTTGGCCTCAACCTCGGCGACAAAGTTATGAGTGGCTCCCATGTCGACCAGCGCTTGTGTGGCTCTGCCATTGAGGACCACATCGATGTATAAGAGTCCTTTGTTGAGGGATTTGGTGTTGCTTGCCAACCCCTGAACCGCATTGACGAGCCTAAGAGCGCCCATCTTCGTTGGTTCGCTGCTGCCCTCACCCTGCTCAGTTTGGACAACATTTACCTATTTTTTCTTTGGACAGTCTCTTGCCCAATGGTTCTCGCTACAAACGTAGCACATCAGTTTTTTGGACGGTGTCGCAGGTCCTTTGTCGCGACCTCTACGCTCCTTTGGGTCGCGGCGTTCTCCCCCACCCTTAGCCTTGCTCACTTTGGGTGTTCTGCCGCGAGATGGATATGCCTTCTTAGACTCAGGCAGCTTCTCCGCTAAGGCGATTGCGGAGCGCATGTCTTGCACGTTGAGCCCCACAAGTTCTTTGTTCGCCCATGGTTGGAGTTCGTCAAGAAAGAAGAATAGACGATATTCTTCCGCCATGTTGGTGATGGACATCATCAACTTGGAGTACTCCTTGACATACTCCTTGAGAGTCCCGATATGCTTGAGCCGTCGAAGTTGCCTCCTCGCGAGATATTCGACGTGCTTGGGATAGAACTGCGCCTTAAGCTCGCGCACAAAGTCCTCCCAAGTCTTCAATTCGCATTGGCCATTCTCGGCCTCTGCAGATCGCCGACGCCACCACAGCATCGCATCGTCAGCGAGGTACATGGATGCAGCCTGGACTTTTTCCTCCTCTTCGTATAGCCGCAGCGCCTTTATGTAGCGCTCCATGTGCCATAGGAAGTTGTCGATTTCTTTTTCGTCCCGCGTTCCTGTTAAGGATTTTGTGTTGGAGTATTTCGTGAAGTGTTTTCAGTCTTGAAGATTGAAGATGAAGAATTGTGGATTATATACATCAATCTCAAAAAAAAAATAGATTCGGGATAATCAGGCACGTTTAACTAAATAATTTTGGTGATCCGAATACATTTGTGTAGTTTAGAAACACTTGGAATATGGTTTGATGCATAAAAATCAAAAACTGGACTTTTTGGAAGTTCAGGATCCGGACCAGCCACGCCCAGTCCGGACCCCGAACATGGTTTGGTTTGTGCAATTTTCCAGTCTGGACCATCCCTGTTTCAGTCCAGACCCCGAACCTTAAATTCTGCAAAAATTGCATGAACAGTCCGGACCTCCCCTGTTTCAGTTCGGACACCGAACTGCGTTTTTCAGAAAATCTTCTGAAAATTGACGACAGTCCGGATCAGACTTAATCCAGTCCGGACCGCCGTGCGGGAAAAATTCTGTTTTGAAAGTTTTTGATGCTTATCTCTTTCCATGGGTATCTAATCTATAAATAGACTTTTTATTCATCGTAAAAAGTGATTTTTGATTTTTCGAAAAAGATTTTCTTTTAAGAAAGAGAAAAATCCACAAATATAGAGAAGAAAAGAAAACACGATTAAATTCATGTTTCTTCGTCTATATTGTTCGATTTGATTCTATGGTTTCCAAACTCCTATTTTCTGTAGAATCAAATTGAAGAATACTTAGATGGTATTTCTTGTCTATCTTTGATCTAAGTATTCGGATGATCACCACCAAACAAAAACAACGATTTTACCAAGAATCGGCGCGAGGATTCGCGTGGCCTTGTGGATTCAAGGTGCTACCGCTCTCGTGGATTCGGAGCGAGGCGCGCTCGTGTGATCGAGACGTGCTACATTGGTAAAGACCGTAGATTCGGTTGGACGTCGTGGATTCAACGTTGGACTTCGTGGATTCGAAATTGCACGCAAATCGTGGATTCGAGGAGCGTGTGGAGCGAGCGGAGAAGATCAACTAGGAGCGTATGGAAAAGGTTGAGTCGTAGGGTTACGGTAAATCACCTTGTACGTGTTTAATCATAGTGGATTTCGCCGTGTTATCGGTCCCGTGGTTTTTTACTCCTGTGACGGAGTTTTCCACGTAAATCTTGCGTACTTTATTTATTTTCTGCATAGGGTTATTTTTTTATGCAATGACTTGGTGTGTTTATTGTTTACACTTATTCTGTCACGCCCCGGGGTCGAAACTGCGACCCGGGCTCGCTAACAGATCCGCCGCCCATACGGTGAACCCCGTATAGACGAAGCGTCAAACCTGCAAAAGAAAGATGCTACGCTAAACAGATATCAGAGCTGGAAGTAAACTGCTATAACTAAAATAAATACAACTCCAAGTCCTCACCACAAGTACAAAAGTCGCTCAACTCTGATATAAAAGTACAACTCTATACCTCACTACAAGGTCTCTCAACAAGTAACTCTCAAAATATAAAAAGGGGTACATCTACTCTCTGGATGACGACTGGTAGAGATCTAGCTCGCGACTCCCTTACCTCGGTCTAAAGAAGCAACAACTGGAGCAGCAGGAACAGGAGTAGAAGTCCCTGGGGAAAAAAACACCACGACGGGTGTGAGAACTACATCCCACAGTAGTCCTCAGTGGGTGCCGTCAACAAGCCCAACGGTCTACCCACTAAGTCTACTAGAGGCATAAGGTAATAAATGAAATACTGAAGGAAAGAGCTGGAAATGAATAACTCTACAGCTACTATGCCCCTATCTAGATGCTCAAAAAGTGGAACAGATGATAACATGGTGCATCTACTAACATATCAGTATAGTCACCCAATCTGAACTGGCTGCCTCCTCGGGTCCAGTCAAACATGCGCCTACCTACTGCCGCACATCCTCAACAGGACGGGTCTACCGTAGGTGTCACGCCCCGAGTCCGCCAATTTGCACGGTTCGGGCACGCCAACAGACCCGCCAATCGGGTATGACCTTTCACTACCCGAAAGGAACGGTAACATCCATAATAACACATCAAGTGTATGCGGAAGCTCAATATCAGAGTACTAAAAATCACTACTAATTTAAAACTTTCATTCAATAACAAACAGTTAATGGAAGCATGCAAGAGTGAACTATAATATAAATTTATTACACTTTACATCTCTGAACTTGCAAATAAAATTATTACAATTTCCTTTACATAATTTCCTCACCATACATAGTTCACTCAAGAAATATAAAAAGGGATATCTCTGCTAGACCATCTAGGTCTCTATGCTGCTGGGCACTTGCCCCTGTCGAATGCCTCGCTGTCTGCACCTGTCTCCGTCTCGACCGCGGCATCCATGCTCGAACCTGTGGGGGGTCACCCAAGGGGTGTGAGAACTCCGACAGAGTTCCCAGTGGGTTCAACCACCGAGAAAGAGTGTCCTACACCACTTGGTCCAATGGAAGCAATAATAATAGTGCTAGGAACTAAAATCCTCGATATCAAAATGCAGCTATGCAAAATAATATATCACTATCTCTATATAGTCATCAACCCAGCACTACTCTGTTTAGTCATATCAGGCTACTAAGCACCAACTCGGCCACTATGCCGCTATATATAAGGTCAAACTAACCCGGCCATCTTGGCCACTCAAATTTCTCTTATTCTTTAAATTCTGGTGCTTTAGTTCAAGTTAACCCTCAGAAATTTCTTATCCAACGGGCCCCAGCCCGGTAGTCCTGCTACCATAAGATAAGATTTCTAAGGTTGCCGATAACACCCGCGAGTGTTACCCCGTCCTACGGAAGAAACGTCCCGAACGGGTCTCTACCCGGGAGAGGGGCACTGCCAACTGCTCCAACATGGGCCGCGTTTCTCACCGTAGGTCCGCCCGTTTTATCTTTATCTTTTCTTTTGCCTTTAGCTCTTTGTTTTGCCTTTACTTGGGAAGCTGAGTCTTGCTCACACACTTCCCCCGGGAGTGACATATGCTCAACCCTCCCGTTGGCAACTTAGCTTTAACACTTTAATTCACTTGGGAGTGACATATGCTCAACCCTCCCAATGGCCATTTAGGCTTTTCCTTTACAGGGTTCGAGGGTTCCAAAAGACGGATGCCTACAACCCCAATCAAACAAGAACAGGTTGTAGCATCGCCTCCCGTAGTGCTCGTCCCAATGTAGTTTATCTTATCCTTTTTACCTTTTATTAATCATTCTCTTTCTTTAACCATTTTCTTTCCACTTTAGGTTCAGATGAGTTTAAGGCACCTTGGCACTCATCTCCCCGGGAGTGACATATGCTCAACCCTCCCGTTAACATTCATGCCTCAATGCTTCTCTTTTACTTTTTTCGTTTATTTCAAGCGATTTGCTTGTCTTACTTATTAACCACTTTTAGCTCTCTCTCGAGCAATTTGCTTGTCTTGCTCATTAGCCACTTTTGGCTTTCATTTAAGCTTTATTTCTTTTATCCTAAGTTCTTTATCCTAGGATAATTTTGGTGTCTCTAACACCAATTTAAGTTTGAACAACTTGTTCATTTCCATTTCTACTTATTTTGCCACTTGGCAATATCTTTAGTTTCCTAGCCACTTTTACACTTTCCTTACTTGTTCTCAATTCACAACCCTAAGCTTCAATTTCCCTTAAGGTTGCACTATATCACTGCACTATGTCACTAGGACACTAGTTACTTTCAGTTTTATCTAACTTAGAGCTTATTAACTCTATTTCCATTCACTTTTATTTAACTCAGATAGAAGTTAAACTAATTGATCCATTTACCCAGACGTCCTATGACTTTCTGGGGTTACATTATTTAATTCTTTAACTTGAGAATCTAATCCCCCTGTTTCCTGATTTCTCACTGAACCCTAGAGTTTTACTAACTCTATTTTCCTGTTCCATGTTTAACCTAGGGTTGCACTAACTCTATTTCATCACTAGAGTTTAACCCTATTAGTTCATCTTAGGTTCCTTTACCTGAGTTCCATAACTTGTTTAACCTAGAGTTCTCTGACTCTATGTTTAACACTCTATTCTTAACCTTAGATTATTCCCTAAGTTAATGTCACTCGTCCACCTAGGTGTATCTCCTAGGTCATCATGCCACTCGTTAAACCTAAATCTAGGTTTTCTCCTAAGTCTTACTACCAACATGCATTTCCTTTTCCTTATGCTTTCACATGATTCCTAGGGTTACACCCTAACATGATCACAACAATTGATTACATCTACACATGCAATTATTTACATATTCATCATAAAATAATATTTATCTCCTACGCATGCCACTATTATCATGATTCCCTAACGCCTCTAACAGGCTACTATCATGCTTCTGGATCGAAAAGCAAAGGAGCAAGGGGAGAGGTCACCCAATTTCGGCAGAATCCCCCACCTCAATGTTTTCCCCCTGTTCTTGAAAGAGACGAATTTCGCTCTTTTGATCTCCGAGGTTTTCCCTAAATTGTAAGGAAAGAAAAATCATGAAGCAATCGCTTTACATAACTCACTAATTCCAATAAAACGATAAAACTTAGCCTCTTTGACCACTAAAAGGGAAAAATCCCTATTTGATCACTTTCTCACAAAAAAACTATTTTTGGATTGGCTTACAAAAATGGGAGAAGAACAATCCCCCCTTGACATGTTGCCAAAGAGAAATTCGCTCTCTTTGGCCATGGGCCAAAACGCTCCAAAAATTTGGGAAAAAAACTCAATTTGAGCAATTCCCACAATTACCGATTTCGCACATTGGCAAAATCAAGAATTTGCATTCAAAAATTGAAGAGAAACTCAATTTAAGTGATTCCCCCAATTCACCGATTTCGCACATTGGCAAAATCCATAATTCACGTTTAAAAATTTGAGAGAACTCAATTTGAGCGATTCCCCCAATTTACCGATTTCGCATATTGAAAGAACAAGAAGAAAGAAGAAATTTTTTCCTTCTTTTCTTTTTCTTTCAATTTTTCCCTTTTTGCTTTCTTCCTTCTTTTTCTTTTTTTTTTTTTTTTTTTTTTTTTTTTTTTTTTTTTGTGTACAATCCTGCTGCTGCAGCAGCAATTGTTGCTGCTGCAGCAGCAGCTGCAGCCAAGGCAGCTGCAGCTAAGGCAGCTGCTGCTGCTGCCTTAGCTGCTGCCAGCTGCTGCTGCCTAGCAGCAGCTGCAGCCAAGGCAGCTGCATTGGCAGCTGCACATTGCAGCTGCCAAGGCAGCTGCCAATGCTGCCTGCGCAGCATTGTTGCTCAGCTGCTGCTGCTTAGCAGCAGCAGCTGAGCAGCTGCATTTCGCAGCTGCTGCTGCCTCCAAGGCAGCAGCAGCTCCCCCCCCCCCCCCACTCTCCAAATATATATATATATATATATATATATATATATATATATATATATATATATATATATATATATATATATATATATATATATATATATATATATATATATATATATATATATATATATATATATATATATTTCCTTCTTCCCTTGTGAAATAGAGGAAAAAAAATAGGGAGAGAGGGAGAGCACCTTTATGAAGGAATCAAGAGAGAAAGAGAGAGATAGCCTTCTTCTTTCCTCCTCCTTTCTTCTTCTTCTTCTTCTTCTTCTTCTTCTTCTTTCCTCCTCCTTTCTTCTTCTCCTTTCTTTCTCCCTGCTTCAACAGAGAACGAAAGAGAGAGAGAGAGGTGTGGGCTTTCCAAGAGGGAGAGAGAGAAAGAAAGAGAGAATTAAATGCTCCTGCAGTGGTGGTTGGGGGAAAGTGTGAATTTACTAAAATGCCCCAACTTAGAATTTAATTCCCAAAACTGCCCTCAATTATGCAGTTTTGCACCTGCAGTGAGCAAATTCGGATATCCCCTTTCCTCTGTGTCTTGCCGTCAACTGGGAAATCGAAATCGTAATTTTTCTTCTCCCCTTTATTCTACAAATTTTTCTTAAACTCTCCACGATTTATTTTAAATTTTTGGGCTGCTCTAAGCCCTCGAAAGAGAGCCCCGAAAAAGCTTCGCAATCAACTACACTGTCAAAAACTGCAGTTTCAGAATTCACGAAGCATTTTTCTTCGCTTCGTTCTCCTATTTTCCTCCGATTGCTCACCTCGGCATTTCACCCCTTTTAATCAGGAAACTTTTCTGAGACACTCCACGATTTCTTTTGAATTTTTTGATTACTCTAAGTCTTCGAAACAGGGCTCCGAAAAAGCTTCGCGATCACAGAATTCAGAATTTCTGAATTTTGCTAAGTCTCTAGGGCTTCAACTCACTTTTCGACCCGATACCCTTCGCGTCGGTCCGAAACGCACCGAACTCGACTATAATCATATTTAAAATACGTTACGAGTCTTTTCACCGTATTTCGACATTTTGCGAAATCGGCAAACAAGAACTTAAACTTTGCAAATTTGATGCTTCAACTCTCAACCATAACTCACTTTTCGACTCAACGGCTTTTGCGTCGATTCGAAATGCTTCCAACGCACTTGTAATTACATTTGAAATGTGTTACAAGTATTTTTGCTGAGTTTCGCCACTTCGCAAAAATCGGCGAACTTAAGCTTTAGAATTTGAAACTTCAAATTCTCAACTACAACTCGCTTTTCTCTGAATTTAATAAAAATAGTATTTCATACCATTTTTATTTTTATTATTTATATACCATAAATCTGGTACATTACATTAGGTATGTCTGTAGCTGCCAAAACTGGCTCAGCCAGAGGGACTGTGTCCGTAACTGCCAAAACTGGCTCAGTCAGAGGGACAGCGTCCGTAACTGCCAAAACTGGCTCAGTCAGAGGGACAGCGTCAACAAGTCACGATAGAAGAACTCAATCTCACGCCGGTTACAACAACCCGGTCTAAAGCTCAATCTCAACGCCGGTTACAACAACCCGGTCTAAAGCTCAATCTCAACGCCGGTTACAACAACCCGGTCTCGCCTACTCCGGAGTGGCACTCGAGGGGAGCGACCCGCTCGAGTCAATAAGTAACCCATGTCCAACAGCTCTGTCATGTATCTCAATCAATCAGGCAAAAGTCGATACTATGCTCAAAGTGGAGACTCATTCAATCCACAATGCAAAACCTAGCCCCAACTGATGCATAACACTAATCGGTCCAACCGCCCACAGTTCGCGGTTGCCAAAATAATAACCCGAGTCGATAATCTGGTGCTATCACACCCGACTCAACAAATCACTGTCTCACTCACTGGCTGGAATCTACACAGCTGAGACTCACTGTCACTATGACAGCTCACAGCACAAAACCCACTGGCTGGAGATGCTCCACAGCCAGGATCGGCCCACAACTCAGGGCTAACAAATCTGGTCGGACAACACTCAACGACCCGGGACCACCGTCAACTTCGACGGTTCCCAACAACAGAACATCAACCCAATCTGCTGACTCACAGACAGGATAAGCTCCACAACAAACGCAGAGAAGGGTCCGGGAACCCCGAAAGACTAGGACCCACAACCCTAATCAAACAAGAACAGGTTCTAGGCATAGCCTCTCGTTGTTCTCGTCCCAAAGGAAAAAGGGCAGACCTTGGAACCCAGACCACTCGAATCATCACGGGTGGTTAAAATTATCAGAAAAAGGTGATATTTCTTATTGAAAGCCCTTTGATCTGAAAGAAATCCAAATTTAATGATTTTTAGTTCTTTTTAGGAAAACAATTGAAAATAAGTTTTATATCCAAGCCTCGTAGAGCTAATGCCTTTGTCCAATCAAACAAGAACAGACTCGGCGACTCTACGATGCTCGGAAGAAAACATTGGTTGACTAAAATCATATGTGTGTCCAAAAACAGTTCTGGGTTCAGGGTCCTGCTATCACTGGTATATAGCTGCCACTGACACAGTGGCGATAATAAAACAAGAAACCAAAACATCTCGGTACCGCCGTTTATCCAAACGGCTCCCGCCACAGATGATCAATCAACTACTTCTACCAGACTCCACTCTGCTCCCAAGCACGAGTGTAAATGCATCCCACACTAAAGGAATCCCGACCACTCAGCCCACTACCCGGGCGAGTAAAACACTATGTCCAGGAAAGAAAAGAAGTGTGGATGTCTAAAGCAGAATAAACCTAGCCCAAGTTGGAGTTTTCTACAATCTGGCTGAACATGCTGCATACGACGGGGGTGCTAGGTCAAGTTCCAAGACAACAATAATTTTACAGATAGTAGGGAACAAGAGATCGCATGATCATCAAACAACTCTAGAATCAACAACTGTCACTTTCTAGCATGCTACATAGGAATATCACTATCATGCATGGTCCTACTATAGCAGATTTAATGCACATTCCATCAATCTTGGAGACAGTGCCACCCACCTGAAAGTGCACAACTGTCCAAGGTTCCACAGCTGAAAACACCAGGAGCAGCAATCTGCACTAATCCTCAACACCGACAGGTTCACAAACACCCGTAAATACCCCTGGGTACAACAAAAAGTCCAAAGTTACACTTAATTCCACAATTTACCCCAATTAAGTTCCAATATGAAATCAGCCACAAAGATGTCACTTTTTCACCTGCAAACAATGCTCCAAAAAATCCAATAAAAATACCACGGCGATCCTCGCGTCGAGACCTTCGAAACGGGTACCTGCACGTCCAAATCCGAGCCCCGTAGGCCGAGTTACAAATTCCACAACACAGGGTGCGCAAAACTTCACAATCTCACAACTGTAATACCTTGCACAGTAAAAGAGGGAATAATATACCTTCGGACAAGTCTCAGAAAAATCCCAGAAAAATACAATGATAATCCTCGCGACGAGTAGATGCAAAAAGTGTATAGGCTCGTCTCGATCTGATGCTCGAGTGCGGAGATAAAATTCCGGCAAGGGGCTGCTGTCCTAAAACTCCACCATCAAAACAGCGGCTTAGAACTATCTCGAAAACCATACCATAAACTCTGAATCCAGCAAGATGATCAACACGAAAGTCGAAGACGTACCTCTCGTGGATCCACTGCCGCAAGAATGGTCCAAAAACACTATCGGAGTAGCTCTGTGGACCTCTCAGACCAAACAGCGACGATAATGGGCCTCCGATGAACGATCGTCGCTCCGCGCTACGATACCGAAATCGTTGATGCCGCGGCTTCCAAAAATTCCGGGCCTCTGCCAGAAGATGCGCAACACGAAGATCTCCAACTTTGCTAAAGCGGCCAAGGGCAGGGGAGCTCAGGAAAGGGGGCAAAAAGCCCCAGCAAGCAGCCTATTTATAGGCCCAGCCCGAAAAAATCCAACTTTCGGATTTTGGCCCAAAAACCGGGCGGCCGAAACTTCCGGGCTGCTACAGTAACGGGCCCGGCCCATTACTGTTCACGCCCGAATTAATCCCAGGATGCCACTAATCTACCAATAAACTCTTAAGTGGTGATTCGGGTCCTCACATATTCACCCCCCTTCTAGGTGGTTTTTCCCCTATTCAGATCCATATTAACATAACCCACAAGTGGTATCAGAGTGAGAATAGGGTTGTAAACAATGGTTGAAGGTGGAAACATCAATAGACCACCGTTTTTCGATGGAACAAATTATGCCTACTGGAAAGTACGCATGAGAGAGTTTTTAATTTCCATCGATGAACGGGTTTGACAATCAATTGAGTTTGGATGGACAAATGCTACTGAGATTATTATCGATGTTGTCACCATCAAACCTAGGTCGAAGTGGACTAAGGAAGGAATTGATGCTTCTTCTTACAACGGCAAAGGAATTAATGCTTTATTTAATGCCTTGTCACAAACTGAGTTCTCTCGCGTCTCGGCATATGAGACTGCGAAAGAAATCTGGGATACTCTACACGTTACACATGAGGGTACAAGTTTAGTGAAGATTCAAAAATTGCAAATGCTTACGAGCAAATTTGATTCAATTCATATGGCAGAAAATGAATCGTTCACAGATTATTATACACGATTGCAAGATATCGTTAATACATGTGCTAAATTGGGAGAGAAAATTTCAAAATCTAAAGTTGTAAGAAAGATATTGAGAACTCTTCCTGAAATATTTCGCCCTAAGGTCGCAGCCATTGAAACAGTAAAACACCCGGACGAAATCAAGATAGAAGAATTAGTTGGTGCACTTCAAACATATGAAATGACTTTTCCTACTAACATTCTTCTGGAAAGCCTTCATCTTCTTCTAAGTCTTCAGGTTTTGCATTGAAATCAACAAAAGAAGAAGACGCGGATTCATCCTCCTCAGACGTTGATGATAATTTATCAATGGAGGATTTCGAGAAACAGATTGTGTTCTTGACAAGAAAATTTCGCCGAAGCTTTCGAAGGGGAAATTCAAGCATACCATCATCTTTCGTTAAGTCAAAGAAAGGCAAAGGAAATTCAAGCTTTAAATCAAGAAAGCAAGAGGGTTCTTCAAAGGACAAGAAGAACATCGATGGACAAATCCAGTGCTTCAAATGCCGAGGTTATGGCCATATCTCAACGGAGTGTCCCAACAAGAATCCGTCAAAGAAGAAGGCTATGCAAGCCGTCACATGGGATGACACTTTCACTTCCGATGAGTCATCTTCCAGTGATGAGGATAACAACGCCACAGCATTTATGGCGTCCACAACTTCACCTTTCGTGTGTTTTTCAGCGACCTCCTCTGGTTCATTATCCATCTCCTCATTGAATGAAAAAACTACAACGGAAGATGAACCGAGCGATTCCGAAGGTGAAGACTTTGCTTTTGTCTACTATAAATTATTAAAGGATTCTAAGAAATTGGCAAACCATAATAAGAGTTTGAGAAAAAGATTGTGGGATCTTGAAGAACAAGTTAAAAAGGCAACTTCTCTCTCGAACGCTCTTGAAGAGGAAAGGGATAGTTTGGTCAAAATAAATGTTTCCCTTCAAGAGAAGAACGAGCATTTCGAGAAAGAACATATCAAATTGGTGGATAAAGCGAATCACTTCTTGAAGCTCCACTCCGAGGCTCAACAAGAAAAATTGGAGATGACAAAGACTATATTCCAACTTAAGGAAGATTTGAAGCGTTTCTCTTCTGGAAGGAGCAAGTTGGATAAATTGCTTGGTCTTGGTCAAACGAATCGTTTGGGTCTTGGATTCGATCGAACCGGTAAGGATCCGAGTTCGAGTGGAACGGTTTTTGTGCCTCAGTCGGTTGCTCCTCCTCCGACGAAAATCAACGCATCCAACGTTAACAAGTCTGCCTCATTACGGTCAGGATCAAATCTTTCCAAGGTATGTTTTCATTGTGGTTTTGCATGGCACATTAGACAAAATTGCAAGTATGAAGTCAAGCGGACAAATCAAGTAGGACTTGCAACTACTACCAACAAGTTCATCCCCCGAAAATCGAAGAAGAACCATTCGAAGGTAAAGAACTTTGGTAGTACACCCCACAAGACGATGTCATCATGGATTCCAAAGAAAAGTGGTCATCGAAACAAGACGTTTTCACCAAGGAGATCAACTTCACGATCATTGCCGACGTATTCCAAAACTCGTAAGGTTTGGGTGCGCAAAGGTGAACTCTTCCATTGTCTTGTCATTCATACATCACTACATGCACATGACAATTCATCTTGGTATCTGGATAGTGTTTGTTCACGTCACATTACTGGTGATAAAAACTATTTTCAAACTTCAGAGAAAACCTCCGGAGGACTTATAGTTTTCGGAGATGGTCGATCTTCAAAAATAGTTGGCAAAGGAACAATTGCTATTCCAGATGGCCCGGTTTTGAACAATATTCTATTTGTTGAAGGCCTTAAGACTAACCTCATAAGCATTAGTCAATTGTGTGATAATAGTTTTTCAGTTAATTTCTCTTCTGTTGAATGCATTGTAACTGATGAAAATCATTCATTCTTTTTGAAAGGGGTTAGATCTCAAAATAACTGCTATGCAGTTCCTAATAAATTTTCTGAACATTGTAACCTAGTGTCACTTGATAATGAAACACTTTGGCATGAAAGACTAGGTCACATAAATTTTAAGAAACTATCTAGAATATCTAACAAAGACATAGTTAGAGGTGTTCCTAAATTGAACTTCAAAGAAAACCTTGTGTGTGGTGGTTGTCAAAAGGGAAAACAAACTAAATTCATTCACAAGAATTTGAACCATGTAGGAACAAAACGGCCATTAGAATTATTGCATATGGATTTAATGGGCCAACTCGTCAACCTAGTTTGGATGGAAAATGGTATATTTTTCTTTTGGTTGATGATTTATCTAGATATTCATGGGTACCATTTTTAAAAGAGAAAGCGGATACTTTCAATTCTTTTCATGAGATTTGTCATCGTATTGTGATTGAGAAGAATGAAAAGATCGTTAGTGCTCGGAGTGATAAAGGTGGAGAATTCATCAATTCTAAATTAATTGATTTTTGCACTTCAAACGGCATAAAACATGAATTCTCTGCACCTTATACACCGCAACAGAACGGTGTAGTCGAGCGCAAAAATAGAGTTGTACAAGAGATGGCACGTGTTATGCTTCATAGCCGGAAACAGTTAACACTGTTGTCTATGTGATCAATAGAATCTATTTGCGCCCGGGTACTTTGAATACCCCCTATGAACTTTGGTTATGTAGAAAACCAAATATAAAATATTTTCGTATCTTAGGGAGTCGTTGTTACATCTTACGCGATCGAGAAAATCTTGAAAAATTTGACTCTTGAAGTGATGAAGGAATTTTTATGGGTTATTCTACAAACAGTAGAGCATATCAGGTTTTTAACCTTGAATCTAAAACGATGATAGAATCTTTCAATATTAAAGTAGATGAAGCTTTTTATTTTTTTCCTGATAAATCTACTCCTGATATCTCTATTGATGATGAATCTCCTGCTAATGATATTGCATCTTTACATGATAATACTTCCGAAAATTTTGATGCATCCCATGGTTCTTCTAGTTCATCAAATGTGCAGGAATCATCGCAAATACCCCCGAGTACTCCGTTACCTCAAACGCTACGAATCTCCAAGGACCATCCAGAATCAAACATCATTGGAGATCCTCAATAAGGAGTTAGAACTCGGAGACAGTTGGTTTGTGGAGTTGCATGTTATGTCTCCATGATCGAACCAAAGAACATTGATGAAGCTCTTCAAGATGACTATTGGATTGAAGCAATGCAAGAAGAGCTCAATCAATTTGAAAGGAACAAAGTCTGGGAATTAACGAAGCCCCCGAAGCAACAAAATATCATCGGTACAAAAATAGATTTTCAAGAACAAGAAAAATAAAGACGGTACCGTCATTCGGAACAAAGCACGTTTGGTTGCTCAGGGCTATTCACAAGTTGAAGGTATAGACTTTGATGAGACATTCGTCCCGGTAGCTCGTCTCGAGTCCATTCGTATTCTTTTTGCGATTTCTTGTCATTTTAAAATAAAACTTTTTCAAATAAACGTTAAGAGCGCATTTTTAAATGGTTTTCTAAATGAGGAAGTTTATGTAGCACAACCGAAAGGTTTCATTGATCATAAACTGCCTAACCATATTTTTCGATTGAAAAAGGCTCTTTACGGTCTAAAACAAGCACCGCGAGCATGGTACGAAAGATTGACAAAGCACCTTTTGGAAAAGGGCTATACTCGAGGGGGGGCAGATCAGACACTCTTTGTGAAGCACTTTCAAAACAATTTCATTATGGCACAAATTTATGTGGACGACATTGTGTTTGGTGCTACGAGGAATAACGATGCTTCAAAATTTGCCGAAATAATGGAAAGCGAATTTGAGATGTCCATGATGGGCGAGCTTACGTATTTTCTTGGATTGCAAGTTAAGCAAAGTGATGATGGCATTCATTTATGTCAATCCAAGTATGCGAAGGAGTTGGTCAAGAAATTCGAATTGGAGAACTCTAAAGACTTTTAGACTCCTATGGGAACTAGCAATAAGGGATTAGAAAGTGAATCTCACGGAGAGAGTGTAGACGAGAAGCTTTATCGAAGCATGATTGGAAGTCTACTCTACCTTACGGCTAGTCGCCCGGATATTTATTTCAGTGTTGGGATTTGCGCGAGATATCAATCAGCACCGAAGGAAATTCACCTGAAAGCGGTGAAAAGGATCATTCGGTACGTCAAAGGTACTAGTAATTTCGGAATTTGGTATCCTATGAGCACATCTCTTGACATAATAGGATATTCGGATGCCGATTGGACTGGATCAGTGGATAATCGGAAGAGTACGAGTGGTGCATGTTTTTACCTTGGTCATTGTCTTGTTGCATGGCATAGTAAAAAATAAAACTGCATTGCTCTCTCTACTGCCGAAGCAGAATACATTTCAGCGGGAAGTTGTTCAACTCAATTGATTTGGATGAGAAGTGTTTTGAGCGACTTTCGCATTCCTGCGACTTCGGTAACAATTCTTTGTGACAACACTAGTGCCATAAATATTTCTAAAAACCCTGTGTTGCACTCAAGAACAAAACACATTGAACTTAGATATCATTTTCTTAGAGAGCTAGTTGAATCAAGTACTTTACAAATTTCTTATGTTTCAACTGAAGATCAATTAGCCGATATTTTGACAAAACCTTTAGATCAAAAATATTTTATTCATTTGCGTAAAGCAATTGGAATGCTTTCTTTGAAATAACACTTTTTGAACTATTGCTTAGATTAGATTTTGTTTTGTGTTTTGTGTTCTTTTTGTTTGTATATAGAACATTAACTGAGTATTAGTTTAATTGACTTTAATTGCATCCTTTCATATTTTGAAAAATTTATTATGATTTGGATATCATTATAATTCATTTGATGCGATGATCATTTATATCATTTACTTCATCTTTATTTGATCAAAGTCAATTCCTCTCTCAATGATCTCTTGGTATAGTTTTTATCTTATTTGATAATTAAGTTAAGTATGAACTCGAGATCAATGGTTGGTTGAATACTTAATATTTTACATAATTGATAGCCAATTGATGGAGAGTATTGTTTAATGTTTGATGCTCAAAAGATGTGGAAAGAGTTACATCCATTAGTGGAGTGTGAAAACTACCACCACATGGAGGAAAGAGCTACCACATCCGTCGTCCGAGTACTGTGTGCAGCTACCACATGTTTTACCAAGCATGGTGATTTCTTGTTTATTAGATAAAATTCTTTTTGGAATACTTAACTTTGTCGAATTCTAAGGTTGGTATAAGGTGGGATGTCAAATTGAAAGATGCTCAAAGAGCCACTCCCTAAAACATATTGACTAGATAGCATTATCTATTTTATTTGGGATTTCAAACATCTATCGATCTTTGTGTTTCATTATCTTTGCTCAATTGATGATTTGATAAACACATTACTCATTAGATCGTGATTGATCTTTAGATCTTGCTCAACTTTAGAGGATTTAACTTTTATAAATTTACGCTTCATTATTTGGGTATTAATGATAGATTTAGAATAATCTATTTTTTTGATGTGAAACGATACTTTTTGTTTAAAGTTGATATGCAAGAATGCTGTGACACCCCCGGAATTTGGATTAGTCCTCTATATAAATGATATAATAGGACTAAAATCTCTAACCCGGCTATAGCATTTTGGATGGTAGCAAGATCCAAGAGGAACATGAGAGTTAAGCGTGCTAGAGCTAGAGTAGTTCTAGGATGGGTGACCCCCTGGGAAGTGGGGCGTCACAGTTGGTATCAGAGCCATTCACCCGCCGGAAATGTGAGATGAGTCTCGGCTGAGCCAGGGTTATATAGCGGGTAGAGCGAGGCTCCCTGGCTAATGACCGTTGTGAATGGAGTGCAGCTCCTCACAAGGTCGGCTAAGGCTAGCGAGACGAGTCTCACATCGCCTGGTGCTTGTGAATGTGCTTGAGCCTGACGTGGACGTCAGGGCTTAAAGCGGGGAAGAATGTGACACCCCCGGAATTTGGATTAGTCCTCTATATAAATGATATAATAGGACTAAAATCTCTAACCCGGCTATAGCATTTTGGATGGTAGCAAGATCCAAGAGGAACATGAGAGTTAAGCGTGCTAGAGCTAGAGTAGTTCTAGGATGGGTGACCCTCTGGGAAGTGGGGCGTCACAAATGCTTACATACTTTTTCTGAATTTTCTGAAATTTTTACAAATTTTTCTGGAGAAAAATGTGTAGGCAGTCCGGACTGGAGTGACTCAGTCCGAATCCCGAACGCTGGGATTTCTGTGCGGGTAGCCGATCCGGACTGAACTCCCGACCCGATCCGGACCGCGGCTAGGTTTTATAAGAAACGAAAGATTTTTTGAATTCCATTCACTCTAAACTTTTGTTTCTAGCTTCCTTGAGTTTCTCTCTCTAGAATCAAGAACATTTGGATCTTTTGCAACAAGTTTCACTCGATCCAAGCAAGTTCTTATGATCAAAATCTTTGTTTTTCACTATTTTATGCATGTTCATCAAAACGTGAGGAAATTTCATGCTATAATTTCGATTTTGCACGATTTTTTATCAAATTTTTTTTTGAAATATAAACTCTGGACACCTTAGATTTGTTTCTATGCATTGTATTCCTTTGATTAACGAATTTTTGGGCTTTGATTTCTAAAAATTCGATTTTGAGGCAAATTTTGGAAATTTTCGAAAATCATGGGATTGATCTATTTTTAAAATTCTTTTTGCAAATCTAACTTGATTCCTCTTCTCTATACATGATAAAGATTGTTTGGGTATGATTTTTCAAATTTTTGAAAATTAAATAATTTTTCACGTTCTTGAGCTCTTAATCACAGGATCACTTTTTCAAACTTTCGGCCAAGATGGTGTTTGGCTGGATGATTGTGCTCATTGTCGCAATGGTTGACACTCGAGCGACAATAAAAAAGGAGCAAGAAAGAGCAAGTCAGGAAGAAACAAAGAATGTCCTTCAAGATGATTTTGAATCTGACTCAAAAGATTGGGAAAAAATTTGTAGGGAAATACAACAAGTTGTTGATGATGAAGAAATGTTCGCATTAAAGAACAAAGAACCTATGAAATCATGCTCAACGGTCAAGCAGTATGCTAGATGGAAGAGTTCAAGGGGTAGTGGAATTTACATTAATGAACCTCTTGCCGGTGAACAATCTCTTCCTAGAGAATCTCCATGGATTGAAGGTAGAAATGCACCATCTGCATCCTCACTACCTCCTTCGACTTCTAGGAAAGACACAGCAGAGGATGATACATCTATGTCCTCCATCCGTCACGAGCAGAGGCGACTGTCTGCAGAACAAGAAAGAATATCACGGGATTTATAGCGTATGAACAGGAAGTGTTCGAAAATCTCAAGACTGCTCAAGGGAATTTTGAATAAATTTGGTTGCAGCAGTTCTGAAAGTTAAGATCTAGAATGAACAAGTTTGTCTTCTTCAGGGAATCATTTGATTTTTGTTTTAGTTTCAACTTTAGTTCTAATGATTTTTCTTTTGCAGGTTTTTACTTTTAATATTTGAAATTTGCATTACTTTTCTTTTATTTTGGCTTGTTTACTATGACAAAAAGGGGGAGAGAACATTGAACATTGAGAACTTGAGTACTTTGAACTTTGAAAGTGAAGGTAAGTTGAAAACTTTGTACTCTAAGTACATGCCTCTACTAACTATTCTACTAACTATTTGGGCATGTAATATTACTAACAAGTTGCTTGATAACTTACATAATTTTGAACTTGTTAATTATTTTGTTATGACATTTGGACTTTTAATGATTAGATGATATGTAAATCTTTGATTGCTTATTCTCTTACATATCTGGTAATTAATGTCATGGTGAGTATAAACTATGTCTCTTTGATTGATTATGAATGTTTAAATTCTTGAGGTATCTAACGATTTCTTTTGTCAAGAATTGTTTCTTTTGCAGAGAGTACAAACGTCTAAGTCTAGAGTTTGTTTTAGGAGTTTAACTCTTATATTCATTTTATTTGGATTTTACATGTAAATTTTTGTTGTATGGTGATAACAAAAAAAATATCTTTTTGAATTTTTTAAAAATGGATTTTGTTTTGTCACGAAACCGCCAAAGGGGGAGATTGTTAAGGATTTTGTGTTGGCGTATTTCGTGAAGTGTTTTGAGTCTTGAAGATTGAAGATGAAGAATTGTGGATCATATACAACAATCTTAAGAAAAATGGATTCGGAATAATCAGGTACGTTTAACTAAATAATTTTGGTGATTCGAATACATTTGTGCAGTTTAGAAACACTTGGAATATGATTTGATGCATAAAAATAAAAAACTGGACTTTTTGGAAGTTCAGGATCCGGACCAGCCACATCCAGTCCGGACCCCGAGCATGGTTTGGTTCATGCAATTTTCCAGTCCGGACCACCCCTGTTTCAGTCCGGACTCCGAACCTTAAATTCTGCAAAAATTGCATGAACAGTCCGGACCTCCCCTGTTTCAGTTCGGACCCCGAACTGCGTTTTTCAGAAAATCTTTTGAAAATTGACGACAGTCCGGATCAGACTTAATCCAGTCCGAACCGCCGTGCGGGAAAAATTCTGTTTTGGAAGTTTTTGATGCTTATCTATTTCCATGTGTATCTAATCTATAAATAGACTTTTTATTCATCGTAAAAAGTGATTTTTGATTTCTCGAAAAAGATTTTTTTTTTTAAGAAAGAGAAAAATCCACAAATATAGTGAAGAAAGAAAAACACGATTAAATTAATGTTTCTTCGTCTATATTGTTCGATTTGATTCTAGGGTTTCCAAACTCCTATTTTCTGTAGAATCAAATTGAAGAATACTTAGATGGTATTTCTTGTCTATCTTTGATCTAAGTATTCGGAGGATTACCACCAAACAAAAACAACGATTTTACCAAGAATCGGCGCGAGGATTCGCGTGGCCTTGTGGATTCAAGGTGCTACCGCTCTTGTGGATTCGGAGCGAGACGCGCTCGTGTGATCGAGACGTGCTACATTGGTAAAGACCTTGGATTCGGTTGGACGTCGTGGATTCAACGTTGGACTTCGTGGATTCGAAGTTGCACGCAAATCGTGGATTCGAGGAGCGTGTGGAGCGAGCGGAGAAGATCAACTAGGAGCGTATAGAAAAGGTTGAGTCGTAGGGTTACGGTAGATCACCTTGTACGTGTTTAATCTTAGTGGATTTCGCCGTGTTATCGGTCCCGTGGTTTTTTACTCCTGTGACGGAGTTTTCCACGTAAATCTTGCGTATTTTATTTATTTTCCGCATAGGGTTATTTCTTTACGCAACGATTTGGTGTGCTTATTGTTTACACCTATTCACCACCCCTCTAGGTGGTTTCTCCTCTATTCAGATCCATATTAACATAACTCACAGTTCCCCTAAAAGATTGAGGCTCGGGAACACGTACCTTTGAAGTATACACCCTGTGAGGTTCAGGACCACTCCCCACCACTTTCTCAAGGATTGTCACCCGTGACTTAAGGTCCTCGACCTCATCGACCCGAGCAACAAGATCCTCAATCAAGGTATTTCGCTCCTCATCTCGCCGAGTAAGGGTTTCCTGAAGCTTTTGGAGTTCGGTGCGAAAGGTTGTCATTGCAGTAGTAACACTTTCCTCCATGTTGCGCAAGTCATCAACAAACATTCCAAAAGTTTCAGCCAACTCAGAATATCGTTCACCTATTTTTGCCACGGCATCCTCCAATAGCGCGAGACGGTCCTCCAAATAAGTGTCATCCCTTGTGATGGCCAGTGGCTCTTTGTTCTTACCTCGCCTAGGATGCTTTGGAGGTTCAGCCGGAGCATTGATGATGCTAGCATCTGATGTTGACATGGTTCCTATCTCGAACCGGCTCTGATACCAACTATCACAGGCTTAAGTTTTTCGCCTAACAAAAGTTCGTGCGGCGCTCGCCTTCCTGCTCGAAGAGGGCAAGCCTTGCTCTCTGTTTGCTAACCCGGACCTTCGCGCCCTACGACTAAATACAAAAATAGAGAAAAGAGAAATGAGTAGTGGTTCCGCAGAAAAACTAAGTACTCTCTTTACTTAGAAAATAACAACTACAAGATACAACTCTCTCTTGTTGTTTTTGGCCTTAGCCAACTCTCCTATTTATAGGCTCATGAACATAACTCACCCACTAGCCTATATTTAAGATACCCACTAATGTCTATAATAATTACCCACTAAGTCCACTTAAAACCTTGTGGATTATCTATAATTTTTGATATTTTTTGACATTAATGGTATTGGTGAAGGAGTTTGTAAGTCATTTCACCTTTCCACATATGATGGTGAATTGGGCCTCCTTATCCAGCCCACTTTGGTTTGGGTAGACCGAAATTTTCTAAATCCTAACAGAGCGGAGGAAGTTGAGCGAGCAGCAAGCAGGAAAGGGAAGGGCAGAGACGGACACGAATTTTCGACGATGAAGGTTTTCCGCCTTCCGCTCCTCGTCCTCCTGCTGCTGCTTCCCGTCTCATCGCCATGGAAGTCCAGCATGGAGGAGCTTTCCGGAAAGACGGCGATCCGCCAAGCTCCTGCATCCGTACAAGAGGAGGCTGCTAAGGGAGTTCTCGAGAGACTGCTCCCCGCTCACCTCTCTAGCTTCCGCTTCGAAATTGATTCCAAAGTGTGTTCTCTTTTCTCTTCCTCTCTATGTGCCTTTCTCGCTCCCCACTCCGTTTTTTTTGCAACAGTCACTTCCAGTAAAACATTTCGAAAACTGAAGGTCTCTGATGCTTCTGTTGCAGAGCGCGAATCAGAAATTAGATTTTGACGCTCAAACACAGAGGCTCCAATTCTATTAAAGGAATTTATTATAGACTTTTAGTACTTCTTATATAAGAACTACTTAGACGACACTTCATCTTACATGCACCGTCTACTACTGTGCCAAACGGGCCCTAGGCCTATTCTGGAATGCGATCTTCAAACACGACCGTTGTCATTCATAGAGCTTTAAAAATAATAAAAAAATACTTTAAGCTTTTATTCCTCTGATGGAGCTACCCATTGCCATTTTTTAACATCAAAGCGCTTGCAGATTTTTTTGATGTTCTGAAGTCTGAAGGAAGCTACATTTAAAAAACGGGAGTTTTTGGGCAAGGAAGCAGATGAAAATTGTTAATTGTAACTATAGGAATCCGAAATTTTTATTTGTAAATTTAGGCCAAAGCGGTGAATAAATTACCGCTTTTAGAATGCGGTGATTCACTGCATTCTAAAAGCAGTAAAATTTTCAACGCATTTACATAAGTTATAATATTTCTAAGTCCTAACTCTGAAAGGTCTATACTGTTTTTAAAAGTGATAAATGATTTACTGTTTTTGTAAGTGCTACAAGCAATTTTAATAATTTATATGAAGCGGTGAACGATTTTTTGCTTTTAGAAAGCGGTGATTCGTTCACCACTTAGACCTAATTTTGTAAATAGTTCTTTCGAGGAACTAATTTTATAATTATAATATTTTTATAAGCCTATTTATAAATTTTTTTTCTCAAAAACGCATTGCCAAACTAGGTCATAGTTTCAAAAATGCATTTCCAAATGCATTGAAGCTCTGAATTTTGAGAATCCTTCTTAGTTAGTTCTTATTTCTTGTGAGAAAGTATTAAATGATCGTATTTTGCATTGCATATTTAATTGATGCCTTTGCAGGGCATCTGTGGGGAATTCATTTGCTTCCGGATAAGTAATATCGACAATTCAAGCAGTGATGCAGCTGAGATACTGTATGTTTCCTTTGCTTCTTTGATGCAATTTCTTATTAGCTGAATACCTGCACTGCTAATTTGCTTTGAAGAGAATTTAGTTACTGCTCAGTTCTATTTTGTAAATCCTCTTCTGCTTGGGTTTTAGAGATGATTGCAAGCAGGTGTGTTTGAGTTTGGTTTGTTTATAAATCTTACCTCTGTATATGATATTATCTTGTCTTGCTTAGCTTACAAACAATCCAAGAATCATACCAATTTAAGATAATTATTAGCCGGAGCTTGGTTTACTGACGCAAAACTATTGTAAAAAGAGAATTTTTGGTTAATGAAAATTTATTTTAGATCTATGTGATTTTTCTTAGTGCCTGTGTGGCCTATATCTAGCCTTTGTGGTTTATTCCTCTTTTTCTTTCTTTACTCTTATTCTTTTCTACTCCTGCGCTACAATATTTGTAGCCTACTCATATTCCGTCCGCATCAGTTGGTATTTGAGCCGAAGATTCCTTCATCGTGGTAATGAATGCGAAACTCGAAAAAAATATAGAGAGCCAGCATTCTATTGCTTTTATTTCTTCGTTCGAAACTATTTTGAGATTTAATAGTGTTCCTTGTCGAGTACTAATTAATCATCAGTTTTTTGATAATCTTATTTCAAGGACATCTGTAGAAAAATTAGATCTTATTCCGTACCGCTGTTTTTCTCATTTTCTTGTGTTTTATGATGGCACTGTTATCAAATCCAAATATATTGAATCTGGCATACTCACTATGCAAGATGAATACAAAGAGAAAATTGTATTCATCGTTGTTGATATTAAGGGATGTGACATAATACTTGGACCACCATGGCATGAGGCAAAAAATGCTTTTCTAACCTTAGAGAAAAATAAGTATATTTTTCACGATAATGGCATTCGATATATTATTTTTTCAAGAGTCAAGAAGCCAAAGTCGATGTAGCCGCATCCAATCATGTCTGACTCTTTACCACCTTCGACGACTCTACAAACTTTAGAGCCATCCAAGGAGATTACTGAGGCGCCTGTTATTCCACCTCTATTATGACTGCCGAAGGCCCCTCTTCTACCACAACTTGAATTTCAAACACCAATCGTGATTGAGATAGTGTTAATGAAGATTTTTCGACATTCAGGCATCGAACTGTATCATCATATCTGTATAATGATTTGGTGCTACCAACTTCTTCTCTTAACTATGTTGATCTCGAGGGCGAGATCCTATGCAGCGGAAGCGAATGATGCAAAACTATATTCAAAGAGGGTTTGGTCGAATCAACTTTTATTTATTTGAGTCAATTTTTGCATTAGGGTTGATTGAGCCGTTTAGATTTTATTTTATTTTCTAATTTTCGGAATTGTTCTATTGTTAATTTGTTTTAGTCATTTTTTCAATGATTTTTAGGATTTATAATGTGAAATAAATCCCTAAAAATTGGAGATATGGATTTGGAAGTTTTAAATTAGATTTATATATATTTGTTTTAGGAAAGTCTCTAAAATCACGAGATTTGATTAGAATTAGAATTATGGTGTGATTTATTATAAATAGGCTTGATATCTATTGTAAAAAGAGAGTTTTTGGTTAATGAAAATTTATTTTAGATCTATGTGATCTTTTTTAGTGCTTGTGTGGCCTATATCTAGCCTGTGTGGCTTATTCCTCTTTTTTTTTCTTTACTCTTATTCTTTTCTACCCCTGCGCTACAATATTTGCTGCCTACTTTTATCCAGCATGCATCATTTACATGAATAGCTTTCCTTATTGCCATCCAATAGAATAGCATGCTACATATATTTATGTGTGTTTTTTGAGAGAGCTAATAATGCATTTTAAGTTGCAACTTCCTTTTAACTAAGTAATTGATTGGTACTTTAATTTAGTTTCATCACCGGCTAATCTTATGTGATTTCTTTGCTTCCATTTGGCTAGATGCTTGATTAATTTGCAATCTTGTTGTTCCGATCTAGGATCGAGGGTACTACGGCAGTTGAACTTTCAGCTGGTCTTCATTGGTACTTAAAGTATTGGACTGGTGCTCATATTTCGTGGGATAAGACTGGTGGAGTTCAGTTAGCTTCTGTCCCCTCACCTGGGCCTCTCCCACATGTAGATGACCAGGGTGTGAAAATTGAACGCCCTGTTCCTTGGAATTACTATCAAAATGTTGTTACTTCCAGTTGTAAGTACTTGTTATTTCTTCAAGTCACTCTATTGCTGTGTGTCGTATCCCTATGTTGGTGTATTTTCAGAAAAACTGTTTGTCATCTATAGTTTTGTCCTTCTAGCTATTGAAGAAATATGCATTCACAAGGCAAATTGACTATATATTAATCCAAAAGAAAGAATAAAAGTGTTTCTCTAGAGTGATTTAAAGAGTCATGGATTGCTTGTCTTTGATGACTCACCCACGAAGCAAACTTCTTAGGGTGTGCTGGTGAAGACCTGGTGAAGCAAAATAGAATTGTAAAAAGAGAAAAGAAACAAAAGAATAACAATTTTATGTTGTTGAGCTTTATCACCTGCATTCACCAGCGATTCGGTGAAAGACAGAATAAAAGTCTCACTGTTATTAAAAGGTAGGAGTACAATCTATAGCTGTCTTACAAAAATCTAATCCTAAATATTTTAAGTTAAAGAGTTAGGATTTAATGTAAGCAACGGTTTGTTTGTAAAAGGTTTCAATGGATTGTAATTGTGTAATATGCTTAGATTTTTTCTCAATATTGTTAGTATGATGGAAGGGTTTAAGCAAGGATTTAAGTGCCGTGGCATGGGGTTGTGCCGAAAACTTAACGGCACGGTGCGTGCCGACCTGCACAGATTAGTGCCAGTCACAAAAAATACATATGTGCTGACACATAATGGCTTATTTTCTTTAGCAACAAAATTTGCTAATTGCTTTTTATGTATCTTTATCAAATATTTTGAACTTTATTGAGAAAATTATTTAGTAATTTAAAGAAAAAATATTTTGAGCCGTGCCATAGGTACGGGGGCTGTATCGTGCCGGTATCTTGTTGGCACGATACAACACGGTGGATACGGCCCGTGCCGATGGATACTTTAATCCTTGGCTTTAAGTAATGCGGATGTCTTAAAGCAACTTTTGGATACATAAGAGAACTCTAAGCATAGTTACTTATGGGCTTGTGTTTGAGTTAGAATTGGTTATTCAGTCCTGATTGAACAGGTGATTAGTGACCCAAAATCTTATTGGGTTTTAAACTGTGTCCAAGACTCAAGTTCTGGTTCTTTAACTTTCTATTACTTTGGATCTCGAACAAAATCTGCAAGCTAGTTTGGACTCTATACCAGAGTTGGGTTTCTGTGACTTTTTTGCCTAGATTCTCTAGCAGATAATTAAATCTGGAGTTTCAATTACAACACAGTTTGGACTCACTATGAGGTCTAGATCCTTTAATGTCTAAACTTCAACTCTTGCTCACCTAAACTCTATAAATATATAAGACTAGTACCACCATGTAAAACATACCTCGTGTCTTGCATAGAGTGTCCAGTGAAGTGTTCTTGTCTTATTTCCTTTAATCTTAAGCTCAGCTTCGACAAGGACTAAGACTAACTTGTCAGAAAATGAAAGTATGAAACATGATAATGCATAAAATCCATGTCATCGACTTCACTCCATATCTCCTTTCTTGTGTAGGTTTCCTTTCTAGTAAAATTTACTATCAACTTTGAAAGGATGACACCCAAATGTCTATTTTTGTGCGCCGGCAAGCAACATTCACTATAGCCTTCTAAGAGCTAAAAGGATGACATGAATTGAATAATATTTATCTCTTCTGAATTTAGTTGAGCATTAGCAAGTGTATATATCCTCTAAATCTTGATTAGCTAGTTGTTGCCAACAACTTTATCGTTCTGACTGTTGCTTTGTATATTTTCTCTTCAAATCATTACTCTTATGGTTTAATGGAATTTACTATTATGTCTTCAAAATCTTTTATTTGGTATCATATGATATAGGAGTCAACATTTTGTTCTTCCTGTTAGAAAAATCTTTTACCATTCTGTAGATTCTTTTGTTTGGTGGGATTGGAAAAGATGGGAGAAGGAGATTGACTGGATGGCTCTCCAAGGAGTTAACCTACCTTTGGCATTTACAGGACAAGAGGCCATCTGGCAAAAGGTTTTTCAGGTGAAGCAAGGTGCCTCTATTTTCTCAAATTATTGAACCTTTTGAGTAAGAGCCAAGAATAATTCTGTTCTTATATTTTTCTTCCCAAAACTTCTATAGTTTTGCTTCATTATGGGTACTTTCATGCAAATATTTATTCTCACCAGTCATATAAGATTAACTGAAGTTTCTTTTTCTTCATTTTTCTGACTAATTTTTGACTCGGCGTGAGAATATCTATATAAATAATTGTGTTAAGATAGTGTTTATGGTTCTTATACCTTTTCATGAGTAAAATGCACTTTAGATGTCTTCGCTCTCTCATCTATTTAATAAACAACTAAATTCATTATTATGCTATAAAGTCATCCTAGCTGAAATAGTAAAAGCATTTGAATGAATAAGATGAATTATCAGGGCTGTAAGGCTTTTTCCTTGTGAACTATTTAATGGATTCATCTATAACGTCTGATTGTGGTATAGAGAAAATGATTAATGCTATTTAAGAGAATATTGTGAAAGTCGTTATTGAGGGTTTTTATTCTGCTTGAGACATTCTGACGTGATCTTTTAATGCAATTTTGCATTGCTCCTTCATTTAAAGATTTTCTTTTTCTCTTTTTCTGGTTCTAATGGTCTTTATTTAATGACGAGTTCAAATATTTTATTAACATCTTCTTGTATTGCTGTAATTTTGTATGTTCTGAAAAGCAACCTGTCAATAGTTACTATAGGAATGTCAAACATTCACTCCACTTTTGGCGTGGTAACATGCATAACATGATTGGATTGAAAAATTGGTTGTTATAGATAATCTCAAAAACTGTTTGATAAAGTATGAGAAGCTCTTTTGACTAAAATATTTTTAAGGCGTTGGTCTTTCCAATATGTGGTCATCTCATCTTGAATTGGTTTGCTCTGTTCCTTGAGTGTCTTGTGTTATTTTTGGGATAATAAACTAGAACAAAGAGTTGGTTCAAAACAAAATGCTTGACAGGTGGGATGGCTCATGTGTTTTGTGTTATGACATGCTATACATTGGATGAAGTAAAAATTAGTGGAGAGGGTTAAGTTTTGATTTGAGCAGATAATTTCGACAAGGATCAGAACAGGTGATCCAGTAGTAGAGAAGATTGACCTTTGTGTGACAAGTTTCTCTCTGTATGGCAGAGGACGTTGATATTGATTGTTAAGTTTGATGGTTGAGCAATCATGTTTTATAGGAAACAATTCTGTGATTTGCTGATAGGTGGTCAAGCAGTTGGTTTTGGAAGGTTGGCTGGTTTTCTTTCAGACTGAAAACTAATGATCTTTGGTTTTTGATAATTAGTTTTGTGTTTTCAAGAGCTTTGGTATCATGGATGATACAAAATTATCCTCATGTTTTCTAAGAATTATTTTAATCATTTATACTCAACAATTTTGGTGATGTTTTTGAGTGAAAAAGCTGTTATAGCTTCTTGAAGAACCTAAAGACGCAGTGAGCAAACTGACTGTAACACCCCAATAGTCCCACATCGGATGTGAATGAGATTGTAATTGGGTATATAAGAGACATGAACACTAGTAATAATAGCTGGGCTTAAGCATTTTGAGCTGTGGTTTGGGCCCAACGAGTTACTATTGCTAGTGGGCCGGGTCGTTACACTGACAATGTAACTCAACATGCAGGTTTCTATGAATCCCAATTCATTATGTGATTAGTGTTGTAGTGAAAGCTCAATTATGAGGACTGATAAGAGATAAGCATAATTTTCTCTTTATCAGTTGTGCAAATCTCTCTCGTGAGCACTATCTTTTTTCCTTCCAAGTCTATTAAAATTCCCAGTCTACTTATTTACTACTGAAAATCGTACTTTAATAACTTTAATCCATGTTTTTTGAATCTCTCTTTCATTCCTTCTTATTGCTCTTCCCATTGGTTTTATTTAGTCGCTTTTACTAATCTTAATCTTACACTTCTGGGAGAATAAGAACTATAGCTCGCCATCATAATCCAAAACATGCGTAATGCTTTTACTAATCTCAGTTCTTTCTCTTAAATTCATGGAGAGCCCTTAATTATCTGAAGATTTTTTATAAATAGTAGTAAATGCGAGGGAAGTATTGAAACCTTTTTAATCTGTATGGATAATATTCACTGTCAATTTTTCTCTGTCACAAACTGTTTCTCCATACTCATTTAACTCGGTTCTAAAACTGTTCACTTTTTACTTATCATAATCTCTGTCTGTTATGCTATTTCAGGGTTTTAACGTTAGCAGTGAAGATTTGTATGACTTTTTTGGTGGACCAGCCTTCCTTGCTTGGGCTCGAATGGGGAACCTACATGGGTAGGTTAACAATAGCTTGTGTTGTTTGATATGGATCTGTTAGTACTATGTCTTGTATCTTTGTGAACATCTTATACTTGGTTTTTGCACCTACAGGTTGCATAGTATTTCCAAATATCCTTCCCTGGTTTGTGTGGTCGTTTGGTTTGTGTGGTCGTTATGTGCAATCTTAGAAGTTGTTCAATCTGGAGAAAGGAGGCTGCATGTAATAGTGCCGTAACTTGTACAAAATCTGTGTTGAACACTTGAGATTCTTTAATGGGCTAATAATCACCTACCTTAACTTGCAAATCACCAATTGCAATTTTTAGAAAAGATTCGGCAAAAAGGAATGCAAAGTCTTTTACATGTATAGAGCGAAAGTGGACCTGATAGTACAATATTCATGTCTCCACCCTATTTCTTTCTGGAGTTTAAGTAATGTAACTAGATGTGTTTAATGTAGGTATTGACAAATGATGGATGTTGTTTTCTCTATATCTATCTTGTCCACTAATAAAATATTCAATAACTTAAAATATAACATGCTAAGGAAATATAGAAGAGGCTTCTATAGACTTATTATTTGCTTAATAGGCTTAAGATGACATTACAAATTCAATTCATTGAAATTTGTTGAAAAATAGCCAAATGTTGTAGCACTTTTCAAATATTTTGGTAGACTTGGTCAAAGGTGAATACGCAATTTAATATGATATGCCCATAACTAGCTAAACTAACATATTAAAGTTGGTTTGGATGGTATTGACAGCCTTGTTCCAACCTCTCTTTAGGCCTAGTTTGGTAATGTGGTAGCTTAAAGCATTACTTTTATTCTATAGAATATCAAAAAAATTCAAAAGCGCTATCAATCATTCCTTCTTTTACACTATAAAATTATGGTTGCATGTTTCTCCGGTGGTGGTTGCAACTGTAATTTTATAGTATAAGAGAAGGAAACATTAAGCACTTTTGAATTTTTTGGACTTTCTATATTATAAAAGTGATGCTTTTAGCCACCACATCGCCAAACTAGTCCTTAGTCTCTTATGCGCCCTGTCCATTCGCTTTTTTTTTTTGGGACATTTGTGGCTGAATTTGAGGATAACAGAAAACATAATTTCCGCAGTCACCATTAGCTTATGTTTATGAAGTAATTGCTTCTTTGGTGTATGAGAAGGAATTCTTGAGTTCATGTTTTTGCAGAGCTATCCTCCATAATTTTCATAAAGTTCTATTTCCTAAGCCTTTTAAAGTTTCCTGAGTTCACAAGAAGAGTGTAGGTGGTAGAACATTAATGATCACTGTCTGGCATTATGCCATATAAGTCTATTGGTTTACATGGAAGACAACAACTAGAATATCAGAGGGCTGTAGAACTCACTTTTGTGATGGTCGAATAACAATGTAATGGTGGCATTTATAACGTGATTTTAAAAATATATTAATATAAAATACCAGCGAATAATTTTCGTACTTTATTCGTCATCTTAAGATTTTAGAAAAGAAATTCGTGATTATGTGAGAGTTGTTTAGATTAAGCATATCCTTAAGCCAAGCAACTCACAAAATACAGATTTTATTAGTTTACTGAAGAAGATTTTTCTGACAAAGAATTTCTCTATAACCATGACTTTTGTTGTGGATTCTTTAAGCTGATAATTACATCTTTTGTTGAATTCTTTATGTCATAGGTGGGGCGGGCCGCTTTCACAAAATTGGCTGGATCAGCAATTGAAGTTACAAAAACGCATACTGTCTCGTATGATCGAGCTGGGAATGACTCCTGGTAAGTAGGTAGGACTTAACTTTTGTGCGTACTATAATTCAGTTTTATTTGTGCTTTTGCTCTTCATATAATTACTGCAAAGGAATGATTGGGATTTTCTTTATCATAACCCTGTTATTATCTAAAACATATAAGATTTTCACATTTTGTTTATTACTACGATGTAGTGTGAATGCCTAGATTTCGATGAGAGGTTTCCAAGACTATCTACTATTTATTACTGGCTCTCTCTTGTAAAGCATTATATACCAGAGCTGCTATAGCTGTTATGTTGTTTTATTTTTCAGTTTTGCCATCATTCTCGGGAAATGTTCCAGCTGTGTTTAGAAAACTATTTCCCGCTGCAAGTATAACCAGACTTGGTGATTGGTATTTCACTATCTTGTCTCTTCTGTTAATAATTACTTGATACACCATTTTATTTTACTCATCTCCACAGTGTTACTATTATCTGTTAAGGCAGTACTGCTGTTCATTAATGCTGCTGCTATTTCTTTTTTCTTTGTGGGTTATGGTTCCCAACACATTGATTTTTCTTACTAATTTAATCTTGGAGCATTCAAGTTGACTTTATATTTAAAAATGTTATATGTTCTTGTTGGGCTTGGTGGTCTCATTTATACATCTCACTCGGAAAACAACATGTAATTTATGAGAGTAGATTGTTGTATCCCTTGACCATACTCATAAGCCTGTGCCGCCTGCGCCTCCCTTGACCATGCTCATAAGCCTATGCCGCCTGCACCGCCCAAAGCCAACATATAAAAGAGGGTCTGTGCTGAAGTGTGCTAATGTGTGGTGTTGCGCTAGTGGCACACCAGAATGCCCTATGTGTATATTATGAAGTGGAAAAGGAATAGAATTCAATTATGAAAGCAAGCAGATAGCAAGTAGGTTTAGGTGTTGTGTGTATTATGACTACTATATTTGCTTATCTATGTGTTGGTTTGTCCATTTTAAATGCAAAAGCATCATAATGTGAAATAGATTTTCTTGTAAATAGTGGTTGTTTGTGACTTCTTTTGTTTTCATATGCATATTACAGGAATACTGTGGATGGTGATCCAAGATGGTGCTGCACGTATCTTCTGGGTCCATCAGATCCTTTGTTTGTTGAAGTGGGAAAGACATTTATCAAGCAGCAAATTAAAGGTGCTGAGTCTCGTAGTTATGTTCATGTCAATAAGAGCTGAAACTTGTGATTAGAACTTGTGATTTGATGTTTAACATTTGTTCCTCTGTATTAAGAAACCCTTTTTGAATGATTCAAATCAGAAATTTTTTGCAAGAATCAATATCTTATCTAGATTGTATGAACTATAAGGAGTCTATTGCATAGTTGCTGGTAAAGTTTGGTATGCTTGTTGTTTGGCAGTACGTCATCAGTTTATAGTAAATACATTTTATATGTTGATTTACAGTTTTTATTCTTATTCTGACCATGTCACTTTTCCAAAAACATGCAGAATATGGTGATGTAACCAACATTTACAACTGGTAACTACGCCTTCTTCTGCTTTTCAAGCAATTCAATCTAAACAATATGTAATGTCTCTATCTAAAAAGCTCAATTCTTTTGATTTCCGTGGGCCTTAATCGAGAGATATAGAGATGCCATGCTATTTTTTGATTCTTACTATTTGATTTACTTTCTTAGTACTTACTCAAAAGATGGTATGTAGTGATAGATCATTTTCTGAAACAAAGTTGAAGTAAGCAAAATAAATGTGTCACACATTGCCTCTTTGCTTCTAGACATTTTGCTCTGTTGTTAACCCTAAAGTGGCATCTGCAGAAACCATATTACTTCTCCACCTTTTCGATATTATGACTGTTCGTGTAGATACATCATCATGGTACTTGGTCATGATCTTGAATTGCACGGGATTTGACAATTGAGTTGACTGTCTTGCTAGTTGCAATAAGAAGTGGGTACAGGGAATGCCAACCCCTTCAGATATCCTTGGTAGCAGTAGGGATTCCTTTGGTAGCAAGAAGTGCTTTGAGCTCGGCTTATCCCAAGCTAAGGATTTACATCAGGAAGAATCAGGCTAACTTGATCCGAACCTACCTCAGATATACTCTCTGTAGCTTATCCCAAGATGGCCAGCTTTTGATCAGATGATCCTAGCTGAAACTTCATGGTTTTTTGACCATATTTATACTTTATAATGCACAAATATGAAAATTATCTTTAAGAATATTGTAGAAGCAATTCTAAATTTGTATTGCTGGACCACTTCATTGGCATGTTAGAGTACAGAAACAACCTGGATGCCCTGCCCTTATGAAGTCAGATCTGCTTGTTTTTCTTTGAGCATTCAATGTGGGGTTAAAATGCTGTTGTAAGCTTGGGAACTCTCTGATATTAGTAAAACGGAAGGAAGGGCTTTCTCATGCAGCATATGTCATATATGCTGCGGACAGGGACAGGCAAATCCAATCAACAAATGAAAAGCACAAGCCAAGCTTGGAACTTTCAGGACCTTAGATTTTTGGGTCTAGCTTGTTCGAACATGAAAAATCAGTGTGAGTGCTGCTTTTCTTATTCTAGATGCAAACAAAAGAGATCTCCTTTTGCATTACTTTTATCATGAATTGATTGCCTGCCGGGCTCATGATGTTTGAACCAAGCATAAGGCATAAGGATCTCTACTGACCCAAATGGTTGAATTGGAAAGCTATAATGGTCATGAGGATCGGATGAATCATCTCTTATGAATGGAGCTGTTGCTCCGCCTCCACTTTGTTGGAATCTAACTTTCTCCTAAAGAATATCTCTCTTCTTAAGGGGAAGAGATTCTCATAGTTTTCCAAACTTCCAGTTATTGGTCTTCTTTGAGAAAGACCAAGTGGGTGTTACTCTTTAGTAACTCTTGCTTCCTCTTCATGTTGTTACAAATTAAAAGAAGAGGGATCTGCAGATGAAGACTTATAAAGAAATAAAAAGTTGTAGCATTAAAACATAACTATTGATCAAGCAGTGCCATTTGCTTGCTAAGATTGTCAGAGTCGAGGCCATTCATTGGCCTACTGTCAATTGGTCAGTCTTTTGCTTTGGCTCTTCAGGGATCATCCCATGGCTCTTGCCTCACATGTTTCTTTAGAAATGATCAAATCTCGTCATTTGATAAATTGATCTTTTGTTTCTATTTGTTTTAGTAACTTTATTATTACTCAAACTTATTTAGTTATTGTTGATTTTCTGGGAGAAGTTTCATGATTTCCTTTTTTCTCATCTGAAGCTAATAGTGCCATATCACCTTGACCAGCGTGATTGGCATCAGGTGCTTTAGATGGTTGGCCATTTTTTAGGTGATACCGTACTTTTTTCACAGTTAACTTAAAATAATTATCATTAGTGCAGTTATGTAAGGCTGGAAACAGTAATGATTGTTACTGGTGTCAACAATTTCTTCCAATTACTACAGAATTTAATTTTGTTATGCTTTAATTTAATTAGTGCCTCAATTCTCATTAAACCAGCTTATGAGTCTAGTGACTTGTTTGAGAGCCTTTTGGATGTTCTTGTACATGATGATAGACATTAATCTTACAGATCATAGTATTATCACATAACGTTTCTCACCTCATCTTTGGTCTTTAGATACTTCCTTTGAATTTTGTTTCTTTTCTAAATTCGTTTGAACCTTTTACTCAATTAATGTTTTACTAGATTATTGTTTTATTTTGATAATTTTGATGAACAAGCTTGTTGTTATTAGCGACTTATCGTCGTAATTATTTTTTTTAGTTCTGTAAATTTCTACTCTGGTTATGAAACTCAAATTTGTAACTTTTTTAACAGTGATACATTTAATGAAAACTCCCCACCTACAAATGATCCTACATATATTTCATCACTTGGTGCTGCTGTCTTTGAGGCCATGTTGAAAGGCAATAAGGATGCCATTTGGCTAATGCAGGTTTTGTACCATCAAATCTTATTTCTCTCCTTTCAATTTATTTGTCATATCCTATTACATTTGCTGAGAACTTGTGTTCATCTAGTAACGTGGCTTTTAAATGTTGACATGAGAATATTTGATGGTAAATAACATATATGCTAACTTTAGTTGGATATAGTATTTCATTGACAGCTACTCAACAATAGAATTTGGATATATTGAATAGTCTAGAATATATACATTATATCCTAGGACAAAAATACTTTCACGATAAGGACTTCTTATGTCACAAGAAGTAGACGTATGCTAATGTGTGCAATCAGTCGTTATGGTAATGAATAAACTTTTAACTACTATGCTGAATAATTAAAATCCATTGTAACGAAATACATAGGCTAAAACTTGAGTTTGGTAGAGAAGTCTTTTATAAAATATTGTTACATATAAAAAAAAAATAGAGTCTCTAGTAGCTTAAGCTTTTGGAGAATAATGGTTGTTTCATGCAATTTAACATGGTATCGGACAGAAAGGAAAAATATATACCCTAGAGTTTGATGGGTTTTTTATATACTGTCTTAGAGATAGACCCTCGTCATCAATATGAGTCTGCACCATCCGAATCTTTTGATAAGAATGCGACAACGGCATTTAAAAAGAACAAAATTTTTCTCAACTTCACAATTACTAAAGAGCATAAGGAAGAAAGATCGCGTGATCCGAGCTTTAAAAGAGATTTTAATGTTGAAATGGTGATACGGCCCATACAATGCTCGTTCCCAACATCATCTTGGTGTTGATTATACTCATCCCTCGTGAACTGAATAGAATCTCAACAATGAGGCCCTAGTTGAAGACTCCAAGAGCTATGTACAAGCAAATCATGCGAAGGTCCCCACGTGCGCGGAGTGTGGGTAGACTTTTGGATTGGTAAAGCCGTTCCATGGCCACCTGAGAAGCCATCCTAACAAAGGCTACAAGGGAGCGGTCGTTGCCAAACATAGCAAAAGAGAAAATAAAGCCTGGTAGCACATCGGCTCCTTGAATGAAAATTTCTGCCTCGAAGTGGCTGGTCACTGTAAAGATAGATTGTATGTCGACCTCTAAGAGAGATCGTAGTTGACTTATTGATCCGACCATTGTAGTAGTTGATGCGGCTTGTATGCTAGTGTATTTGAGCATGGAAAACAGTAAGTGGGGAGCTAGTCCAGTTCACAAAAGCGAAACTTATAGATCATCTAAGAGGAGGAAGAACATAGCGGACATTTGTAGAGTTATAAGGTGGAGACCTTAGGCGAAGATTTAAAAAATGCAGAGGGTTATGGAGGTGAGGATTATTCTACTGATTATCGAATAGATGGAGATGATAACAAAGAATATTTCGAAGAAGAGTCGCGCTCTTGGCCATTGTCTAGTATGATCGAAAAGAAGAAAAAGAAGACTAAGAAATCTGTTGGGTCTTATCTGTGTGGTATCTACTACAGAGTTTTCTCTACTCACAAGCCACAATAAACATTGTAGAAGAAGCTTTTACTGTAGAAGAAGCAAATGAAGCTGAACTAAACCATGTCGGGAAGCCGATGGCCGAGACGACTTTAAAGGGATAGGATTTGGGAGTATGTAAACGTAAAAAATGTGGCCAAATATTCACATCGGGGCAAGCTCTTGGTGGGCACCAAAGGAAGTATTATTCTTTACCAGATCACAGTCAGAAGGAAAGCAACGGTGTGCCCTATCATAGTCGAATGGAAAGCAATGTTGCATCCGATCACGGTCGGAAAGAAAGCTTACCATTTCACGGTTGGAAGGAAAGCAATGCTGCACTGGATCATTGTTGGAAGGAAAGCAATGTTGTGCCCGATCATGGTCGGAAGGAAAACTTATCAAATCACGGTTAGAAGGAAAGCAATGTTGCGGCTTATCACAGTCGGAATGATAGCTTCATTTAATTTCCCCTCAATTAATGTTCATATCTTGGGTCTATCAAACTGTCTCGAATCAAACGTGAGGGGGAGTGTTGAATATAATATTTATAAAAGAAAAACCGTTCTCTAGAAGCTTAAGTTTTTGGAGAATAATGGTCGTTTCACTTAATTTAATTTAATATGACATTAAAGCAGGAGGTTATGACTTCGAGTTCCGTCAGGCTCCTAGCATTATTGATTTTCTCTTATTTAACTCAAGCTCGTCATGGGCCTATCAAAAAGTTTCAAGCCCAAATGTGAGAAGAGAATGTTAAATATAAAAATATAAAAACACCGTTCTCTATTAGCTTAAGCTTTTGAAGAATAACGGTTGTTTCATATAATTTAACAAATATGAATCTATGATGCTTGCACTCTTGAATCTATGAACTTAAAAAGGGATGTGCATCTCTAGAAGCACGAGCAACAATGGTAGGTGGAGAACGACTATCAGTACACACAATCAAACAAATGCTTTTATCACCTCCTAAAGATCCCACACTACCTCCCACAAACTGAAAATCCAAGGATTAATTGTGATTATATCTAAAATGGAACTCCTATCGGTGGTAATTTCTCCTTAAACCAAGCATGCAAGATCCTATTGCTGTAACTAGTTAAATTAATTCTTTGAGTTTGATGAAACATTAATGAGCAACCATAATGCAAAATGCTTTGATTGAGCATATGTTAATATGAGTATCTAAAGATCCACCGTGCATGTGGCCATTTTCTCTATTTTATCATGTTCAATTTTAGCGTAAGCAACGACTGCTCATGCTACCCATGCCTATTCCATGCCACCTGTGTTGTACTGTGCCAAGGTTGTGCCGGCATGTGACATGGGTTCGTGCTGACACCGTATCAACAAAACATTTAGTTTTTTTCTTTTTTTGAATTTTGAAGGATCCTTTTGAGTTTTTTTGAGGGGAAATGTTTTGGAAAGATTTTTCATAAAATATGTTGATTTTGTAAAATCTGCTAACATTTGGAAGAATTAGTGCATTCTATTTCATATGAGTCAACATTCAGTGCAAAAAGTACAAATTAGAAGACTTCCCCCAATCATTTTTATAATTTGAGATCTAGTGAATTTATCCATGGTAGTGTTTTTGTATAAATTTATACCCAATTATGACTTTAGTTTTGTTTTTGTGCCTATACTTTTCATATTATATGTAAATTTTATAAAATAAGTTTTTTTTTTTTAATTTATTAAGATTTTTATGACTCTATTACAAGGTTCGAAGTGCCGTGGCACGGGGGCGTGCCGCTCGCCGCCTGGCACGGTACGGTACCGGCACGCTTGCGTGCCGACACGTGGCACGCTTGCGTGCCGATGGATACGTATGACCTCCCAGTGGCACGCTCTGGCACGTTTTTTTTTTATTTTTTTTGTTCCCAATAAGCTCTTATAATATTGTTTTGAAATGTTTAGTCAAAAAATTATGAATATTGGCTATATATAGCTTACTATACTCACCAATTAACATATTGATATTTTTTTTTATAATTAACATATTGATATTCTTTTTTATATATAAAGTACAATGGAGTTATTTTTCAAAATAACCTTCTAAAATTTTATAATTTGCGAAATAATCTTATCAAAATTTTATTTGTAAAACTAACCCTATTTTTGCCATATCAGCTTGCCATATCAGCGCCACATACAGAAGGCTCACCGCCTTCTAAAGACGGTGGACCGCCTTTAGCTATAGTTTTCATGATTAAGTTAATTCTATATGTAAATAAAATAGAAATGTGGGTACAAGTCAGATTTTTAAGAGATTTAGGTTGTTATTGTAGAAAGATAAGAGAAAATGAGAATGTGGTACCGATTAGATTTTTAAAATATTTAAATTGTTATTATTTATTAACTAATATAAAAAGGAAAAGAGATAAAAAATATTTTTAATCATAAAACCTAAATCTTTACAAGATTTAGATTGCTATTAGTTAGTAAATAATAACAACTTAAATCTTTTAAAAATCTGATTTATAACCACATTCTCATTTTATCTTTATCTCTTTACTTTTTATAATCTAAATTAGTTATAACCTAAATTAGTTATAACAACCTAAATTAACAACCTAAATTAGTTAGTGAACAAAATAACCTAAATCTCTTAAAGATTAAAAGAAAAAAATATGTACCGTACAATATGTGATTTTTTTAAAAAATAATAATAAAAAATATTCTACGCATGTGAGTAAAGAAAAAAAAAAAAAAAAAAAAAAAAAAAAAACCGTGCCGGTCGCTATTAGTTAGTAAATAATAACAACTTAAATCTTTTAAAAATCTAATTTATAACTACATTCTCATTTTATTTTTATCTCTTTACTTTTTATAACCTAAATTAGTTATAACCTAAATTAGTTATAACAACCTAAATTATTAACAACCTAAATTAACAACCTAAATTAGTTAGTGAACAAAATAACCTAAATCTCTTAAAGATTAAAACAAAAAAAATATATTTTTAAAATAATAATAAAAAATATTCTACGCATGTGATTAAAAAAAAAAAAAAAAAAAAAAAAAAAATTTGAAAACGGGCCGTGCCGGTCGGCACGGCACGCGATACCCCCTCGGGTAACGCTCTGTCTCGAGCGATACCCTGGGGTATCGCTCGAGACAGGGGGGGTGCGAGACACCCCCCTGTACCGTGCCCCTCTTTGAGGGGCACGGTACGTGCCGCCCGTGCCGCCGCGGCACGGGCGGCACTTGATTCCCTGCTCTATTATTACTAAATTGTACGAGATATAACACATGAGCCATTTTTATTGCTAGTAGAGAGATTAAAAAACTATAAAAGCTTTTCTTTTTTCATGAAAATTCGATAAAAAAAATCTGTCCCAATGCATACTAGTGTGCCGTTGGCATACGAGGGCATGCAGATAGTGGCATGCCTGGTACCGCCGTGCTGTGTGTGAGTGGCATGTCAATTTTTGGGCCCGAGTTTTCTGGTTCTTAAAAAGAAATGATACGAGAAAGCTTGATTTCGCAAATGAATTTAGAGGTATCTAAATTCGTAAGGTCAAGATGGTAGAAGTTTCTTTAATTTGAAGATCAATGCAGGAAACCCCTTGCGAGAAATTGACACTGTTTTTTTTGTTAAATTTGTACGTTGTAGAAAATTATGTACAATGAATAGGAGTGTAGATTAGCAAATCTCATAGAAGTACATGACTCCTTGAGAAAATGGTGATTTGCTGATCTGAAATACAAATACCAGATGCCACTATGATAACTTGGAGTTTCAGCCTCTAAGAATCCTAGTTATTGTAAAAAAAATGTTACAGGCCAGCTAAGTTTATTCGGTTATTTTCAGCAGCGCATGCAATGGAGCTGTAAACAAGTGAAATCCAATCTGTAGAATAATTTAATCTTTGGATAATATGTTAAAGATCTAGTGCTAGAGAAATCATTACCGTCAGTGTATAGAGGGAGTTTGTAAGTATCTATACCAGAAAATTGTTTTATGACAAAATTAAAAAGACATATCTGGTAGAGTCATAGCTGTATGCTAACTTCCTACTTGAAATGCGTGCATTTGTCTCACACATGTTGAGGGTGGCGAATAGAAATATTTTTTTCCCATCGCAAAGGGATGATAATTGAGATACCGTTGCTTTTGTGTGGTGGAAGTTACTATTTCAGAAAGTAAAACCTTATTTTGAGAGTAGTTTGAACTAATTTACTTTTGTAATTGGAAGTAACGTATCCAAGGATTTAAGTGTCGTGGCACAGTGTCGTTCCGAAAACTTGCCGGCACGGTACAGCACAGTGTGTGCCGAGCGGTGCTGATGAGTGTCGGTCCCAAAAATTACATGTGCCGACACATAATGGCATGAAATATTTATTTTCTTTAGCAACAAATTTTTTTAGTTACTTATTATGTATCTTTATCAAATCTTTTAAACTTTATTAAGAAAATTACTTAATAATAATTTATAGAAAAGCAGGTTTTCAGCTATGATTGGCACAGGGGTTGTATCGTGCCGGTATCTTGTTGGCACGATACGGCACGATCGGTGGATACGGACCGTGCCGATAGATACTTAAATCCTTGAACGTATCAGGTTATAAAACAAAAGCAAGGATCGATCACTGATCCAATTAGAGTTCATCCATGAGATAGACCTATGAAGTGAAGGCAGCACATCATTGTGTTTTATGGTTCCTTACAGAAAATTATTTACTCTAGAAATATGACAATAAGGCTAAGATAAATTTGTTCAATGAATGTTTATGTGTTTTAGTGAAAAAAATTCTTTGCAACATAAGATGGTAAATGCTGAAGTCAAAGTTAGGTAATGGCGTACTAAGACCTTAGTCTGGGAGTGAATTTATGCATCGATATGCTATTATGCTTAAGATGTTGGAATTATGTTTGTTACAATTTTACAAGAAAGTTTCACTTAGAGAAAATATGTGCCAAGTGCTGATCATTTATTTCCATTCTTGGTTTTCCACAGATAATATAAAACCACAGTATTAAACGATTAATAGTATCATCGATGCAATTTTAATTTAACCAATAAATTGGACATTTTGTAAAGCATTAAGCATATTGGCACCCCGATTTAGTCCCACATTGGGTAGAAAACCCATGGAGCATGGCCATATGAGTTTGAGCATTTTTTTGGAAGTAATAACTGAACTATAGCATTTTTGGGCCTGTGAATTGGGCCAACGGGTTATTGATGCTAAAGTACCCAATTAAGCGAGCCGCAAGCTCAGTGATGGGTGACCTCTCTTGGAAACGGGTTGTGACAAGCCTGCCTCACTGCATACTTTTCGTAAGGGTCCAAGAAGTTTGTCTTCGAAAGTATTAAAGTAAGAATATATCATTGCAGGAAGAAGACAAACTTAGTCTAGATCTCCTAAGCCCTTGATCATATAACTATGCTTTCTAAGCCCTTTGTCATGTAAGTATGCTTCTTCCTAATAGCAAAGCCTTCTAGATTTCAATAGGTGAAAGTTGTTAATGAAAGCTGGAACTTAATTCTGGCCTAAATTACAAAAAACCCCTCTTGCACTTTAACCTGTCCCAATTACCCCTTTGCATTAAAAATTGCATCAATTAACCCCCTGCACTTTGCCATTATTTCAAATAGGTGCAAATATTTGCGATAATTGTTGAAATTAGCTATAAAACTTTGTAAAACAAACTGGAGATGAACTTATTTATAACTAATGCTGTAGAATCATATAAATTGAATAAAATTGTTCGATAGACTATCAATTTTGATTGTATTAGCAAAATTTGAGATCTCTTGTATTTATTTTTTATCAGTTTTTCTGTTGCGAATTATGATAGATTTTGAGATGTGGAACAATGTGATATACCAACTTCTTTTACTGAAGTTTTACTACCTAATTCGTCGATTATTCCAAATGTTTGGACCCATTAGAAATAGTGGCAAAGTATAGGGGTTAATTAACGCAATTTTTAGTGCGGTCCAAGGGGGACTTCTGTTATTAAGCGTTAATTCTGATATGTAATATGCTAATGCTTTCTAAAACTAGCAGAGAAATAACAGTATCTCTTCCTTTTCAATTTTTATGAATGTTGATTTTTCAAGAGGAAAACAAGTAAAATAAGACTTTTCTGCTTTATATTGAGCTTTTCAGAGTACATAGTAAGCTTTCTGTAGCTATGGCAATGTTTTTTTTATTGAGGTGAGCTAGAATCTACATACTCAACATACAAGGTAGCTTGGAGGCTGGTTGTAGTTTATGGTAACACGAATTGACCTTAGTTCAAAATTATCTCGTCTTTAAGGCTACCTGGAAACCAAAAATAATGGATGCAAGTGTAAGAGAATCGCGGAAGGAAATATAACAATTAAAATTTTTTAATCCAAAGATCACCTCGTGTTTCATTTTAGATCTTGACCAATCAATCTAACTGATCTAATCGGATAGGATTTAGTTTTTCACCTTGTGTGGGTCGAGAGCACCGTGAATTCGACGAACGTTGATTAAAAACTATTCGTCCTCACTAGCCACGTATGCGCCCGACCTCTACTTGTGTCCACACAAAATCATGTCCTCGATCGAACTAATCGACACCTTCAATCCGCGATCCGATCACGAATTCATCCTTGCATCGTTTTGAGAGAGATGAATCAATCTTCTGGATGTTCTAGCAACCTTCTGAAGATGGAAACCGATGGATTAATTGTGGAGGACTTGGGAAAGAGAGAGAGAATTGATGAATAGGGTTTTCTATTTCTCTTGTAATTAATAATTGTTATTATTAACATGTCATATGACATATATTTATAATGATAAGCCCCAAGCCTAATTCTAATCCTAATCGAAATCCTAGTTCGGTTGGATTATTTATTAATCCCTCAAGTTAGTTTTAATTAAAATCAAATTCGAATCCTAATCTGATTCATGTGTAACATATACACATAAGTCCTTATATTATTTACTAATGATTAGGAAATACACTATGCAACTTTTGCACTTAAATATCTCTATTTTACAACAATTGCAAAGTAGTCCTTTTATTAATTAATTAGTAAACTTTAGTATTTAACAATATTATAATTGCAATTAAATCACTCAATAAACTTCTTTTATCGTCTCCTTAATATCGATCATACGCGATTTTTTATGTGTGACCTAATAGGTTCAATTATGTTTGGTAGTGAGATATGATGCGATCCCCATCTACATCATCACCAAAACTCCTTTCAATGGCTCAAAACTCTTTTTGATTCCACCATTATAGAATAATTTATCGTCTATAATTATTCTTATTGGTTCTCACAATACATCAGTGACGCCTAGCAGCATGTAGTGGGAATCCAGTCAGAAGTGATAATCAGACTAAACCTCTAGGTGCAGTTATTGTACAATACAATCCTTCTATGGCATAGTCCTGACTAAGTGGTGGTTGTGGAATACTCGTCAAACCCTATCACCCGCTATATGACAAATTTGATAGGACATAAGCTCTTATGGTTACTCTTGGAATCCTTTTTCCAGGCACCATATTATCCCAGTCGAGAATTTCTGAGCTTTACCTTGCAAACAGTATAGAACTAATTATCTCTCTACCGAGAATGATAGATTCCCTATAAACACACTCATTCCAAATATGAACCCACTGTTGCCAACATATACTACTAATACCCATGGCTAGGATCAGAGTTTGTTGCATAGTCAAACTACAGTAGCCTCATATTGAATGGCCATGGTGTCGCAGGTCAGAGGATCAGTTGTACCACTGCAACATCGAACCAGTTACTGGCGAGTGAGTAGACATACATGTAACAGTTTGTAGTTGGTTGTGCTCAGTACCCTTATTCTCTAACAACCACCTGCATGTTGGCTCTAGTGTCCCCACATTGATGACTTGAGATTCGTCATCCCAAAAGGGAAGCGGCACACACACCAATCTTATTGGATCAATCATTGTTCCTATGATGATCCGCTGATTGAGACCATTTAGGAATTAGTCACCAATAATGTGTCTCAAATTCTCAACTTTTGAGAATACATATTATCATCTTATTAATTCATTGGACAAATTATGGACACATTAAATATGAATAGAATGAAAAGCCTAAATATGTAAATAATAAAGATCAAGTACAAAGATATGTCTCATAGAAAAATAAAATGTGTCTGTCTGATAGGCTTCTAAGGTATACAACTAATAGCAAGTCTCTTTCTTGTGCATCAAACATGCTAGAATCACTTTACACATGCGCGCGCGCGCACGCACCCACACACACACACACACACACACACACACACACACACACACACATATATATATATATATATATATATATATATATATATATATATATATATATATATATATATAGTTGAGTTGGAATGCTATCAGTAGTAAACAGGCTATGTCGCCACCCATTTGTTTTCAATGATGGAGCTTCCAAATCGACGATCGGTACCGTTGAATATGATTAAGACCATTGAAATATTTAGAAATCAAATTTCAAATCTTTTCGATATCATTAACCAAATGATCAAATGGTTGCAAAATTTATAATTTCTATAATAGATATGAGTCTTTTCTCATTTAACAGTGTAAGGAAATCTAAATTAATTGAATTTTGGTTTGAAATTTTTTTAAATTATTTAAAACAGGATCTATACTCTTGATCTTGATCACAAGACTCCTATCATCACTTTTTGAAGGATATTCATTTTTGGCTGTTTATTTTTGTGTCCACTTGATGGACAAGAAAAGAATATAAAAAAACATGAAATTTAATTTTCATATAGTTTAAATGGTTTAGATCATATTTAATGATATCGATTGCCATTTTGGAAGTTCCATCATAAAAAATAAATGGGTGGCAACGGAGCCGGTTTGCTACCGATAGTATTCAAACCAATCTACCCCTTTGACCATTTTTTATCCCTTAGCAACCACCCACTAAATTCTCGGGGACCGTTGTCATCCTAATCGCACATCTCTTCATCCAAGGGCTGAAAACCTAATAGCATTAATGATTTGGTGCTATTAAAAGTATAATAGCTTAGTTCTATATACATATATATGTTCATATCAAGGAATCAAGTGCCGCCCGTGCCGGGCCGGCACGGGCGGCACGTACCGTGCCCCTCAAAGAGGGGCACGGTACAGGGGGGGGTCTCGCACCCCCCCCTGTCTCGAGCGATACCCCAGGGTATCGCTCGAGACGGAGCGATACCCTGAGGGGTATCGCGAGCCGTGCCGGCCGGCACGGCCCGTTTTCCATTTTTTTTTTTTTTTTTTTTTTTTTTTTTTTTTGTTTTTTCTTTAGAATTTTTTCTGTATTTTTTAAAACAGGCATAGTTAGGTGTTTTTTTTTTTTTTTTTTTTTTTTTTTTTAGTCACATGTGTACAGTAATGCATAGTAATTTTTTTGTTTTTTTTTTTAAAAGGTATCACATGTGCACAGTTTCTAGGGCAAATAAAAGAGAAATTAGGGTTTTTCCTTAGCAGATCGGATCCGTACCGCGGGGGGCTCCGCCCCCCGCACTCCCCGTCCGATGTCAGTGGTGGGGACATCCACAAAATTTCGAAGTCGCACCGCAAAGCCGTCGGCGAACCTGAATCATAATATCGAAGCGATTCTGATTTTGAGTCACAACTAACAAGTATGTTAATTGGTGAGTGTAGTAAGCTATATATAGTCAATATTCATAATTTTTATTCTCTATGAGATATAGTTATTTCTATTCTCTATGAGATATAGTTATTTCTATTTAGAATTTATTTATTATATTGTTATTTCTATTCTCTATGAGATATAGTTGTACTTTATATATTAAAAACAATTATCAGTATGTCAATTGGTAAGTGTAGTAAGCTATATATAGTCAATATTCATAATTTTTTGACTAAACAGTTCAAAAAAATATTATAAGAGCTTATTGGGAACAAAAAAAATAAAAAAAAGCCGTGCCAGAGCGTGCCACTGGGAGGTCATGCGTATCCATCGGCACGCAAGCGTGCCACGTGTCGGCACGGGGGCGTGCCGGTACCGTACCGTGCCAGGCGGCGAGCGGCACGCCCCCGTGCCACGGCACTTCGAACCTTGGTTCATATCAAGGATTTAAGTGCCGTGACACGGGATCGTGCCGAAAACTTGCTGGCACGACATATCAAGGATTTAAGTGCCGTGACACGGGATCGTGCCGAAAACTTGCTGGCACGGTATTGCACTGTGCGTGCCAGCCACAAAAAATACATGTGCGCCGACACATAATGGCATGAAATATTTATTTTCTTTAACAACAAAATTTTCTAATTGTTTATTATGTATCTTTATCAAATATTTTGAATTTTATTGAGAAAATTACTTAGTAATTTAAAGAAAAAAGAGTTTTAAGCTGTGCCATCGACACGAGGGCTGTATCGTGTCGGTATTTTGTTGGCACGATTTGACATAGTGGATATGGCCCGTGCCTACATATATATATATATATATATATATATATATATATATATAGTCCGGCTATTTTATTATTTATAGCACTAAGTACTTGGTGTTATCAAGTTTTCTGTCGGTAGATCTACCCATTTGACCATTTTCACCTCTTAGATCATACTGTTCCACCAACCACCCACTAAACCCTGGGGGACCACTATCATTCTAACCGCACATCCCTTCATCCAAGAGCAAAAAACCTAATAGCACTAATAACTTGGTGCTATTAATAGTATAGTAGCCTAATTATATATATCAAGGATTAATAGATCATATGTGTGTGTTTGTGTGTGTGTGTGTGTATATATATGTATATCAAGGATTTAAGTGTCGTGGCACGGGGTCGTGCCGAAAACTTGCCGGCACGGTATGGCACGGTGCGTGCCGAGCCGTGCCGATGAGTGCCGGTCACAAAAAATACATGCGTGCCGACACATAATGACATGAAATATTTAATTTTTTTAGCAACAAATTTTTTTTATTGCTTATTATGTATCTTTATCAAATATTTTGAACTTTATTAAGAAAATTACTTAGTAATTTTAAGAAAAAAGGGTTTTGAACTGTGTCATCGGCACGGGAGCTGTATCGTGCCGGTATCTTGTTGGCACGGTACGGCACGGTAGATACGGCCCGTGCCGATGGATACTTAAAACCTTGATGTATATATATAGGTTTTAAGTGCCGCCTCGTGCCGTATGGCATGGGGCGGCATGTATTGTGGCCCCATTATAGGGGCATGGTACGGGGGGTGCCGCAGCACCCCCCTTGCCGCGATACCATCGCGGCTCGTGTCTCTCTTATCTTTTCTCTTTTTTGTGCAAACTCCTTCGCTCCCCCCCCTGGCTGTTCACTCTCTCTCTCTTTTCTGCTAGTTTTTTTTTCTTTAAGTGATTTTTTTTTTTTCATTTGGTGGGTTTTTTTTTTTTTTTCTTTTGAAAGTTTTTTTGTTTGGTTTTTTTTTTTCTTTTGGTAGGCTTTTTTTTTTTTTTTTTTTGATAGGTCTTTGTGTCCCCCACTTGAATTTTTTTTTGTGGTTTTTTTTTTGGGTGTGCCTTTGTGTCCCCCACTTGTTTTTTTTTCTTTTTCTTTTGAATATTTTTAATTTGTACAACTTTTTTTTAAAAATGAGGTAATTTTTTATCTATAGTTTATAAAAAGTTAAAAATAGATCTACTTGATTTAATTATTATACAGTCAAATTTTTAATTATTTTTGGATAGATCTAGTATTTTATATGAGATTTGCGACAAAATATTTTTAACGTTGAAAATTCTATTTTTGAATTTAAAAGATTGAATATATTGATAAAATTAAATGCTAAATTAAATCAATTGATACTTAAATTTATTTAATTTATTTGTCATACAATTTATTGCTAAATTTTTATGGATATATCTTACAATTTTTCTCAAAAATTTTAATAAAAAAATAATATTCTTTAAATGTTTAATAAATATTTTTAAAAGATTCAAATGGAAATGAATTATCGAAACAATTACAGTCCTATTATAGTTAATCTAAATATCAATCAATCCCTCATCGAATCAATATGGATCAATCTTACAAATGTTCGTTAAAATTTTGAGAAAAAATATTTCTCTAATTTTGCATTTTATAATTTTTTAAATTTCAAGAAATAAAAGATAAAATCAAAATAATTTTAAAAGTTAATCAATTCTCATAGTTTTTCTAAAAGTTTTGAAAAAAATTATTTTCTTCGAAGTTTTAATAAATATTTTTTTTAAAATTTAAAATAAAATGAAATTATTGATGTAATTTTGATCCTATTTTGGTTGCCCTAGTCATTATATGATCAATGTAATTTTGATCCTATTTTGGTTGCTCTAGTCATCATATGATCACTCGGTGAATCAATGTTTGGATCTTGAAAAATTCTGAAAAAAAAAATAACGTTCAATGCTTTTATATTTTATAATTTTTTAAATTCTGAAAAAAATTGATAAAATCAAAAGAATTTTCAAAGTTAATAGATATGATTTTCTCATCATGTTGTTTTTTTTTTTTATAACTTGAATGGATTTTACTTGTGAATTTTATTATTGTATTTTAATTTCTATTCTCTATGAGGTATAGTTGTTCTTTACATTTAAAAAAGCTTACCACTATATTAATTAATGAGTATAGTAAGCTATATATAGTCAATATTTATAATTATTTGACTAAACATTTCAAAATAATATTATAAGAGCTTATTCGGAACAAAAAAATATAAAAAAAAATCGTGCCAGAGCATGCCACTGAGAGGTCATGCGTATTCATTGGAATAAAAACGTGCCACGTGTCGGCACGGAGGCGTGCTTGTGCCATACCGTGTCAGGCAATCATCGGCACACCCTCGTGCCACGACACACACATATATATATATATATATATATATATATATATATATATATATGAATTCTCGATAACTATTGCTGACGTGGCATAAAGTCCTTTTTTTGAAATTTTAAATTTTTTTTTTTAAGGCCGGTCCAACTTTTCTCTTGATTCTTCCACTGCGTGTCTTCTTATCTTCCCCCTACGTCCTCGCATCTCCTCTCGATATCTATTGCTAATGTGGCACAACATCCATTTTTTGAAATTTCTTTAATTTTTTTTCTTTTTTAAGGTCGGTCCAACTTTTTTCTCTCGATTCTTCCTACCGCGCGTCCCTTCATCTTCCCCCCACGTCCCCTCTCCCCCGTTCTCTCTTTCTTAAGCCTTCATTTCCGTGTCCCCCTTTCTCTTTCCCTCTCTGTCTATCTCTCTCTCCCCGATGAGATCGGCTCTGGATCGCACCTCTACCGTCGCTTGATCCCAACCTCTACCGCCGTTCGATCCCACCGTCGTTGCCTTATCAGACGGTGGGGAAGAGGTGGAGTAGGAGGGTTGGAGATGGGGAGGTGATGATGGTAACAACATCGATGACAACGTCGATGAAGAGGGAGAAGGTCGAGGGAATCGGAAACGAGGAGGGGAATATTCCGTTAGGGTGCGAGGCGTTGATGGTAACGGCGATGACGACGAAGAGGGAGGAGGCCGAGGGAATTGGAGATGAGGGGACTATTTTGTTATGGTGCAAGTTGATGCGGTTGAGTCACATATAATAAAAAACAGGCTAATATAATATTGATCTTTAGTTTTTATCATACTAGTGAAGTACCCGCGCTTCGCTGCGGATATTTTTTGTAATTATCTATAATAATATTGAAAAAAATTAATACTTATTTATAAATTTCATGATAAAGCACTTTCCTAGAAAGGTAAAAGTTTAGAAACGTCAGTTCAGGAAAAAAGGTATGGGAGTTTGAAATTTTAAAATTTAAAATTTTGGACAAGTAAAAAAAGGATTTGGGGACTCTTTCAATTTTGCAAAAAATTTTAAAAAGAGGATTAGATATTTTTTTTACCCAAAAGAGAAAACCTATTTTTTTCCTAATTATCTCTCCCTTAAACCAAATCCCATTTTCTTCCTCGTAGCCGCCGTCGCCGCCGGCGTCGGAGCCGTGGAGGCAGGCACCCGGGCTCCCACCTCCAGATCCAGGCGTCCTCTCTCTGCTGCTGCCGCCGCCACACTCGAGCGGACGCGCGCGAGAAGTAGCCGCGCACTGCCTGCGCCCGCGCTTGCTGCTGCGTGCGCCCGCGCTCGCGCCTGCCGCTGCTTGCTGGGCCGCGCTCTGCCTCTGCCCAAGCCGCGCTTGCAGCCCTAGCCCGCACCCGCACGCCCTGCTTTGCCTGCGCAAACTGCGCCCTGCCTAGCCGCGCGCCTGCAGCCCCGCGCCCCGCGTCCCTTCTTCGGCCGCGCGTCTACACGCCTTGCGCGCTGCCCGTGAGTCCCGCGGGCTTGTAGCCCTAGCGCCAGCAGCCAGCCACACCTGCTGCTGCTTGTGCGCTGTTGTAGCCAGCCGCGCGCCACTGCGCGCGCCCAGCCTGTGCGAGCCTGGCCAGATCCGAGCGCGGTGGCGGCACAGGCGGCTGCAGGTGCCCGGATCTGAAGGGGAAATGTCCAGTCTCTTCACCCTTCGGCTTCGACGGTGACGGCAACGACGGGGATGAGAGAGATGAAGGGGAAAGGGGGAGAGAAAGAGAGATAGAGAGAGAGAGAGAGGGGAGGGATTACAGATATTTTGTGTGTTGGGGGGGGGGGGGGGGGGCTTGGGGTTTCGAGAAGAGGGCACGTAGAGAGGGGGGGACCGACTGTGGGAGAATCCCATGTGCAGAAGGCGAAAGAGAGAGAAGAGAGGAGAGCACGACACGTTGGCACAGAAAACTTGGGAAGGCGCCACGCGGACACAAAAGAACTGAGAATTTATAATCTTTATTGATTGAGTGTTTTAGAGCTCTGAAAAATTCTCACCATTAATTTTTGGCTAATATGAAATTGTTTGAGCACGTAAAATTTTTACTTCAACATCTATCCGCCGCAATGCGTGGGTACCTTCACGAGTGTGTATATATATATATATATATATATATATATATATATATATATATATATATATATATATATATATATATATATATATATATATGTTAAGAATTTAACTAAGTAACGGCATGGGTCGTATCCACCGTGCTATATCGTGCCAACAAGATACTGGCACAATACTACTCCCGTGTTGATGACGCAGCTCAAAACCCTCTTTTCTTTAAATTAGTATGTAATTTTCACAATAAAGTTCAAAAGATTTGATAAAGATACATAATAAGCAAGGAATTAAGTATCCATCCGTATCTTACGGCACGGAGCGATACGTATCGTGCCACCAATTAGGCGGCACGGTACAGGGGGGGTCTCTCTTGGCCCTCCTGTGCCGCGATACCTTCTGAGCATCGAACGAGACAGAGCGATACCCAGAGAGTATCACGGTATGTGCCGCTGCGTGCCCACACAGGCGCACAGTGTTTTTAATTTTTTTATTTTTTTTATTTTGATCTTTTCTATTTTTTGGTTTCTTGCATAGACTTTTATCCCTCTCATCTATTTTCTTCTTTTCACTTTCTCCTTTTCTTCTATTCTACGCTTTCTTTTCTTTCCTCTCACATCTCTTACTCTATTTTTTTCCTTTCTATCTGGGAATTAAGTGCCGCCCGTGCCGAGCGGCACGGGCCGACACGTACGGGGGGGGGAGGGGGGTGGGGGGGGGGGGGGGGGGGGCCCTCCCTGTCTCGGCGATACCCATTGGGTATCGCTCGAGACAGAGCGATACCCATTCCAATGGGTATCACCCGTGCCGTGCGGAGCGTGCCAAGTTTTTTATTTTTTTATTTATTATTATTTTTTTTACACATGGTTTTACAGTAAACACATAGTTAAATACTTATTATACTTGCGAATTTGATTAGTATATTGTTAATTTTATTTTCTATGAGGTATAGTTGTACTTTATATATAAAAAAGTTATCAATATGTTAATTGGTGAGTATAATAAGCTATATATAACTAATATTCATAATTTTTTGACTAAACATTTCAAAATAATATTATAAGAGCTTATTGGGAACAAAAAAAGTAAAAAAAAATCGTGCGAGAGTGTGCCACTGGGAGGTCATGCGTATCCATCGGCACGCAAGCGTGTCACGTGTCGGCACGGAAGCGTGCCCGTACCGTACCGTGCCAGGCGGAGAGCGGCACGCCCCCGTGCCACGGCACTTAATTCTTTGCTTTCTATTTTTTTCTTCCTTTTTTTTTTTTTTTTTTTTTTTTTTCAGTTTTGCCTTTCCATCTCTTATTATTTTTTTATCACTTCGATTTTAAAAGAAAAAGTAAAAAAATAGTAAAATCGAATATCTACTTATTAGATAAGTCAAGAAATTTACAACTTAAATTTTTTTTCCATACATTTAGAATATATTTAACTTGTAAAGTTTCTTTTGTAAAGAAATATGAAATTATACAAATTTTTATTAACAATTTACAAAAACTTGAAAATATATCCACTTGATTTAATCATTATATGATCAATTTTTACTTTTTTGTATGAATTTAATATTTTGTGCGAGATTTAAGGTATTCTTAACTTTGAAAATTTTATTATTAGATTTTGAAATATAAGAATTCTAATAAAATCGAAAACTAAATAGAAGCAATTGATATTTAAATTTGCTTAATGTATATCGTATGGTTTAGTGTTAAATTTTCATAAATAAATTGCACAAGTTTTCTTATTTAAATTTTAAAAAAATTAATTTTTTGGGATGAACTTGCAAATTTTTCATAAAAATTTTTAAAAAATTAATTTTCTCGGATTTATATTTTATAATTTTTAAAAATCTAAAAAATAAAAGATAAATAAAAAAAATTGAAAAATTAAGTAATTTTTATTATTGCTTAATTTATTCATAGTATGGTTTATTATTAAATTTTCATTGACATATTTTATAATTTTTTTAAAATTTTTAGAATTTTTTGTTTTAATTTTTCATAAATATTTTATAAAAATTTGAAAATGAAAAGAAACTATCAGTGCATTTGGGGTCTCATTCTAATTTAGTCTAGTCATCATATGATCTTCATCGAATCAATACGAATGGATCTTGCAAATTTTTATAAAATTTTTTTTAAAAATAATTTTCTCTATGAGCTGTAGTTGTATTTAACTTCACCTATAAAAAAGACTACTACTATATTAAGCTATTAACTAGTAAGTTAGTAAACTATTATTGCCATTAGATTAAGACAAATCAATACATAGCCAAAATTTATAAATATTACTCTAAAACTTTTAAAATAACATTCTAAAACCTTATTGGACGGAAAAAATTAAAATAAGACCGTACCAAAGCGTGCCGCAAAGAGGTTGTGCATGCCCGTCGGCACGCAAGCGTACCATGTGTCGGCACGCAAGCGTGCCTGTGCCGTATCGTGCCAGGCAACGGCCGGCACACTCCCGTGCCACGGCACTTTAATCCTTGATAATAACGAATTAAAAATTTTTGTTGCTAAAGAAAATAGATATTCATGTCATTATGTGTCGGTACACATGTATTTTTTGTGATCTGCACTCATTGACACGGCCCGACACTCATCGTGCTGGCAAGTTTTCGGTACGACCCTGTGCCACGGTACTTAAATCCTTGATATATATATATATATACACACACACACAAACACACACACACACACACACATACACAGAGAGAGATGACTGCTTGATTGTACATAGTTTCTTTCTTACTCCTTTTATTCACATGCAGGGTTGGCTATTCTCGTCTGATGCAGCATTCTGGCAGCCACCTCAAATGAAAGTATGTAACTCTTCTAGTTGATATGACTATCTTATTGAACTAATGCATTATTAAACATTGGTAAAAATGTATAAAACTTGCCTTAACTATCACCCTTTTGGATCTGACTATCTAACCTTCGAAAATTTTGATTTTATTACCTGACCTTTTATTTTATTTGATTTGAGCCAGTTAGTGACTTTTTAATTTTAATATTTGAAAGCGTTATTTATTTTTACAGGTTTGAATAGGTGAAAGTAAACTCAGTGCTATGTAAGTGGGAACTGTCGTTGCGTGGAAGTCAAACATAATACATATAATCTATTTAAGGCCACTAGTATCTGTTAGAGTGATATTACATCTTATTTTTTAGATTTGATAACATTATACAAGCAGAACTTAAACATAGAAAAAACATAATTTGTTTCACCACTTTTTTTCTAATTGTATAAATAGAAATTTACAGATTGTTAGAAAGGTTACTTTATCACTTTACATTGAAGCGTTCATAACATCATTGTAACAGTATAAATGCATACCAATATCATCAGTGTTTTCGAGGTTGTTCAAGCTTTCACAATATTTTGTTTTTGTGCTTCTCTTATAAGAACTGAAGAAAAAACTCAATAATGCTGAAACTAAAATTCCAGTACACAAGCGAGGACTACAAAGAAGATAAGGAACTTGCGTTTATCAAAACTTATCTTATTTTTTGTCTTCTAGTTACAGATATTTTAGCTACAATAAGATTTTAATTTTACCCACCCACCTCTAGTGAGGTGGTTGGAGTGCACCACCCCCTTCTGGGGGTCCTGAATTCGAACTCCCGTTGGGGGTTGGTGCTTCCAATTTAGGGGTTTGGGGTTATTTGGGGTTGGGTGGCATAATTAAAATAAAAAAAGACTGCTGATTTTTTAAGTTCCTGCAAATATGTGAAATTGTGCAAATACCCCTGTTTTAGAATTTACACGTGCACCCCGAAAGTCATGGTTATTTGCATTCATGTGCCTGCCAAGGATATGGTATGCAAGACCATTTTTGTGCAGATACCCTTGCCAATGGCATGCATGCAAGTGTGCTTTTTTGCTTATTTGCATGCGGGTGCCTGCCAGGAATATGTATGCAGAGAACAGTTTTTATGTGGATACCCTTGCCCCAGGCATGTTTGTTTATAAACATGTTTGCAGGATGTGCGAAAATACCCCCTTTAACAAGGTTATTTGCACAATTTGCATGTTTGACGAGTTCATATGAAAACAGACCCAAAAATGCCTGCATCCTTGTAAAAATTTTGTCATGGTTATGGAAAATGTTAATTTTATTAAGCAGACATTCTTTGTTTCATTGTCTAATTTTACTAGTCATATGCTCTATTTTGTTCATTTGTAGAACTACTTAATATCACAATCCTTGCTCTTAGATTTTTTTTTTTCTTATTTTTAATCTTTTTGTTTCTGTCTTGGTACCTCTGTAACTTGAACTCTAGAATATTGTTAGACAATACACAAGATAAAATCTTCCTTGTAGTAAATATTACTTCTGCGCAATACATAAGCTCTGCATCAAACATTACTCTTTCTCTTAAACAAGACACAAGTTAAAATCCTGTAGTAAATATTAGTTCTATGGGGAATAGATAGGCTCTGCATCGAAGAGTACCTTTGGTTGCAGCCTTTTGATGACCAAACAACCAATTGCTTATTTTCTTATTATATAGGCACTCCTGCATTCAGTTCCTATTGGTAAGATGATAGTCCTTGACTTATTTGCTGATGTCAAACCGATATGGAAGACATCGTCCCAATTTTATGGAGTTCCATTTGTCTGGTATGTCCTGGTATCCAATTTTTTCTGGCCATGTATTAGAGTTTTACTTGAACTAATGAATCGCAACTTGTAGAACACCTAATTTTATTTCTGTAGTTATTTGGTTGGATGACTTACTATAGCTTTATAATATTTTCTTAAGTTACTGGTTGATATCAGGTGCATGCTGCACAACTTTGGTGGCAATATTGAAATGTATGGTATATTTGATGCAATTTCATCTGGACCTATTGTTGCTCGTACAAGCTACAATTCAACCATGGTATGATGTTGCTTTTCGTGCAAAAAAATATCTTGTACTTTGTGCTTTAGCAAATGAAGTTTTTTAACATTAAATAGAAAACTTCTTGTAGCAGTCACAATATAGCATTGTAACACTTGAACATCTTTGTTGACAGGCATTGACAATGTCTGTTCTTTGTTGGTGCATGTGGTTGCTTAATCGTCTGCCTTGCATATATGTTACCATGAGTTTGTGTGCTAACATGTGCGCATGTGCATGTATGTATTTGCTTTACCATGGGAGTAGGCCTGACATTTATGGTTGGAATGCAAGATTAAATTTAGTTTTGATCGACATATAATTCCAGTGTTTCACATAGTTTATTTCATGTATTATAGCTCATCCATTTGATTTGTGGTTTGATGTGTGACATTTCATGGCGGTAATTTGATTTCATAGTTGATTTCATATCTAATAATTTTTACTATATCCTTTAGGGGCTGTTTGGTTCAACGTAAGACTGAAAAATAGTTTTCAATAGAAAAATGTTTTCCGTGGAAAAATAGTTTTACGGTTCTTAGCATTTGGTTTGCAAGAATGGGAAAATAGTTTTCGAACCACATTTGTTTGGTTTGTTGGAAAAGAGAACAAAATAATATTTTTTATTTTTAATTTGATGTATAAATTTGATATAAAATATATCAAGCATGTTAAATAAAATTTAGATAGCATATACAATAAAAAATATTAAATAACATATAAATTTAATTTATCATATATAAAAATGTTACATAATTTTTTGTATATATGATATAGTTTTACGTGATAAATTATTTTTGCTTCCTTTTATATTAAAATTTTATATGTAAACTTTCATACCATACATGTATATATATATATATATATATATAGAATTGAGCTCCTATGCTTTTAAAAGTATCAAATCATTGGTGCTTGTTGGTTTTTAGCCCTTGGATGAAAAGATGTGGGATTAGGATGATAGTGGGTACCTTGGGTTAAGTGAGTGGTTAGTGAAATAGAATGATCTAAGGGATGAAATTAGTCAAAGGGTTAGATCTAACTGTAGAAAACTTACGAGCACCAATTGCTTGGTGCTTGTACAGGCATAGTAGCCGGACTCTTTCTCTCTCTCTCTCTCTCTCTCTATATGGAACTAGGCTACTATACTATTAATAGCACCAAGTCATTGGTGCTATTAGGTTTTCGGCCCTTGGATAAAGAGATGTGCGGTTCGGATGATATTGATCCTCTAGGGTTTAGTGGGTGGTTGGTGAAATAGTATGATTTAAGGGATAAAATTGGTCAAAGAGGTAGATCTAACAGCAGAAAACTTGATAGTACCAAGTGCTTGGTTCTATTGATAGTATAGTAGCCGAACTCTCTCTCTTTCTCTCTCTCTCTCTCTCTCTCTCTCTCTCTCTCTCTCTCTCTCTCTATATATATATATATATATATATATATATATATATATATATATATATATATATATATATATATATATATATATATATATATATATATATATATATATATATATATATATATATATATATAGTCTGACTGTGGTTAAAAGCACCAAGCACTTGGTGCTTGTAAGTTTTCCGCCGATAGATCTATCCCTTTGACCATTTCCACTCCTTAGATCATGCTATTCCACAAACCACTCACTAAAACCTAGGGGATCACTATCATCCTAACCATACATTCCTTCATCCAGGGGTCGGAAACTCACGAGCATCAATGACTTGGTGCTTTAAAAGCATAAGAGCTCAATTCGGACTTTTTTTAAAAATAATCCTAAAATATTTTGCAAAACTAACTCTCTTTTTGCCATGTCGGCGCTACGGCGGATTGACGTGCTGAAGGCGGTGAAAGGCGGTGAATGATTTACCGTCTTCACAATAATCCTGTGAAGGCGGTGAATGATTCACCGCCTTCAAGTCTATGCTAAAGGCGGTGAATTGTTCACCGCCTTTAATAGAAACACTGAAGGCGGTGAACGATTCACCGTCTTTAATGTTTCATGAAAAAGGCGGTGAATGGTTCACCACCTTTAAGTCAATACAGAAGGCGGTGAACTATTCACTTCACCGCCTCTTTCATGTTACCTTAAAGGCGGTGAATGGTTCACCGCCTTTAACCAGAACACAGCAACAACATTTTTTTCTAAGTCAAAAAAACCAAAATTTGTACAATAAGCTTCACAACAATCAAAAACTAAACTAAAAGCTCAACCACAATACTACTTAACCACAACAATCAAAATTTAAACATATAATTTATTCACATTAGGAAATTACCGATGACTAACAAAGAAAAATCAACATCATAAAAATTTCAATAATACAAACTCAATATATGAATAGTAACATGAATGATCAAAAATGCCTTATTGAGCTCGTTATCTCCCTCGATGTCCTCGGCCACGCCCACGAGGAACAACAAGATCAATAATAGATATATCATCAAGAGGCTCGACGACTGCCAACTGATCAAGCTCCTCGATAATACCGCCCTTATTATGCTCAGGAATATGCTGGATCTCCTGTGGAGATGATGACGAGGGACGACGACGTGAATATGTGGAAGCAAAAGAAGTCCGTGATACTGGTGGCGGGAGCGACTCCGAAGTGGAAGCAAATGTCGTAGGAGCCTGAATGGGAGGAGATGGATATCATGGCACCTGAAGGGACCTAAATAGTGAGTTAATTTGAATTTGAAGACTTATTTTGAAATTTCTGCTGATATAAAGATACTTGATGATTCAATGACGATGCGTGAGCATAATCTCAGCGACCTCCTGAATCTCTGACAGTAGGTAATATAGGTACATTTTGTAGTACCATATTAATATGCCGGCCCATACCTATAAGAGTCTCTAATATTATCGCAGTCGAAGGTGGATCATGAACTAACCGGTCTATAGTATCATTCGTCTGTTGTAGAGCGTCGACCTGTATTTTAAAATACAAATTAAATTTATATTAAATATACAAAACATGTTAAATTTATATATATAAATTATTATACCAGTGCTCCCTCGATATGCCCACGAGGCTGGAAAGTCACCGGAGGACGCTGTACTGGACGATATATTCATCTCCTTGTTATCGTCCAGTATCAATGCATATATATGGATGCCGCCTGCAGAGGATCATCACCAGCAACCGGGAGCTGATAAAAAATGTGATCTAATCTCTCAGACCACCTCTCGATATGTGCAGCGTGACAAGCGGCCCAATTCTCATCCGGATGCCCACGTGATGTCACGCTTCGGATGGTCTCCACATTAATCGGTATATGTTGGAGAAGGCCGAACTGTCGCAGGACTCGGTCGGGTACATGCATCTCTACTATATGAAAGTAGATAATAACCGTTCTTGGTCGCCAGACTTGTGAGCCCTGAACAGAAAAGTCCGGTAATGCGGCTAAAATGGTCTCTGTGTACGACATTCATATAATCTGTTAATAACACAAAATGATCAGATAATATAAAAGTGTTTAGAAAAAATATATTTAAAGTATTGAATAAAACATCTACATACCTGCGTCTCTCTCTCTGCTGATCTAACTCATCTCTATAAAAATCAATGTCAGTAGTCCTGACATTTGCTCTGAATCGTAGTCCTCCAGCGTTGGCCCATCTAAATTATAAAATACATATATTAGTTGCAATTACATTTGAAATACAAAAAGTATCAAATAAATTTGTCTTACCGGCAACCCAGAGGGCAATTTACTATATCGGGCAGTGCTAGAACGCCTGTAGGACGGCCGATATAAAGATGGTCCCAAGCTCAAATCTAAAATTTAACACCAACGGCTTAATATTATAATAAATAAAATATTAAATATTAATATATTAATATAATACTGAAATCCAAATATTACATATTATACTTGTAATAAGGTCCCAAAACAACAACATTCGGCCTTTCCGTTCAGTGAGGCAGCTAGCGCTCGATATAGATATGCCAAAGCAGCTGCACCCCACACATAAGCGTCGCAGATCGCAAAATCATCCAAAAGTGGTAGCCACTTCAGATGAACTCTATATCCAGTGGGGTTGTGAAATAAACTACAGCCGATTTGATATAACATGTATGCACGGGCTGCAGCTGCAACTGCAACTACTCCTGCAGGGGCATCTAGATGTATATGGTGGCAATGCTGATATAGCCAATCTAGACGAATCTGTCCCCCCCTGATATCATCGGGCACAACTCCTAACAATGCCTCACACAGATCCTCCCAGTTGTGCAATGCAGTTCCCGTCACGGGCGGACCGTCCACACGACACGAAGACCAGAAATAACCGCCACATCCTGGAGTGTGACGGTCATCTCACCATGACGGATGTGGAATGTCTGGGTCTCCAGTCTCCATCTCTCAACAAGAGCGGCTAATAAAGCCTGATCCAGCTGCACGCGTCTAAGTCGCGCTACCCCGTAAAATCCAGACTGTCGTAGTAAATCCAGTACTGCTGGATGGTCAAGCTCCCACTGGTTGAGCTTGCGCCCATACTCTGAGAACTGAACAGCACGATACCCGTGTGATGCAAAAAAATATAGTTAGCTATTACATCAATTCAGCTTATTCATATTACGATAAATATCAACTGAAATTTTATAGCTCTTACCTCAGTCCTGATAAATCCTGACCTATGGAGATGTTGCTCTGATAGGACCGACGAATCAACAGGTCCCGCGTCCTCTAGATCTGCCATCTGCTGTGATGATCCGGATCTCCGTGATGGTTTTGCAGGGCGATCAGTGGCTTCTGGAGGCCTATATTGTGTGATGGTGATAGTTGTGCGCAAATCGGACCCCAAAATTGGACCCAGTGCGAAAATTGGATCAAGCTTGCCTATCCGGAGGCCTTCGTCAAATTTTAGAAATGAAATTTGGCAAAATGGACATCGGATTTGGATTCAGCGCGCGAAAACGATGAAAATCGACTATTTACTTGTATTTTTCGGAATCCGGACACTACTGTTTTTACTGTAGCACGGGCAGGTACTGTAGCTCGAGCAGCGCCGGCAGCGGTGGGCAGTGCTGGAGCACGGCCGCGGGCACGGCCGCGGGCAGGCGCAGGTAGCGCGGGCAGGCGCAGGCCGGTCCACGGCCTATGGCGCGTATACCGGGATCAGCAAACGCGGGACTCTGCCAAGTGGCGGCGTGTGATTGGTCCGAGCGCGTGCATCACGCCGCAATCACCGCGGCGGCGCCACGTGGCAGCGTGTGATTGGCTGACACCTTTCGGAAGACCCGGCGTTTAGACCGGCGTGTGGACCGTGACCCGCTGCGTGTCACTTTGCGATTGGCGGGCGCCAGCCGCCGGGCGTGCACCGGGCGCACGGAGTAGAGGCGGCGGGACACGTGGCAGCATCAGGTAGTTTCGGGCGCTCGATGTGGACGCTACGGATGGCCGCCACGCGGATTCGGGCGCGCACTGTGGATTTCGGGCGCCCGAATCCACCCCCTTGACCCGATTTGCAAGTCTTCCTGATTTCAGCCTATAAATAGGCCATTGTGGGCTTCATTTGGGGACTTTCTGAGATCCGTTTTGGAAGCCGTTTTCGACAGTGAGTTTCTTCTTCGAGTCTTCTGCACTTCTTGGGGTTTTGGAAAATTTTTGGAGATCGTTTGATATTTTCCCTACCCAATCTCGCGAGTCACGATGTTTCTTCGACATCGGTCTTTTCCGTCGACCCTTCGTCTGTTGGCTCCCCTGAGCTGAGTTCTTGGAGTTTTTCGCCGATTTTTGCGGCGGTGTTTCCACGACATGTAGGCCTTTGATTTTGGTATGTGTCGCTCTGCTCCGTTTTGAGTTTTTATGGGAGTTCTTGCAACATCTTTAGACCCCCTTTTCTGCGACACTTTTCTGGATAGAGCTGAGATAATCTTGCAATTTCTCGGCCTACGGGTGGCAGAATTTGGTGCTTAAGGACTCGATCTCTATCTACACTTTGCGAGGATCGTAACCGTAATTTTCTTAGAATTTTTGGAGGGCATCTCGCAGGAGATAATTTCCTGTTTTGTGGACAGATGTGCGATAAGATTACTGTTTTAAATGATTTGAGCTGACTGCGATGTTCGGCTTATATCTCAGCGACCGGGAGGAGTTTTCTGTCGATTTTTGGTGTGTTGGAATCGTGGGAACCTGAGGATCGCACACGTTAAATTTCAGCTCTTTTGGACTCCGGATCAACGCGCACATCCAGGTGGGTTGGAATATTTTCCAAACTTTATGGAATGCCTTCTAATTATGTTGAAAGCATGTTTAGCAAGCCTAGTTTAGCTGTTTTTATAGCTGGTAAAATCTGATAAATTGCCTAGAACATTACAGAATGACAGACCTGAACCCCAATTATCATCAGCATGATCTTGAGACCTTTCGACACTAGATTGCATGATTAGTTGACATTAGAAATGCATCTGAACAGTTTTAAAAATTGTGTAACCATTTTAACGAAGATGGCTTTTAAAATGGGTTTTTACACTGAGATCACCCTGAGGGGATTTGATAGGTTCAGGATGCATGTATATTCGTGCCTGGGGGCCGAATGGATTTTTATAGGAAAGTGGATGAGTTTTCTAGTGTCTTGGAGGTTTGAGTGCATTATTAGATTGAGTCGTGGAGGGTTCTCCGACCTGATTATGGGTTAGTTGGCATTCGAGTTTCTGATCTGTTCGATCGTGGATTATAGCCTGCAGATGCCGCTTATTGAGCCAGATGAGACACGCATGTTACTTGGTGGGGTCGCTCCCCTCGAGTTGCCGCTTCGGATGTGATGATGACGATTATAATGAGCCTGATGAGGCTGCTTTGCGTGATACTATGATAGTCCGATTGGACACCCTATGTTGATACAGTAGGGAGGCGCAGGCTTGACTGGACCAGATTTGGCAGTCAGAGAGATTGGTCGATGTGAGCACCTCGTGAGCGAGCGGATGCATTGCATGTTCATAGTTGAGTATTTTTCTTTGAGCATGATACTTGAGGCATAGTAGCTGTAGCTTTCATATCAGCTTTCATATTTCAGATTACCTATCTTTTTGCCTCCAGTAGACTTAGTGGGCATATCGTGGATATTGGTGATGGTACCCACTGAGAACTACGTGTTGGTGTAGTTCTCACATCCGCTGTGGTGACAGATTTTACAGAGGTAGCTGTTCCGGCTCCGGTTCGAGCGGAGGCAGCAGATCGAGATAAGGACGTTGCCGAGTAGCTCCTTACCAGCTTTATTTTGAGAGTCAGAGGTAGATGTACCCTGTCTGAGAGATTTTTATATTGTACTGGACAGTCTGAGAGATATGATGTTTTATGTTTTAGTCTGGGTGTTGACTATGTATTTTGGATATGATTCTTCAGATGTTCAGTGTTGGGATTCTGTAGCTACTTATTTTTATTTTACAGCTCTGATACATGTTTAGCTATAGATCTGATTTGCAGGTTAGACGTTTCGTCTGTGCGGAAATTTTCGTACAGATGACGGATCTGTTGGCGAGCCCGGGTCGCAGTTCCGACCCCGGGGCGTGATAGATTAGAGTGGTATTAGAGCCTAGGTTGTAGGTCATTGAGGACTTAGAAATCCTAGGCTTGTGGTTGGACAATAGGATGACTGTCGTGGGAGACGTGACTTTAGCGAGAGTCCTGATTGAGTCGTGACTCCCCCAGAGGATTGGGGTGAGAGATTTTGCATGTTTATTCTCTAAAGTGGTTATGTTGGCTGCAGACAACATAATGCTTTAGAATGGGTAACATGCTTTAGACTTTCGCTTGATCGGGTCGAGAGATTTTTGGTGTTCCGACGTTTGGTTTTGTGCAGTGGTCTACGATGCCTCCGAGACGTCGTGCAGCGACGAGGGCACATCCTACATCAGATGAGGAGCCCGAGCAGCGAGAGACTGAGCAGACAGAGCAGAGTGAGGTTCGGGAGTTACGGGCTCAGGTAGCTCAGATGTCAGAGGCGATGAGGCGCCAGGAGGAGATGGCCAGGCGCCAGGAGGAGACGGCCATGCGCCAGGATGAGAATATGGAGCGCATGATGCGCATGTTTGAGCAGAGAGCATCCTCTGCAGCACCGCCAGTTGTACATCTTGCTGCGACATCGTCGACTTCGACCCTGATGGAGCTAGGCTGGAATACTATCAGTAGTGAATGGGCCCGTTGCCACCCATTTGTTTTCGATGATGGAGTTTCAAAAATGATGATTGACATAGTTAAATATAATCTAGACTATTTAAACTATTTAGAAATAAAATTTCATGCTTTTTCGATATTCTTTTCTTGTCCATCAAGTGGACACAAAAATGAACGGTTGAAAATAAATATCCTTCAAAAAGTGATGATAGATGTCTTGTAATGAAGATCAAGAGTATAAATTTTGTTTTAAATAGTTTAAAGATTTTCTAACAAAAATTCAATTAATTTAGATCTCTTTACACCGTTAAACGAGCAAAAGGCTTATATCTACCATTACAATTATAAATTTTGCAACCTTTTGATTATTAGGTCAATGATGTCGAAAAGGAAATTTAATTTCTAGATACTTCTAGTGGTTTAGATCATGTTCAACGGTATCGATCGTCGATTTGGAAGCTCCATCATCGAAAACAAATGAGGGTGGCAACCGATTCGGTTTGCTATTGATAGCATTCCAGTTCAATTCTCTCTCTCTTTCGCTCTCTCTCTCTCTCTCTCTCTCTCTCTCTCTATATATATATATATATATATATATATATATATATATATATATATATATATATATATATATTCTGATTACAATGCTATCAATAGCACCAAGCACTTGGCGCTACCAAGTTTTCCGTTTTAACATTTTCAACCCTTAAATCATACTATTCCACCAACCTTCCACTAAACCCTATGGAACCACTAACATCCTAACAGCACATACCTTCAACCAAGGGCCGAAAATCTCATACCACCAATGACCTTTGTGCTATCAAGTCTTAGAAGCATGGTGACCTCCGTGCTATCAAGTTGTTTCTGATGCTGGGACTTCTGAATCGACTATTGGTTTCATTAGACTTGATCTCGAGTATTTGAAATATCTAAAAAATAAATTTTGCTATTTTTCAGTATCATTTTTCTAGTAGTCAAAAGGGCTCAAAATCAACGGCTGAAAATAAAAATCTCACAAAAATTGATGATATTTGTCATGCCCTGGGATTTACCTTTACAATTTGAAAAGATTTCAGTTCGAAAAATAGTGGCTAATTTTTTTTTTTTTGAAAATGGAGTTGCGCAAATAGCTAATTAATTGCGTTTGAAAATATAACAAACAATTCGGGATGTGCACAAATCCGCCACGTGCATAGGGTTCCTCTATCCACACGAAAAGAGTCTCTCTTATATACACATGGTGTCGAGCACAGAATATTACATTTATTATTCATTGTACACTTAAGAATCGATATATTCATTCACAATAGGGATTGAAGTGCCGCTTGTGCCGAGCGGCATGGGGCGGCACGTACCGTGCCCCTACAATAGGGGCACGGTACGGGGAGGGTATCTACCCCCCCCCCCCCCCCCCCCCCCCCCCCCCCCCCTTTCCCCCCCGGTCTCGGCGATACCCATTGGGTATCGCTCGAGACAGAGCGATACCTAATGGGTATCGCCCGTGCCGAGCTTTTTTTTTTTTTTTTTTTTTTTTTTTTTTTTTTTTTTTTTTAACATGGTTTTACAGTAAACATATGGTTAAATACTTATTATACTTGTGAATTTTATTATTATATTATTATTTCTATTTTTTATGATGTATAGTTGTACTTTATATATAAAAAAAGTTATCAATATGTTAATTGGTGAGTATAATAAGCTATATATAGCCAATATTCATAAATTTTTGATTAAATATTTCAAAACAATATTATAAGAGCTTATTGGGAACAAAAAAAATAAAAAAACAATATTATAAGAGCTTATTGGGAACAAAAAAAATTAAAAAAAACCGTGCCAGAGCGTGCCACTGGGAGGTCATGCGTGCCCGTACCGTACCGTGCCAGGCGGAGTGCGGCACGCCCCCGTGCCACGGCACTTAATTCCTTGATTCACAAGTATAAAATAAATCAGTCATACAAGTATGGGTGTAGGGTGATGGCATATCCCTCCAAACACCGCTGACACAAATCTTTCCATATCTCCGCAATACATCAAACATAGCCTCTCATATCTCCACAACCAAAATACAAATCTCCTTAAATTTTCGTATTTATAAAACTCTTGAAATCCGCAATCGAAAACCAAATGTACATTTACATCAAAACTAATCGTCATGCATTATAAACATCCACAATTCAACATACAACCATGCAAGAAAACATAAAATATTTAACATACACAATAGTAATTGTAATTTTAAGAGGTAGAAGGTTCATCAACTAATTCTTAGTGTTATTTAGCTGGGACGATACTATCTACCGAGATCCTCACAAAGCGTCCCCTTTCTCAACACCCGATGCACCTGTTAAAAATAAGGTGTGAGATACAACTGAATGTATTCCAGTGGGTACGATGCGCCGCTGACCAGTAAGTTGTACCAACTGGTTTACAATAATCGACAGGAAAATAAAGTGTAGGGTAAGCAAGCATAACAATAATGATACGAGAATAAAAGTAAGATATCATGATGCTTCATAATGTGAAGCATGATAATAATGAAACTGGAATGATAGCAAAGTAATAAGATGTTGTATCTGTAGTCAAGAAAGTGCATCAATATACTGCCTAGTCCAATAGTACCTAATCTTGCTACTCTTGGTCACAAGAACCTCAAGCCCGTGCCATAACAAGTCACTTAGCGGGGGACTGACGGGTCAATTAGATCACTCTACCGGTAAAGAACACCACAACAGGGGCCAATCCACTGGTGTATGTGACATGTGCAGCAGGTGCATGGCAGTCACAATGCATAATGCTCAAGTATCTCACGATTCAACGACTGACAATCGGCAATAGGTCGAGATACTCCTAAGTGGGATAGTAACAAATCCACTAAGGCTAATCACATCTATAATGTCTGAGCAACTATGATCACCTACTCAACAAGTCATGTAATAACTAGAAACAAAGAGTCCAAAGTAAGGAATAAACAATAAACTAACTCATGAGTAGGTATAAAAATATAGGCATGATGTGATATAAGTATGGAATAAATCGATAACAGCAGGAATAATAGTATCAATGTCGATAATGTAAACAATCAGATTTTACTATACCAATATTCGGATTGAAGCACCTATTTGTATCAAACGAGGCACGCTACTTTCAAGGTGATCCTCACTGTCGATTGGACCTACGAAAGATCCATAGAGTCAAGAACTAAACCCTACGTAACCCAAGTCACTAATCACACAATCCCAAACCATTGGAAAATCGGTTTTTTTAACTAAATCCCGAAACTCGCCAAAATTTTTGGAAACTCATCTGAACACTTCCAAAACCCATGAAGTGCCTTAAAAGGTACTAACCCCACTGAAAATCATCCGCTGCCCCGAAACGCACCGATTTAGGTGTCTGGGCAGCAACACAAAAGGATAATGCTAATAAATGCGTATAAACAAAACTAAGCGGTAACATGTTCCCGAAAATGATGATTTCAGCTCCGAAACCCTTCGCCGCCCATCCGCTGTTTCTAGACACATGAGATAGCGAGGGCAACCAGCCAACAAGGCTCGGTGACAATTAAGGGGCATTCACGTTGATAAAACGTGAAACCCGAGCCGAAAACACGTTAAATCGGCTATTTTGCCGATTAACGCACCAGAATCCTATTTATACTACGCAAAGGCTATCGGACTTTGGACGATTAGTTCAAAGGTTACAAATAGTGGGTTCACGCTACCTGAGGCAGCCCACATGACCAAATTGCATATAAGCCCTTAAACATGCTTTTAATATACATAGAAATTAGTGTTTTGGATTGTTACCAAATTTCGCATGTTTCAAAAACTGACCAACAACGCAGGTTGATAGGCGCCTCGAGGTGCCAAAGTCTGTGCTCACTGTCCGGAACGTGAACGGTGGCGAGGAGCATGCTGAGGCTACTTGAACCGCAAATTCCAACGGCTATGGGAGCGACACTGCCAAATCACATATACAGAGTTAAACTAATTGCTGCAAAGGAGAGCACGGTGACCTACAGGACCTTAGAAAGGTCATGCTCACTTGCCGAAAGGTCATCGGCAATAGGGATGGTTGGAAAAGGTAGTTTGGCAAAAACAGCACCAAGCTTGGGCAACCTTGGAGCTTCCACTTTCTTCTCGAGCTTCAGTGGCCATGGGCCGTGCGCGCTGGCCTGGGGTGGTCGTGGCCGACGATAGGAGGTCCAGGGATAGGAGGTCCAGGGAGGCGGTGGTTGGCAATGAGGGGGGGGGGGGGGCAGCGGCAGCGGCGGATTTGTAGCCACGGCAAACCCGAGGTGGTTTTGGGTTGGGTCGACCTTTTTCGACAATAGGGCTGTCGCGGAATGTCAGGGCTATGTCGGAGGGTGCTCCGGGGTCCACCAGAGTTGAAGGAGATAGCGAGGTGCGGTAGCAGCGGCTAGAGTGAGATGTAGCCCGAGCCCACCCTGATCTGGTTTAAGGACGGATCTGTGGCGTAGGGATGCATGGCGACGTCGAGGGTAGTTGAGGTGGTGTCACCGAAGCCCAAGGATGCCGACGGCGTGGTCCTAAGGTAGCGCAGCCCAGCAAGAAGGGATTTTTCGGTCACCTTGCTAAGAGAGAGGGAGAGAGAGATGGAGAGAAGATCTAGTGGTGGTTTTCTGACGACCGGAGAAGGTTACCGTTGGTCAGAGGTGGAGGCGGCACAAGAGGGGGTGGTGGCTAGGTCTGTAAGAGGGAGGGGTGTCGCATGGGTTGAGAAAACCTTAGAAATACGTATAGGGTATGATAAAATCACACATAGACCCCTCAAAACTAGGTATTTAAACTTTAGTCCTTCACAGCTAGTGTAATGCGTGTAGTAGCACCTCCAGTAGCAGTTTCACGCAAAACGATACATGAAATGTCGCGCTTTTCCCTAAAAACCCAATTTGTAGTTTTGGCCACATGTCGTTTTTCACACTTTTTGTGGTTTTGCCTCACAAAATCTAGAAGCGGACCTCACCATGACTTCCAGCATCGCCAGAACATTAAAGTGGCGATTTTGTTTCGTCAAAAATGATCCCCGATTCGCGAAATTAGCCAACTCTCTCTCTCGGCCTCCAACGATTTAAAAATTCAAATTTGAACTTTGAATTCAAAACTCCAACCAATTCAAAATTATAGTTATTACATCATTCTTCCTTTACAAAAAGTTCATCACTGAAACTTAATTACATTGCCCCCGCAAATAACTATGGATGCCACTCCCGCATATCGGATTCAAGCTTTCATGTAGCCTCGCATTCCTCATGATTTTTTTATAGAATCTTCACATATGGAATGTTTCTATTTCGCAACTGCTTCACCTACACACCAATATCCGCTTCGAAGCTTCATCTCTCGCAGTTGAACAGTCGTAGGGCTGATCACGTGGGACGGTTCTGGAATATTTCTCGAAATATAGACACGTGGAATACATTGTGCACTCAGACGAGACTCGGAGGAAGAGCCAACCTGTATGTCATCGGACCAACACGCTCTAGGATCTCAAACGGTCCAACAAACCGTGGACTAAGCTTGTTCCGCAACTCGAACAGCTTAATCCCCTAGTCGGCGATACCTTGAGCAGCACATGCTCACCGATTTGAAACTCTAGGTCACGTCGTCGCTGATCCACGCAGCTCTTCTGCCTACTCTGTGCAGTCAATAACCGTCGTCTCGCGATGCGAACCTTGGTTTTCACATCCTCTACTAAGTATGGCCTACTTATCCGGCGTTCACTGGCATCGTCCCAACAAATCGGGGACCTACATCGACGCCCATACAATGCCTTATATGGTGTTATCTCAAAGCTCGCTTGGTAACTGTTGTTGTAGGTGAACTACACCAAGGGTAGATACTTAAACCACCCTTCACCGTAATCCAGGACACAAGTACCGAGCATATTCTCGAGAATTTGAATGACACACTTAGATTGGTCGTCACTCTGCGGATGAAAAGCCGTGCTGAAGTTCAGCTTCGTACCCATAGCCTGTTGTAAGCTCCTCCAAAACTGGGATACGAAACGCATGTCTCGATCAAACACGATCGACACTGGCACTTCATGAAGCCAGACAATCTCATCAATGTAGAGTTAGGCCAATCGATCTCTAGACCAAGTCGTGTGCACCGGTAGAAAGTGGGGTGACTTCGTCAACCGATCCACAATGATTCAATTCACATCGTGGCCTTGCTGCGATCGAGGCAGTCCTGTGATGAAGTCCATTGTAATCTGTTCCTACTTCCACACGGGCACAGGGAGGGGTTGTAGTTTTTATGCTGGCCGCTGGTGTTCAGTCTTCACCTGCTGGCACATCAAGCATTGAGCCGCATGCTGAGCCACATTCAATTTCATTTTTGGCCACCAAAAATTTTGCTTCAGATCCCAGTACATCTTGGTTCCTTCAGGATGCACGAAGTACGGAGATCGGTGTGCCTCATTGAGTATCTCCTTCCTCAACTCATCGTCGTTGGGAATGCACCAACGACCTCGAAAGCGAAGGGAATCGTCGGAGTGAACATAATAATAATTCGTTTGTCCTAGTTTGATATCCTTAATGATCTTCTAGAGGTACGGGCCTGACTGCTGCCTGTTCTTAATTTGGTCTACCAAGGTGGGCTGCACCACCAAGGGCATAACTTGGGCAGTCATTTTCGAGGGCACCGCCTCCAACTCCAACCGCCTGAACTCCTCCACTAAGCGGTCTTGCTTTGTGATCATCATTAACTCAACAGAAGTATTCTTCCTGCCGAATGCATTGGCCACTACGTTCGCTCGACCCGGATGATACCGAATTGTCAGGTCGTAGTCCTTTAATAGTTCGTGCCACCGCCTTTGCCTCAAGTTCAGTTCCTTTTGAGTGAAAAGTTTTTTAAGGCTCTGATGGTCGGTGAAGACTTCGCAATGGACGCCATAAAGATAATGCCTCCACAACTTAAGAGAGAAACTACTGTCGCGAGCTCTAGATCATACGTAGAATAATTCTTCTCGTAGGGTTTCAATTGACGCGATGCATACACGATCACCTTGTCCTTCTGCATCAGGACACACCCCAAGCTGACTCGAGCGGCATCGTAATAGACGATGAAATCCTCTCCAGGGACTGGTAGGGTGAGAATAGGAGCCTCTGTAAGTCTACATTTCAGCTTGTCTAAGCTAAGCTGACACTTCAGAGTCTATATGAACTTCTCTCATTTTCTTGTCAAACGGTTCATAGGGGCCGCGATTTTGGAAAGCCCTTCGACAAATCGTTTGTAGTAACCGGCAAGGCCGAGGAAACTGCGAATTTTGGTCACATTCGTTGGTTGTGGCCAATCCATCATCAACTTCACCTTCTTGGGGTCCATCGCAATCCTAGTCTTCGAGATAATATGCCCCAAAAATGCCACTGCGTGGAGCCAAAAGTCGCATTTCTGAAACTTTGCATAGAGATTATTCTCCCTTAAAACTTGAAGAACTTGTCGTAGGTGACTCTTGTGCTCCTCATCGCTCCATGAATATATCATAATATCGTTGATGAAGGTGATGACAAACCGATCAAGGAAGGGTTTGAAAACTCTATTCATTATGTCCATAAATGTTGCCGGAGTGTTAGTAAAGCCCAAACGGCATCACGGTGAACTCGTAGTGCCCGTAACGACTTTGAAAGGCAGTCTTCGGTACATCCTCCGCCTTTATCCTCAGCTAGTGGCACCTTGACTGCAAATCAAATTTTGAATAGTCCTTCGACCCCCGGAGTTGATCGAATAGGTTATTAATCCGCGGAAGAGGATATTTGCTCTTGATAGTGACTTTGTTCAATTCTTGATAATCGATACATAGTCGAAGGCTGCCATCCCTTTTCTTGATGAACATCACAGGTGCACTCCAAGGTGAAACACTAGGCCTTATGAAACCCAACACCAATAGATCTTCGAGCTGGGTCTTCAGCTCCTTCAATTCTGCAAATGCCATTCGATATGGCGCCCAGGAGATCGGTACAGTGCTAGGGACGTGATCGATTATAAACTCGATGTCTCGACTGCCCACACCTGTGACGCCCCACTTCCCAGGGGGTCACCCATCCTAGAACTACTCTAGCTCTAGCACACTTAACTCTCATGTTCCTCTTGGATCTTGCTACCATCCAAAATGCTATAGCCGGGTTAGAGATTTTAGTCCTATTATATCATTTATATAGAGGACTAATCCAAATTCCGGGGGTGTCACATTCTTCCCCCCTTTAAGCCCTGACGTCCACGTCAGGCTCAAGCACATTCACAAGCACCAGGCGATGTGAGACTCGTCTCGCTAGCCTTAGCCGACCTTGTGAGGAGCTGCACTCCACTCACAACGGTCATTAGCCGGGGAGCCTCGCTCTACCCGCTATATAACCCTGGCTCAGCCGAGACTCATCTCACATTTCCGGCTGGTGAATGGCTCTGATACCAACTGTGACGCCCCACTTCCCAGGGGGTCACCCATCCTAGAACTACTCTAGCTCTAGCACACTTAACTCTCATGTTCCTCTTGGATCTTGCTACCATCCAAAATGCTATAGCCGGGTTAGAGATTTTAGTCCTATTATATCATTTATATAGAGGACTAATCCAAATTCCGGGGGTGTCACAACACCTGTAGTAGCAACTGTGGTGGCGATTGCAGCTAACCGCTCGATGCGCTCCACCGTAGAACACACAAGGTCGACCACCCTGCTACTAGCTACCCGCAGGAGCACTTCTAGCTTGACCCTGGGATCGGGGGTGTTTAGGTGGCTTCCTGTTGCTCGAGGAACCACCCCCATTCCCAGAAAGATAATGCTTCTTTTTTTTGCCCTTGTCAAAAGCTTTCCGCTCAGCGCGGGCCTCATCAGCATTGCTTTGGATTGATAGAGCTCGTTCTATATAATCATTGAAGGTCGTTACCCGTAGAGAGGATAGTAACCGTTGAATATCAGGTTGCAGGCCCTTGGAAAAAAGCCTGACCTTGTGCCTCTCGTTTCGAACCACATAAGGAATCTGACCCACAATACGAGAAAACTCTCGTTCGTACTCCCTCACGGTTCGATTTTTTTGTTGAAGCCTCTCCTAGTCCCGTTTGAGACTTTCCTTGGTGCTGTCCTTGAAGTAGCGACAAAATAGCACCTCCTTGAATTCTTGCCAGGAGGGATACGACATCCCTGCATAACGGTCTTTCAAGAGTCTCGACCACCAACAATTGGTTTCTCTCTCTAGGAAATGAGTGGCTAGAGACCTTATCTCGCTTCTCAATGTATAGGTCTCGAAATAATTTCTCCAAGTGTGCGACCTATTTCTCCATTCCCCAAAGATCATTGCCGTCTCCATCAAAACCTGGTGGTTTGAACTTCTTGAACTCCACCAATACGACCCTAGCTCGAGCTCGCTTTGTGCCACGCCCCGAGTTTCGAAAAGCAGTCTAATTTTTTTTTTTTTTTTTTTTTTTTTTTTTTTTAATTATTTTTATTATTTCAGTTAGAGTTTAAAGCACAATTCCAGGGCGTGAGCAGATCGCCACATGTATAGAAAATTTTGTCCCCTTGAACAGAGCCTTCCCTATACATGCACGACTAAGCAAGTATAGTTGCCATTAGATAATGTCTAAACATACTAAACTTAATCCGAATCATAATCATCTCAGTTCTTAAGCATCCAGACTGGTCTTTGAGTAAAACATACATTAGATAGTTCAATATAGTTCTAAGTCATAATATACTGCAAAATGGATGATCTGGAGTCTATAGCATCATCAGGGGGACAACTCTATCGTACAGCCTCATCAACTAGCTCCGACATCCTATCACCCGACAGACCTGAAAAATGGTCACCCATGGGTGTGAGATACAACATAAGTGTATCCCAGTGGATACGACGGGTTGAGAAATAGCAAATCGTACCTACTGGCATACAATAATCGGCGGATAGTAGATGATCAGTAGGTAAGGGCAGATATAGATAAGCAGATAACTGAATGAATTATAATCACAATACTGAGCATATATGGATACAGAAATACAGATGCTAGAGCATGCTGAAATAGAGATCTGAATCATAATCACAATATTACAGAAATACAGGTGTAATAGCATGCTGAAACAGATAATATGAATCATGCATCAATAGTAGAAACTCAAGTACCCAATCGATGCCACTTTTGGTCGCTGGGACCTCAGGCTAATACCATAGCAGAAACACCTAGCAGAAATTGACAGCATGTATTAAGGATACAGCCGAAAGGGCAGCGGTGGCGGCGGATCTATACCCGCGGCCAACCCGAGGTGGTTTCGGGTTAGGTCAAGCTTTTCTGACAATGGGGCGGTCGCGGAATGTCGGGACAACGCCGGAGGGTGCTCCAGGGTCCACCGGCGCTGAAAGAGATGGCGGGGTACAACAGCAGGGGCCGGAAGGAGATGCAGCTCGAGCCCGCCCTGATCTGGTTCAAGGATGGATCTGTGGCGCAGGGACGAACAGCGACGCCGGGCCTTGCCGAGGTGGTGTCGCCGAAGCCCAAGGATGCCGGCGGCGTAGCCTAGTAGGAGGGGATTTTTGGGTCACTTTGCGGAGAGAGAGGGAGATAGAGATTGAGAGAAGATCTGGTGGTGGTTTTTCGACGACCGGAGGAGTTTATAGGTGGCCAGAGGTGGCGGCGATGCAAGAGGAGGAGAGGCCTGCAGTAGCTAGGTTTGTAAGTGGGAGGGGTGTCGTACGTGGTCGAGGAAACCCTAGATATACGTATAGGGTATTAACAAAATCGTACATAGACTCCTCAAAACTAAGTATTTAAACTTTAGTCCCTCACAGCTCGTGTAATGCGTGCAGTAGAACCTCTAGTTGTAGTTTCATGTGAAACGATACATGAAATATTGCGCTTTTCCATAAAAACCCAATTTGCAGTTTTGACCACATGTCTTTTTTCACGTCTTTTTGTGGTTTCGCCTCGTAGAATTCAGAAACGGACCTCACCATGACTTCCAACACCGCTAGACCATTAGAGTAGCGATTTTGTTTCATCAAAAACGATCCCCGATTCGCAAAACTGGCTAACTCTCTCTCTCTCTCTCTCTCTCTCTCTCTCTCTCTCTCTCTTTCTCTCTCTCTCTCGGCTTCCAACGATTTAAAAATTCAAATTTAAACTTTGAATTTAAAATTCCAATTCAAAATTACAGTTATTACAATATTACACTAAAATTTTAGATCAAAAATATTAATCTTGTTTTATACTATATAAAGAATTTTGTATTAAAATTTCATGTGATTTAAATATTTCTACAACGTTAAACTTGCAAATGGCTCACCACGATTATTAAATTATTGATTTTGAGCCCCTTCGATTACTAGGTAAATGATATCGAAAAATTGTGAATTTTTTTTCCAAGTAATTAAAATACTCTAATCAAGTCTAACTGAGTTGATCATCGATTCGAAAGTCTCAGCATAAAAAATGACTTAATAGCACGGAGACCACCGTGTTTCTAAAAGCAAACAAGCCTACTTCTCTCTCTCTCGATATCTCTCTCTCGATATCTCTCTCTCTCTCTCTCTCTCTCTCTCTCTCTCTATATATATATATATATATATATAGAGAGAGAGAGAGAGAGAGAGAGAGAGAGAGAGAGGATGCATGGAGTAGAGGGGCTCGGTGCGTGGAAGTCCACGCCTAATTGTGGACCGCGTTGGAAAAAAGGCAAGATAGATTCATGCTTCGCAATAAAGGTGTTTTTCTGCGCAGCCCTTTTCATTTTCCTCTCGTTTTGAGCTAGCGGAAAACGAAAAGGGTAGTTTTCACTGACTCTATAAGATGATTTTACGGGTAAAATGGTTTTACGTAAAAACAAACGGGTGGAAAATTATTTTCAGAACCAAAAATAGTTTTCAGACTATTTTTACCGGGGTCCAAACACCCTTAGCTTTAAAAATGTTATTATGTTGTGTTATGCACATCGCATATATGATAACATGGCATTTAAAAACTGACGCCAAACGTCACATTGTTTTATAAACTGGTATGCGGGTGCATATGTGGGCATCTATGCAGTTTAGCTACAGAAAATATTAAAAATATACATATAGTAACAAAAAAGTATCCCATTGTGTTAAAATCAGGAAAACATAGATACAGTAAAAATTAGCTAAAATCGCATGATGAGTAATGATTTATTACTTAAGTAGTCATTCACAATACTTAGTCATCCAAGAAATCAGCATATTTATCTAGGAAAATAATATATACTAATTATGAAATTATGTTAGTTTAGGGGCTGTTTGGTTGCATATAGTAGCAACTGCATTGTAGTTGTAACTACATGCATATCCAAATGTGGTGTTTTGTTTGATGCATTTGAATCCAACTGCTGCAGTTAGAACTGCATGAAGAGGCCCAACTATAGCAGTTGCAACTACTCCTAAATTGGCTGTAGTTCCAATTGCAGTAGTTGAAGAGAGTAATTTTAAATAAAAGATATGATTACCTTCTTAATTAGTTTTTAAATATAAAATATTTCCTCCTTAATCACTTTTTAAACATAAAATATTTTTCTTTTCTATATTAGAGGTAATCTCACCACCACATTTATAAAGCGATAAAATTTTAAAAACACACTTCTCAACTGCATGCAACTAAACAAACTACTTTAATTGCAGCGCTTTCTATTACATCCAACCAAGGTTTTAAGTATCTATCGGCACGGGCCGTATCTACCGTGCCGTACCGTGCCAACAAGATACCGGCACGATACAGCTCCCGTGCCGATGACACAGTTCAAAACCCTTTTTTCTTAAAATTACTAAATAATTTTCTTAATAAAATTCAAAATATTTTATAAAGATACATAATAAGCAATTAAAAAATTTTGTTGCTAAAGAAATTAAATATTTCATGCCATTATGTGTCGGCACGCATGTATTTTTTGTGACCGGCACTTATTGGCACGGCTCGGCACGCACCGTGCCGTACCGTGCCGGCAAGTTTTCGGCACGACCCCGTGCCACGGCACTTAAATCCTTGCATCCAACCAAAAAAGATGCATGTAGTTGTAACTGCATACATCTCCAACTACACTGCATTTCTAATTACATCCAACCAAATGGCCCCTAAGATGCATAATCATTAGATATGAATAACTAAGGTTTCTTTATTTTTTCCCTTTGAATATCATAGGTTTATTCTCAAATGGATACCGGATTTGAATGTGGCTGAAACCCAACCCAATACCTAAAGACAAATTACATGGGCTTTTAAACAATACGCGACCGCAGGGGATATGCTGCCTCATATGTGCCTGCCTATGCGGACCACGGCGTATTGACTGCTTTAGATAATACATGGTGTGATTTACTGCCTGTACTACATATGTGGCCGCATGGTCTGCCCTTTAGAAAACTGTTGACAGTGTCAAAATGTTAAACCACTGTATTAGCTATAGATATAATTGGTTAGATTGGCAGAATTGTTTTCTTTGCTGATTGACTTTCTTAATTGTTCTTGACATTATTGTGAATTTCAATATATTCAAATATTTTTTGGACTTCCATCTCTAATTTTATACATATTTTTTAATATTCACTATCTTTACTTTCTTGGCCATCTTCCCAGTTTCCGGATTCTATATTGGTCGTGCAAAATCTGTTGCTTTTTTATTATTCTATGAACTAGTTCTTATTTATTTGTTTATATACATTTTTTAGGTCGGTGTTGGCATGTGCATGGAAGGAATAGAGCAAAATCCAGTAGTATATGAGCTTATGTCTGAGATGGCATTCCGAAAGAAAGAAGTGCAAGTAGAGGTAAATATTCAGCATGTACTGTTATTGGGATATTGATTTGTCTTTTTGGAATTCCATTCTGACATAGTTTCCGTTGTAAGTGACCAGTAGACTGTCTCAGTTGTATCAATACTAATGATGCTATCCATTGGGAAATTAAGAGTATACAAATATTATGATTCAGGACCCTAAAGTTTTCCTTCAAGCTGCCTACTAGGATATCTTGTTCTTGTTATGCAATATCAACTATAAACTATACTTGCTTTTTCACCACTCCATCTGTTTTCTTTTCTACTATTCATTTTTTCTACTTTTCTACCTAGCTATCTGATCCATATTTGTTCTATTGTTATCTGAGCTTTTTAAATTCACTGAACACGTTCAAAGTCATATTCTCCTATAGAAGGAAAATTTACCTAAGATATCCTTTGATAGATCAGTGTAAGAATAAGTTCTTTACTTTTTTCCCTCACTTATCATTTTTCTTTTTCTGGTGTTATATGGCTGTTGTTTAGCAAATGATACGACTTGCATTTCTAATTTCTTTTTGTACTTTGTGCCTCCTATTCTTTCCCTCATCTTGTAGGTCGTTTGATAATGTAACATTTTCTCTTTTGGCTGCTTGTTTGTCAATGAGTTAGCAAATTTAGGCATTTCTTTGACAATAGCTTTGTTGGGATGCATAGGCTGGATGAATGAATGGCATTATCACTAATTACTTTTTTGTCAATTAAATGCTCTTTTCTCTCCAAGAAATCAATACAGACGGAATACGAACCGCCAGTAGTTACCTCCTTTTAGTGCTTTGGAATGATTTTCTCACTTTTGTAATATTATGTTGGCGTGTCTTTATGCTGTTGAGTATTCAATTCTGTTTGTACTAACAAATTCCGTCTGTGAGAAGTGAAATTCAAGTTTTATAAAAATCTTGTAGGAATGGTTAAAAAGTTACTCCTATAGGCGATATGGTAGCTCTATCCTTGCAATTGAGGAAGCTTGGAAAATTCTCTATCATACAATATACAACTGCACTGATGGAATAGCGGTATGATTTCACTTTCAATTCATCCTTTTTTAATATTATGCAATTTGGTGATTTCTTTTTGTTTGAATAACAATGTACAAAATTTAATTAATTGACTAGTTACACACAAATGCTTCTTTCGTTGTCAAAAATTTCTATTAAATAATCTCTAACCAAAAAAAAAAATTTGCATGCAAGAGTATCCTACATAATGCTTAGTTTTGTCTAGGCCCCAAAATAAAGGCATATTCTGCCAAACATGCCCAAAGCTATCTAATACAATGCTCAAGATCATTTAGCAATTAATATTTATTAATTAATTACTTGAACAGCTTATCAAAGAAAATAAATATTACTGTATTTCAAGACTACTAGCCTACTGTAGGGTGTAGTATTGCTGGGTTAAGCATTGTCAGAGTAATGCTTTTACATGAAGCATTTTGGCCTTGTTTGGCCATGCTATAGAGAGTAGTGCGGCTGTAGAAGTGTTGTAGGTTATAGTGCTATGCTGTATAAAAAACAATAGATGAGTAATTCTGTTGCATAAGCATTGTTTGCAATAGAACGTTGTTTGGCTAATATTTTTTTTGAAAACTACTGTAGAATACTATACATAAAGGATTTAAGTGCCCATCGGCACGGGCTATATCTACTGTGTCATATCGTGCCAATAAAATATCGGCACGATACAGCTCCCGTGCCGATGGCACAATTCAAAACTCTATTTTTTTTAAAGTAGTAAGTACTTTTCTAAATAAAGTTCAAAAGATTTGATGAAAATACATAATTATCAATTAGAATATTTTGTTGCTAAAGAAAATACATATTTCATGCATTATATGTAGGCACATGTATTTTTTGTAACCGGCACGGCGCGGCACGCACCGTGCTGTACCGTGCCAGCAAGTTTTCGGCACGACCCCGTGTCACGATACTTAAATCCTTGCTATACGTTGATTAAATACTAGCAAAATATTATTTTTACTATTGTCTCAACAAAATACATTTTTAATCTACTAGAAAAATATAGTTTAAAAACTGATTAAGAAAATTCTACGTAACTTGGAGTTACGTTCTTTTGTAACTGAAATGGCAAATAATCTCAATATGCATGACAAATAAGTAAGCTTGTATATACTTCAAAATTAATTTAAACATAAATCATCTTTTAGCCCTTATCAAGGAGGAAACAATTTGATCACGAGTTCAAATCATAATATTATTATCTGATGATGCACTTGCAAATTTTAAACGTTCTGTTCTATATTCACTGTTAGCTTTTCCTTCTATCGTATGTGTAGTCTGGATCTCGAACATGCCTACTTAATTCTTTTCATTGTACTGAATTTATCCTAATGAAGTTATGAAGTTATGAAGTTTTATAGTTGTGGCTATTATTTGACTTTGTTGTGGGAAAGGATAATTAGGCATATGAAGCAAAATGCTGTCTTATCTTCCAAACCCTAAACGCTCACTCGATTACATTTTTAAGAGATTAGTGTGCATAATGAACTCATGCTGGCGTGTAGATTAGTGTGCATAGTTCTCTAAAATGTTTGAAATGATTTCAAGTGTTGTGATTGGATGCGTTATGTCCTTATATTCCAAAGAAACATAGCAAGTGCCCTTTTGGCATTCATATCTGTTATCTGTGGATGATTGCATATCTGTGAATGATTGCAAACCATGATGACTCTTCATTGTATTAGCTAATCTCCAAAACTTTGTGATTTAATTCTAAACATTTTGTAACTTTCTCCTGGAGTTTCCAGACTCTTTCACCAATTGCCATCTTCATAATCTAGAAAGCTCTAGTTTCTTGCTTTTAATGATATTTTAAATAATAATTAGTATATAGCAACCCTGAGAGCAAAATTCAAATAAAACATAACATTGTTGTGTTTTGCTTCCATGCTGGCCTCAAAGAAAAGTCTCCTCGTGCATTCTTTCACTATTATCACATCTGCATCAAAGCTTATCTGCACATAAATATGCGTGGAATTATTAAAAAAACATTCAAAATATTAAAACCATAGTAATTTTTTGTTTAGCATTAATAAATTTCTATATTAAGAGAAATGGAACATTTGAAGTAACAATCAATCACCGCAACCAGTTTGCTTCCATCTTCCTGCGCTTGGGGGCACCTACCTTCTCCCTATCTCTCCCACCATCACCCCTAGCAACCCCTAGCCCCTCTCCCCCAAGAATAAAAACATGCCGCGAAGCCGTACTTGCCACGTCCCCTCAAACTTTGTGCCTACCTTCCTTTGCTCTTGGGAAATAGGAGATGTGACAAGGGGGAGGAAAGAGGGTGCAACGATGGTTGCGGTCGGAGAAGCGCTGTTGGTGGGTGGGGGGGCTGGGGGTGGGGGAGCGCTGCTCCTGCTCCAAGAAAAGTGGGTGTGGGAGGGAGAGTATCTTGGTCAGTTGGGGAAGGAGAGAGAGAGAGAGAGAGAGAGAGAGAGAGAGAGAGAGAGAGAGAGAGAGGTTGATAAACTCTAACATTATTATAAAGTTAAGGATACTAAAATTTTATGTATTGTTTAGGGGTAATTTGGTCTTTTTAAAAAACTACTTAATGCTCCTATATTTGTTTTGCTTTTGCTTTACCGCAGATGCTCCAGGGAAGAGCTTCTGCTGTAAAGCTGTCTATCCCAGTATTTGAATTTCAACATGCTGCATACTTTCCCATGTAGGGAGCAATTGGAAAGCACATTGTTTGTCCCAGCAAAACAACATATATTGAAATCTGTGCAATAGTTTCTCTCCATAGGTAAAGTAGAAAATCAAATTGGAACTATTGCTTTTGGACCTTAAAATCTCATTTTTAATTCCTGCTGCAAAAGAAACTCAAAATTTTTTCTGATAAGACTCTTTATTGGAAACTGAAGGTGACTGTTGCTGAAAGCAAATGCAGAACTGGGTCCAAACATGCACCCAATAGACTTACGAGTGCAATTTGAAATAAAACTTGCAGTTGTTTCATTGAATGACAGGATAGTAATGTTGAATTTGAGCTCACAAGTGGGGGTTGACATAAATCAAGCAGGGATGCACTCGGTGTTTCAATTATTTCTCAAAGCCATCAAATGGCTTGAATCAAATGAATTTAAATCTGGGCAGTAAAATCAGAATTTTCGAAGGTTGAATAGTCGTATTCCAATGACGCAAAGTTCATGTTAAATCTGTATGTTTTTACCTAAATATTGTACTATTATTGCTCAGGGTTATTACATATTGCTCTTAGAAATAAATTTTATTTTCAAAATGTGATTCTGCACCAATAGCAAAATTCGGTGCTGCATAATGCGTAATACACTGTCCTAGCGAACTCTATAACAAACAACAGGAGTACAATTGCAGTTTTATTTATGCATGATCAACACAATTGTCAAAACTTAATAGTAGAGATCACAAGGAGGCCTCACTGCATTTGCACATTACACTATGTTTATTGATAGGAATATGCTAGCTTTATAGTACAGTTATTGCTATGGAAATTTTGGTACTTCGGAAAGCCACATGCTGGAAACAAGCAGCAGTTCTACCAAATAAATATTTGAAGGATTATTCTTTTACTACAATGAATCAAATTAAGGGCTTTTGGTTAGTGACTATATAATGAGATTATTATATAGGAAAAAAACTGTAGATTAAGCAAATAAGGGCGTCCTCATATGAAGATCATTGGAAGTATGCTTCAATTTCAATTTTAATAGTCAGAATATGTCATGCCCTGAGCTACCTTTGAAAACATTTTTAAAATAATTTTTAATTTGAAAACAGGGTACAGTGAAAAATTCACTCAAACAGGTTAAAAAACCTTTTGCCTGGAGCACGAGCAGACCTACCACACGGCTAGTAAATAAAACCATAATAACTCATTATGAATTCTGACATAGAGTAGTGATAATCATCTACTAGATAATACAAGAAATCTATGTTAAATACAATTAAACACCCAATCAAGTAGTCCATGATCAGTGCAGGTTTTCTAGGTGGCTCTAACGAGACTCGAGCCTTCGAGCCTCACGAAGCGCCCTGACTTCTACCATTCACGTCACCCAAAAGAGAAGGGAGGGTGAGAAATATATAAAATATTTTTCAGTAGATACAACAAGCTGCTGAAAGCAAGTCACACCTACTGGTCAATAGAATAGGTAAAAAAAGAACAGTAGCATGAAGATAAGAATATGTTAATATGAGGCATAACTTGATAGTGGATAAGCAATGCTACTATAATAAGAATTAGTGGTTTGAAATACAATGTAGGGATCTAAACCATAATACTGCTGTAATGAAAGCAAGTCAATTGATAATATCACAAGTGTTGTTATGCGTCAATCGGACAAGTAGTCCGCCAAGTAATATACCCAATCATGCCACAATTGGTCCCGCAGATCTCAAATTCATGCCACAGTAGTGCCCAACAAGATTGGCATATAACCTGTACCACTAAAAATAGAGCAAAGGGCTTACGGGTCGGCTTGCAATCACTTTTTTGAAAAAAAACATCACTATGGCTTATCAGAAGTGGTGATCATAATGCGATATGCTCAAGGCATCTGTCTCAACATCAAGCCAAAACACAACATCGAGTCAAAACACTGGCTTGTAGCCTAGTAAACTCGCACAGAGAAGCGAGGTAGCCAAAATGGGTTGATGCTCACAAGCAAGTACAATAACCAGAAGATAAGCTACCTAGCTCTACAACTCAGATGGCAGAAATGGATAACAATAATGCATAGAGACAGGTAATAGAATATAGTCTCAATCAAAATAACAATCAGTAGGGTACTACTAAGGTCAACATGCATAGTCTCAACCACTGATCGTAATCAAGCATGAATAAGAGCTACTTAGCAAGTAAAGATTATTGATGGTGCAAAAATGAGAATAACCAATAAAGTATATCTATACCAACGTCTGAATCGTAGCACTCACCTATGCACAGTATCCCATGAGCCCGCAACTCGACCAAAGTCCACTATACAACCCTCTAGGTGTCACCTGGACATAAACAGAGTATATATGGGTCACAATCAGCCCCTATGTGTCTAAGACATCATTAGACATGTAAAACTCTCACTATAGTGCACTGCAATGCGTTCGAAACATTGATTCTGCAAATCAATTTCCGAAACTTAGCCAATCACGAACCAACACGTTGGGCATCACTTTAGCCCCTAGGCTATTCTGAAACACACCATTTTTTGTGTTAGGACTGCCACATGCATAGTGCTCGGCTACGACGGGTACTATTGCTACAAAACTAGGCCACAACGGATTCCGACTTACACCGATTTTGGTGCCGGAACCAGCTACACCACGCACGGTTATTGTTGGTTTCAACCAGCAAAGAGTTTCTAGTCCACACTCCTCAAGTCCCGGAGACCAATTGCAGAAATAGTGCATTGCGACAATATGATTCGGCCAAGAAAGGTCTCGAACCACTCCTTTTTTATGTCGGGACAGCTACATGAGTCTCGATCAGTCCTAGGGGCAATAATCACATGAAACCTAACTATAAGGAAGCCCTGGTTAGCAACGAGCATGGCTTTGATCGTAAAGGCTCGGTTACGATGTTCTGGGCATGTTTTGGTGTTTGAATGTGCATAAGAGTTGTGTTCAACCCTACGGGGCTTCGAAGATCCGAGAACACGGACTAGTTCTTGACCTTGGCAAGTGGCATGGATTTCTCGGCCTCCGAGTTTTCAAATTGTGCTACGCCAACTTTGGCATCAGGACAGCAAACAAGCTGTGTGCAACCAGAGGAAAGGCACAACCACCTAGGCTGGCCAGCAAGGTGGCTCGAGCACCCAAAGGTACAGCCATACCCACTCAACCATAAGGGTGGCTCGGTACCAAAATTGCAGCCACTAACCTTGGCCGCAAGGTCTTGGCCATGCGGCCTACAATTGGTCTCTTGATAACATCCACGATTCAACGACACAACGACTCCAACCTCTCCATCAACATATGTTATAATAGCCAAAACAAGAGTGAGTTGAGATTGGTAATAGTGGTTCCTCCTTGGATGTGATCCGAAGAGCGCAAGGGAGACGTTGACGAAACCCGGCCTTCGTCTCACCCATCTGAGGGCTCTGGCAAGTCGCTGCGGACCATAGGAAGGAGAATGTGCTATTGGTATGAGAGGAAAACGGAGCTCAGCCACGGGTTGCACCCTACTGCGCCGCTTGGGTGAGGAAATAGCTGAGAGGGAGAGGAGAGGGTGCTTGGTCGTCGAGGAGTGGCCGGTGCTTGGGCTGCCAAGGAGAGGAGGCTCGGCCATGGCCTGGGTGTAGTTGGCCGCAAGGGAGCAAGGGAGAGGGCGCTGGCTTGGGGGTTGCCTGGTTGGTGGGGCAGCCAGTGGTGGGTGATCGCCAACGGCGTACGGTTATGGGTGATGGAGGTGGCGGCTGTGGTGAGAGGGAGAGGGAGTAGAGGTGACGGCTTGGGTTTTCAAAAAAGAAACCCTAGCTCTCACTCTTGATTATATAAGATGCTGAAAAAAAACGCACCGAAGCCCCAAACTTGACGAAATTTTCCTCCACTCGTCTCTCGCAATGTAATCTTTCACATAAGGTCCTATACTTTGCAAAAATTTAAAATTTTTCATATAAAATGATAACTTCTTTGCACAAAGGTCCTGCAACTTTCAAACTCAAGTCTCGGTTACTACGAAATAGTGTTGTAGTATAAAAAGCTATTCCTGATATCCTGAAAATGTAGGATCCAGAGTTGGTCTTTCGTAATGAATAATAATTGAGACTTACAACAATAAAAATAGATAAACTAGAGATAACAATTGTTGGTTACACAGTGACTTTCATTGTCATCATAGTTAGAACTTAGAATCTGATGTTTTATTCAGCTTCTTGCTGCCTCTCCTCTTCCTAAGGATAGTATTGTATCCATTTTTTATCATTCTTTCCTTTGGATAGTAAAGCATGAATCCCTGGTTTTCAGTTGCCATCAACAGGTTTCCTAATCATTGTTTAGGCATAATCAACTAAATAAAGAACTCACAATATGTATTGAGGCTACCATTAATAGGGCGTTCTCTTAGTATTATTCCTGTAAGCGTGATTCATGTCAAATTTAACTTTTCCTCCTGAACTTTTGTACAGAAATTGGGAACATTCCCTCTTGCAGTAATGTGAGGCTATGAATATATCTTTATAGTAAAACCGAAACATTCTCCTTCGATCAGTGATTCACCAACATCCTCTATGTTCTGTTGAAAGTTTTCTTCTTGCAGATGCTCCACAGTAGACATCTTGAAGGAGATGCGATATATAATGGACGATCATGCATAGCATCTAGAGAAGCTTATTGCTCGTCAAATTTTCTACCCATCTGTTTCTAAGTATGCCTGTAGCCATTTGTTCTAGTCTTAACCCAGTTTAATGATTTTGCTCACTAGGAACACAATTTGATGTATTGCTGTGGCACCTTTTTACCAGTCTATATAAAGTCCTAACCTTCTGAGAAAAAGATGAATGAATTGTAATTTTTATCATTTTTACCAGATTTGACTAATAAGTGCCAAGAACTTAATTCAAACACTTTCATATGATGCACAAGGACTTAGTCCGATCTGTCTTGTTATCAACATGTTTACATACTTTTCTAAGTAAATTTTCATGCTGCATGAATTTGTGAAATATTTTTGTTCATAATGACTTCGAGGATTCAACTGTTCATGTTAAGTTATAAGAGACCTTGTGTAGGACAACCTATAGGGTTGACTGTATAGACCATTGTGGCATGATCCAGTACAATTGATGTGAATCAAGTACGCATTGGAGGCTTTTACTCTGTGAAAGCACCTTACTGACTCGGCTTAGCTTTTTATCTTTTGCTAAGAAGGATAGCTCGTAAAAATCAAGGTTTTCACCTCCTTGCATGGAAGTTACATTTCGCAGTACGTATTGTGGAATCCCGACATCCCACCGACATGCTGCTAGTCATTTTAGGTTATCACCAAACAAGCTCTTAATCAATGAATAAAGAAACATTTTTTTTCCAGTTTAAAATATTATTATGGCATTAGGCAGCTGGTGAGCCTCATCATACAGCAAGTGTGTAATATCTTTCAGGATAATACAAAATCTAACCCTTCGCCTGTAATAAATAATTACTTGTACTTGATTATGTTTGGCCAAAAGATATGAATTGTTGAATTAACTAATCCGACTCATTTAGCAGTTTGACAAAGGCTAGGGCCTTTTGATTTGTTCTCTTCTTATTTAATATATAAATGCAGGACCATAATACGGACTACATAGTGGAATTCCCAGACATCTATCCTTTTCTAGAGGGTTCTAAATGTCCACAAAGACAGATCAAGGATCTTCTAATGGTGGAGAAAAATTATAGATTCTCCTTAAAGGAGACTTCCAACGATCTCCCACAACCGCATCTGTGGTATTCGACGAAGGAAGTCATCAGTGCCCTTAAGTTATTTCTTGATGGTGGAAATGATCTATCAGAAAGTCTGACTTACAGGTTACTCCATATCCCTTCTTGTTGAATCGTATTGCCTTGCCTACTTTTGCCTTGTATTTTACAGCAAAATATCTGCAATTACACTGCAGTTATGTTTAATTATGTCCAATAAATAAATCATATACATAGTTACAAAAGAAAAAAAGAAAAAGAATGAACTATTTAACTGTTTTAAATTCTACCTAATGTTTTTCCAAAAGCTGCATATGAGATATTCTTTCTGGGTTCTAATTGTTGCTGTTGCTTCCAGATATGACCTTGTTGACCTAACAAGGCAAGCATTGTCAAAATTGGCAAACCAGGTATATCTAGATGTTATCACTTCCTATCAACGAAATGATGCAAAGAGCTTGGACCTTAATAGCAGAAAGTTTTTGGAGCTTATTAAGGATATCGACACCCTTTTAGCTTCTGATGACAATTTTCTGTTGGGAACATGGTTAGAAAGCGCAAAAAGCTTAGCTGCAAACCAGAATGAGAGAAGACAGGTGATATTTCATTTTCAAGAGTTGTATTTTACTTGCCTTACTATATTTTAGCAACTAAAGTTAGTTGTTATTCAGTATGAGTGGAATGCAAGAACACAAGTTACAATGTGGTATGATAACACAAGGACAAATCAGAGTAAACTTCATGACTATGGTAATACTCTAAATTTTTTCTAGTCGGTAGTTATGATTAACTGTAACACGTTGACTAACTTTTCTTATAATTTTGTATTTCATCTTCTGCAATGTATGGTACAATCAGCTAACAAATTCTGGAGTGGGTTACTGAAGGATTATTACCTTCCAAGAGCTTCGACATATTTCAACTATCTATTTCGTAGTTTGCAAGAAAACGAGTACTTTCAACTGGAAGAATGGAGGGAAGAGTGGATATCTTATTCTAACAAATGGCAGACTGGGGACAGGCTATATGCTGTTAGTGCTGTTGGCAATACTTATGCAATTTCAAAGTCATTGTTCGAAAAATACTTGAGCTGACTGTTTGAAGGGTTTAGAGAAGTTCTAGATTTGGAATGAAATGATCAAATATTGCAATAGATCTTGGAAATTCTTCCTCTCATTTATTAGTTTATATTCAGTCCGGTTTGTGCAAAATTTGACTGTAATTAAGATTGGATTCATCCATTAATAAAGGTTCTTGTCTTCGTTTCTCAAAGAAAAATCAAGGAATTTTCTTCCTACCACTATTTTTGGGTGTTTCTTCTGAAATGCTGGCTTTTTTGGTTTTCTTGTTATAGCTTAGTTTTCCATATTAGGTGCATTTTGTAGTCTATGTAAAGCGAAGTGATATTAACTTATCATCCTAAGGCAAAACTAGTAGCGTTCTATATATGGCACTTCATGGTTGGGGGATGGAGTTTTCAGTTCAAACTGAAATGTTGAACCTAACTGACTCATTTTGATGCAGTTGTAGGTTTTATTAGTAATAAGGCATGCTGCCCTTGTTAACTAGTAATGAACCTGTGCAATGCACGGAGTTATAACAATATATATTTAAAATATTTTTAAATTAATATCATTTATTTTTAATATTATAATTTATATGTAATATAATTTTTATGAATATTAATAAATAAAATTTTTATTTTTTTTAAGCTATAAAAATGATAAAAATGTTTCGTGTGTTATATATTGTTTACATAATACTAAAATTATTTTTCTATTTTGACTTTAAAACAAAAAAAACAATCTCAAATAATTGTTTATCAAGGCAAAAAACAATCTCAAACTAAAATCAATCTAAATTTTTTACACAATAGGAAGTAAAGTCAAAACTCTTAGACGACCATTATTTCTAAGATTATAAGAATAGAAATGAATTTATTAAGTAAATTTTTATAGATGTGCAATCAAATTATAATATTGTTAGTAGAAAGTAGAAAGGAAGAAAATACAAACGGCTTATATATATATATATATATATATATATATATATATATATATATATATATATATATATATATATATATATATATATATATATATAGAGAGAGAGAGAGAGAGAGAGAGAGAGAGAGAGAGAGAGTAATGCTCTTCGGGCCTTACTACTATAGTCTTATTTTTTATTTTAAGATGTTCAAATCAATGATTTACACCGTTAAATATAATCTAGAGTATATGAAATTTTAGAATTTTTTTTTTAAAATTTTTCGATATCGTTTACTTAGTAAGTAAATTATGTCACAATGAAAGATGAAAATTGAACAATCTTTAAAATTTGAGGATAGTATTTTTGAATTCAAAATTAAGAATGCTAATATTGATTTAAATAGTTTAAAGTATTTTTTTTATCAAAATTTGAATAAATTTAGATTTTTTTCACATTATTAAGTTACAAACTCGTTATAGTAGCCATTGAAAATTAATAATTTTGAAATTATTTGATCATAAAGTAAACTATGTTGAAAAAATATATATTTTTTTTTTTCTAAGAACTTCATATATTCTAGATCATATTTAACGGTGTGAATCGTTGATTTCAACACCCTAAAATTGAAAATATGAAAATGGGACTATAGTAGTAAGGCTACTATTGTAACGACCCGGTCTACTAGCAATAATAACTCGTTGGCTCAAACCACAACCCAAAATGCTTAAGCACAGTTATTATTACTAGTGTCAATGTCTCTTATATACCCAATTACAATTCCATTCACGTCCGATATTATTACTAGTGCCAATGTCTCTTATATACCCAATTACAATCCGATTCACGTCCGATGTGGAACTATTGGGGTGTCACAGACTCTTCCTGTTTAGGCTTGATGTCCTCGTCAAGCTAAACACATGCACAACCAAAGATCATCAAGCGATGTGAGACTTGTCTCGCTAGCTTTGTCATCTAGACCCAGTGTGATGATCCGGATCTCTGCGAAGGTCTTACGGAATGAATTGTGGCTTCTGGAGGCCTTTGATGTGTGTTGGAGATGGTTGCGCACAAATTGGACCTCAGAATTGGACCCAGCACGAAATTTGGATTAAGTATACCTATCCGGATGCCTTTGACAAATTTTAGAAGTGGAATTTGACAAAACGGAGTGGAATTTGACAAAACGGACATCGGATTTCTACTCAACGCGCGAAAACGATGAAAATGGACTATTTACTTGTATTTTTTCGGAGCCCGGATGCCAAAACACGGATTTCGAGGCATTTGTTACTGTTCCGGCAGGCTAGGGCAGCGCCGGCGGCGACGGGTAGCGGCGGCGCGGCGCTGGCAGGCGCGGGCAGGCATGTGCGCGGTGGCGGGCAGGCCGGTCCACAGGTTTTGGTGTGCACCGGGACCCACCAACGAAGGGCATGCCACGTGTCGCGCGCTGATTGGTGGGTCAACGCACGCGCGACAGCACGCGCCTCGTGCCGGGCGCAGCGCACGGTGGACCCCGCCGGGCCACGTGTCGCCCGCTCATTGGTGGGCGCAGTGACCCGAGCGGCCCTCCGTGAACCGCGGCCCACGGTCCCCGCCGTGGACCGCGTCGCCACGCGGCGCGCCACGATTGGCGGGCGCGCGGGGCGCAGAGCGGGCGACGTGGCGGGCCGAGAGGGATTCGGGCGCGCACAGCAACGGGCCGGGCCCAATTTCGGGCGCCCGAATCCGGTTTCCTCTCCCTTGGTGGGCTGGGCTATAAATAGCCCCTTTGGGCTTCTTTTTGAGGGCTTTCTCGAGCTTCTCTACGACTGAGCCCTCAAGCAACTTTGTTCCTCATCTTGTGCTTCATCTCTCGAGAGAGTTTCGGAATTTTTGGAGGGCGCGGCATCGACGGCTTCGGCGATTCGGCGCAGTGCGACGTTTCTTCTTCGGTGGCCTATTTTCGTCGCGTTTCGGTCCACGAGGCCCACAGAGCTAATCCGATGGAATTTTTGGACGATTTTCACGGCGTCGGTTTCACGAGAGGTAGATCTCCGTTTTTCGTGTTTTCCACTCCTCTCAGTTTTGGGTTTTTATTGGGGTTTCTAGAATATCTTTGAACCCCATTCCTGCTGGTGGTTTTTCTGGATAGCGGAGGCTTGTCGGATTTTTATCTCCGTGTTCGAGTATCGTATTGCGGCCTGTGAGGACTCGATTGACATCTACTCTTCGCAAGGATCCCCGTCGTATTTTTATTGGAATTTTTGGAGTTTATATCGCAGGTGGTATTTAAGCATTTTCTGGACTGATTTTGACAGCAGTGTATAATTGTGCGAAATGTTGCTTATCGCAATGTTTGGACTGTATCTTTGTACCTAGGAGAAGTTTTTGGGTGTTTTTGGGCCCGTTGGAATCGTGGGAATCCGTGGATTGTTCCCGTTCAGTTTCAGCCTATTTGGATCTTGGATTGACGCGCGCTTCAGGTGGGTTGCTTCGTCTCCAAAATCGGTGGACTATTCATTAATTCTATCGTGTAGTAAATCATACATGATTGTTAGATGTGTTAGGAAGCATGTTAGATATAGAGAGGATGTTCTCGTGTTGTTTCATGATCATGTTGATGTATGCTTCCTATCTGCGTTAACTTAAGTACCACTATTGGAACTTGACCTAGCACCCTGTCATATATTGCATGTGTAACCAGACTAGTAGAAAATCCTCACTTGGGCTAGATTCATTTATGCTCTAGACATCCACACTTCGTATTCTATTCCTGGACATAGTGTTTTTCCTCGCCCGGGTAGTGGGCTGAGTGGTCGGGATTTATTTTTAGTGTGGGATGCATGTTACACTCGTGCTTGGGGGCAGAGTGGAGTCTGGTAGATGTAGTTGG